>VTFQ01000024.1:30390661-30863161 GCA_036281575.1 Ancherythroculter nigrocauda | reverse complement strand
TATATATTATGTATTATATATTTATTAATTGTAATTATAATAATTAATTGTATATTGTATATATTTATTTTTATTTATTTTATTATTAATAAACTGTATTATTTATACATATATATATAAATTAATAAAATTATTTGTATTATATATTATATGAATTTATATATTAATATATTATTTTTTTATTTTAATATATCATTTTTATACACGTACACATGTATTTTGTATATTTTTATATATATATATATATATATATATATATATATATATATATTATATGAATAAATCTAATATATTATTTATTATATATTAATATATTTTTACACACATACACATGCATTTTATATATATTTATTATATATATTATATATTTATTATATAATTAATTGTATATTGTACATATTTATTTTTATTTATTTTATTATTAATAAACTGCAATAACTTATAAATTATGTATTATATATTATACGAATTTATATATATTAATATATTATTATATAATATAATAACATTTTTATACACAAACGCACATATGCGTATATATGTATGCGTGTCTATATATATATATATATTTCTCTTTATATTATATTATAATCTACTGCAATGGAAAAAAATTACATTATATATATTGTAAATTTAAAAATCTATCTTTACTATAAAAATTTAATTTTGTATAAAAATAAGCTATTTTTTTTTTCTTTTGATTTTGGGGTTTAGTATAAAAATAATTAAACTATATATATTTTTTTTCTTTTTGATTTTGGGGTTAATTATTGGAAAAAAATAGGAATTAATACATTTTTTTAATTGTAATTTTTTCTTTTGCTTTTAAATGATGTTCATCCCACTTTTAAAAACTATCTTTACTATAAAAATGTAATTTTGTATAAAAATAATTAAACTAATTTTTTCATTTGATTTTGGCATTAATCATGAAAAAAACAAGAATTAAATTTTTACAAGAATTATTACAAGAATTACTGAAACATTCCTCCTCATGAATTAATGAAACCAAATTATTACAATAATTAATAAAACATTTTTTTCTTTTGATTCTGAGGTTAATTAAGACATTTTAGGCCCTGTCCACACGAACACGTTTATTTTCAAAACCGCAGCTTTTTCTATGCGGTTTGGCCGTTCGTCCACAAAAGTATCCCGTCACTGAAACTGAACATAAACTCCTGCCAGGGTGAAGATTTTTAGAAGCTTGTGATGTCGGAACAGGAACCGGTAATAATCTTTTTACCAGAGGCTTCTGATTGGCCAACGTGGCTTTACAGTTAGGGTTATATCGCCACCTGTTGGTTTGGCATGCTCTTGACATCGCTTCATACCATGTTTTTGCATTTTCATGGATGCAATGTTGTTTTAAACGAAGAAAGAAAAAATCCTTATATGAAAAATACCCATGTTTGTGTGGACTAGGCCACATCTATGGATGTGAGAGCAGGAGAGACTCTATAATCATCCTAAACTAGTGCAAAACTGATAAACCCATTTACAGTCCAGATCCTCCCTTTCTACAGCCGCGTTCCTCTGATAGCTTCTCTCAGTGGAGATAAAGCACAGCATGTCATCCACGTGAACAGAAAGGAGGACAGCTCTATCTCTGAGACTGATGAACAGCGTCCGGTCCAGAGGAGAGCAACACTCCATAGATTATCCACGAGGAAATCGTGTGTCTCTCTAAATCAGCCCATAAAAGTGTCGGAAACGAGCTGAAGCTCCTCCATCTTTATCAAGGTCAGGGGTCAGAGGATGACAGGGTCACTGCAAAGGTCACATGCTGATAAAAACACAAAATGGCAGAGTTTTAGAGTGAACGTGTGTAGGAAACACTCGTACAGGAGAATTTGAGCAATGCAATGTCTGCTAACGTTAGGGCTTTACACAAGGTTGGTAAATATTTTGTTTGTTTCAGTGCATGACTGGCTTAGAAAACCTCACTAATACACAAATAATGTGCAAAATGTAGTCAGCCCGTATAGTTTCACACACACTCTTTCTGCGCTGAACACACACGTGTGAAGTCCTGATAATGGCCGTCGGGTGTCATCAGTCATGGCGGCCGGTGGCGGGAACTCTTTCTGCTCACGTAGAGAGGCAGACGAAGGTTAAGCCGGCGTATTAATTGTCCTAATGTGCTGTGGAGACTGACCTGCGATGATATGGAGCCGGGTAACGCGAGGTAAGTCAAAGACTCGCGGTAATGTCCATCGTTAATTATGACACAGCAATCTACAGCCATTCGTCATGTTGGAATCGGGAGCGCGCGTCCTCTCCTCATATCACCCCGGCGGGAACACAATGGCGGGAGAAACGCTGATCCGTCGTGATGGATGTTTGCAGCCTTGGAAAGTTGATGGGTCAGCGCTGCTTCGTCACGAACATTTAAAGCCTTATCAATTTAAATATTCATGCTCAAGAAGACGGCGAAAGGGAATTTAATTCGTTACTCGCGCAATGTGTGGGAAGTTTAAAGCGCACACCCGCGAATACTGAATTGAGCTCTCTTTCTTGTCTTATTGTGCTTGAACAGACACATTCAAACAAATTTATGTCAAAATGCCAGTCTTGGCAAGTATCCTTAGTCATACATAGTCAGTTATGTCTTAACTGAATGTAAATATGTGTAATAGGCTGGGTAAAAAATATCGATTTCTCAATTTTAATAGATTTTCTCATTTTTGCAAACCGATATCGATTCTTAAATCCCAAGAATCGATTAGTCTAGTCTGTTTTCAGTTGATGAATGAGCAGAATATGTAGCGCCTCCCATTCAATAAATCGCAATAATCTTTGTGCTCTGTTACTTTTGATATGAAGCCCAAATGAAAAATAAACACCGTTTTGGCGCTGTTAAAGAGAGCACCTCAGTTAAAGAGAAGCATGTGATCATCCTCTCCTCCGCTTTAATACCAGTTACAGCGCGAAATAAACATGAACATCTGAAGGTATGTTAAAATATACAGTACAACTTGCTGAAATCCATATCATGTGTCGTGTAATCGCTCAATCAGTGCTTCAACCTCGGAAAGACATCAGTAAAACTTAAACAATGTCACGTAACGCCACATTTACCTCAGAAAAACATATTCAGTGACCATAAACTCATTAGTCAGATAGAAAAGTGAACTCTAGAGAGCAACATTCTGATAAATATAGCTATGCACCGTTACATATTCATTATAATTTTTAATGTTCTTCAATATTTAATGCATGTTTGAATAAATCAGTTACGACAGCCGCGATTTAAATGTTAATGTTTAAAAAAAAAAAATGAATTGGAGTAGAAATATGATTATGTAATTCTAAACTTTATTTATAATAGAAACATCATTGAGTTTAATTTAAGTGTTTGTATATAAATAAGTTAATTTAACCTTCAATATTATAGTAAAGTAGTACCAGCTGACTCTCATGTGTAGTTTACAGTGTACTGTAACTGAAATACTAAATCCAAAATAATCGATTTTGAATCGAATTGAATCGAAATCATAATTGAATCGAATCGTGAAAATTGTGTCAATACCTAGACCTAGTAACAGTAGCTCTTAAAGGTACAGTAGCCTAATATTCCTGTTGCTGTCTGTGTTTTTGATGTTAAAGGTGCCCTAGAACCAGTTTTTACAAGATGTAATATAAGTCTAAGGTGTCTCCTGAATGTGTCTGTGAAGTTTCAGCTCAAAATACCCCATAGATTTTTTTTTATTAATTTTTTTAACTGCCTATTTTGGGGCATCATTAACTATGCACCAATTCAGCGTGCGGCCCCTTTAAATCTCGCGCTCCCTGCCCCCCGAGCTCTCGACTATAATATACAGTGCATAAACAAAGTTCACACAGCTAATATAACCCTCAAATGGATCTTTACAAGATGTTTGTCATGCATACTGCATGTATGCATCGGATCATGTGAGTATAGTATTTATTTGGATGTTTACATTTGATTCTGAATGAGTTTGATAGTGCTCCGTGGCTAAAGCTAACATTACACACTGTTGGAGAGATTTATAAAGAATGAAGTTGTGTTTATGAATTATACAGACTGCAAGTGTTTAAAAATGAAAATAGCGACGGCTCTTGTCTCCGTGAATACAGTAATAAACGATGGTAACTTTAACCACATTTAACAGTACATTAGCAACATGCTAATGAAACATTTAGAAAGACAATTTACAAATTTCACTAAAAACATCATGATATCATGGATCATGTCAGTTATTATCGCTCCATCTGCCATTTTTCTGCCATTCTTACCTAGTCTGTTGATTCAGCTGTGCACAGATCCAGACGTTAATACTGGCTGCCCTTGTCTAATGCCTTGAACATGGGCTGGCATATGCAAATATTGGGGGCGTACATATTAATGATCCCGACTGTTACGTAACAGTCGGTGTTATGTTGAGATTTGCCTGTTTTTCTGAGGTCTTTTAAACAAATGAGATTTACATAAGAAGGAGGAAACAATGGAGTTTGAGACTCACTGTATGTCATTTCCATGTACTGAACTCTTGTTATTCAACTATGCCGAGGTAAATTCAATTTTTGATTCTAATCTGACCTTTAATCAAGTGATTATAAAAGTGATTTTCTTCCACTTGTTTTCCCAAATAAATATCTAAACATTCTTAAATCAAGATGCATTTACTAAATGACTTATATGTTTCATGTTTTATGAAAAATGTGTCAAAAGTAAGTGATTTGATGCTTAAAACATGAAAAATATCTGTCAACATGGTGAGAAAAATAATCTTGTTTTCCCTCTGAATTAAGTTTATTTTTCTTACCGATATTTGTCTTCCATTTTAAGCATAAACTCACCAAATTATGATCCATTTTTCAGTAAACAAGACTTATTATCGTAAGTCATTTTGCTTGCAGTAAATGTATCAAAAATACTAAGTAAGAAAAAACATTTGAATGAAATGCAGGTTGCTTTGGATAAAAGTCATAAATATAATATAAATTGCAAATAAATGAATAAGGACAGACAAAACACACCTTAACACAAATCAACTAAAGCAATGAAATGCATGATCAAACAAACAGGAAAACAATAAACCAGACGGAGCATCACAGAGATCTCTGGTGGTCTGAAAATGTGCTGCTTTTCTTTGCTCGGTCTGATTTTCATGAACTGAATTTTATGCCTCATTTCCCATCCTGCCAGTTTCCTCAGTGTCTGTCTGTGCATTACTGAGTTTGCCATTTCTGTTCAATTACTGGCGAAAACAAGGAACTCTAAAGACTGTTCAGTTTTAGAAACGTGATTGCTGTTTAGTCAACTACACAAATGAGATTTAACAGCGGCTTTGATTTGCTTTCAAGCAACGGAAAGCACTGATCAACCAAACTGTATTTATCCCATTCGGTGCATTCAACCGTTGGAAGACAAAAGCTGTGTGTTAATGTTTGTGTACCTGAATATGAGTGTGAATGTCTTAACTTTTAACTTCTCTTGATTTCAGAATGAACAGATGAAAGTCAACGTGGAATTAAAACTGACTCTCAGTTCATGGTTCAACAGGCGTAATCTCGACACGTCTGGAGAGACGGGAAAATACAGATGGACAATAAATCATGCAACAGAAGAAATATGTAATGATTCTATTATACAGATGCAGCAAACAGACACTTACAGACAGAGGGTATTTGTTTCTGAAAACGTTTCTTGATCTGCTAACGTCATTTGATGTGTTTCTGAGGCTTTTCCTTCACATGCAAAATCATGACACGTTTCATCTCTTCCTCTTCCAAAACAGCAAGGATATCTGGAGCATCACATTCCTGATTCTCTGTGTTCAAGCATTAATCCAGAGTTTCATCAGTTCCTCTATGAATCAGGAATGCTGAACACACTCAATACAGCAGAGCACTTCTCTAGTTTGTCATCAAATGCAAATCTTTAGAGTTATTATAAGAGTTGTCCAGTGAATGACTCTGACAAATTAAGATCAGTCAATTATTTATTCCTCTCAACCAGAGGAAACAGAATGTTTATGCATCAAGGAATTATTTGGCATGAATTTGTTCAAAGTCCAGCTGTTTCCATTTTTTTTCTGACAAAATCTCACTTCTGCAGGGAAATCCTGGAGGTCGAGGTTTAGCTGGTTATCCTGGTCCTGTATATATCATACACCGTTATGCAGGCGAATCATCTTTCTCCACTGATGACACATCAAAATTAGGATTAATTCATATTTATATTATTTCATTAATATTAATATCTGAAATAATCTGCGGCTAAATCTTAAATATTAAATACTAAAATATGAATTAATATTAAATATGTTGCACTATTAATTAATATTAATGCATAAAATCTTTAATTAAATTAAATATTAATATTAAAATATGAATCATTACTATTAAAGATGTTGCCATATTCATTAATTAATATAAATATCAAAAACCACTGGTAAAGAATCTTTAATATTAATATTAAAATATTAATTTGTATTACATATTAATATGAAATATGTTGCACTAATAATTGATATTAATGTAAAAAAAATCACCCACTGGCAAATCACCTTTAATATTAAATATGAATTAATATTTAATATGAATTATGTTGCACTATTAATGAATATTAATGTAAAAAATCGCCCATTAGTAAATCATCCTTTAGATTAAATAATAATATTAAAATATGAATCAATTAATATTTAATATTAAAGATGTTGTACTATTCATTAATTAATATTAATGTAAAAAAAACACCCACTGGTAAAGAATCTTTAATATTAAATATTAAAATATGACTTCATATTACATATTAATATTAAATATGTTGCACTATTAATGAATATTAATGTATAAAATTGCCCACTGGTAAATCAATCATCTTCAATATTAAATATTAAAATATGAATTAATATTACATATTAATACTTTATACGTTGAACTATTAATCTTTAATATCAAATATTAATATTAAAATATGAATCTATTGAAGATGTTGCACTAATCATTAATTAATATTAATGTCAAAATCACCCACTAGTAAATCATCTGTAACATTAAATATTAAAGTTCAATGCAAAGGGAAAATTCATTTTTTAAGGACTACAATGAGCTTCTTCCCGGGTTAGTGAGATCACAAACCCTAAAATTTACATAAACCCCGCCCCCGAGAACATGCAACAAAGGGGGCGGGGCCATGTTGGGCCGCTTTAGAGAAGAGGAAGAGTTGTTGTAGTAGAGTGTTGTTGTCATGCCGTCATTTTACGCCGGACTGCTTCACAAACCAGGGTCAATTCAACACAAAAGATGAACATGACGGCACATGCTAGTGGATGAGTTGAATCAACTCCACAGCAACTACATCAATTTATCCACTAACCATTCAGAAACGTCTAAAAGTTGTAACTTCTTCCTGAGTCTCTCCATCAGTGTCGACTCCGGTTTGAACAATGTAAGGCTGAACACTTTCGTCATTTTGGCTGCGTGACATTCTCCAGCTTTGTTGTTGTTGAGCTGTTAAAGCTCCGCCCTCTTCTGGAAAGTGGAGCTCATTTGCATTTAAAGGGACACACACAAAAACGGCGTGTTTTTGCTCACACCCAAATAGAGGCAAATTTGAAGCTATAATAAATGATCTGTGGGGTATTTTGAGCTGAAACTTCACACACACATTCTGGAGACACCAGAGACTTATATTACATCTTGAGAAAGGAGCATTATAGGTCCACTTTAATATTGGTATAAGAATGAATTAATATTAAACAACTCATATTTAATATGACATTTATAATCCCCCATGCATCTGTGGCGCTCAGTCTTTATACATTAAACACACAGATCTGTTTGTTCTCATGTCTCCCGCTGTCACTTCTGTTCCTCTCTCTCTCTGTTTCTTCTCACTCCCGCCATCAGTGATAAACAAACAGTAGCAGCGTTTCAGAGTCTCTCTGTGTGTGTGTGTGTGTGTGTGTGTGTGTGTGTGTGAGAGAGACTCAGAGGAGATGGAGCTGAAGTCTCTCAGCGGGTCAGTGATCTGTGCAATTCTTACCATCTTTAAGGTCACAAATCTCTGGACTTTTGGAAGTAGGATTAGTATCTAAGTCCACTAAAGGACAGAAAGCGTTTTCACATTTGGCTCCTAAACTCTGGAATAGCCTTCCTGATAATGTTCAGTCTCAGACTCACTCTCCCATAAAATAAAAACAGACCCATTTGAGACACTACAGTAGTTTTCATCCAGTTAGAGTCTATATGAAATTAATGTGAGTCTGAAAACACCTGAGCAGCAGAAGAAAGTTCATTTGCTCTCTGGTTGTTGTTTAGGAGACACACTTGAGATGTTAAAGAATCTCATGCAGGATTTTTCTCTCCTATGGGAAAAGCTCACTTAATAATCCTGGAAAGCGCTTTTTCTCGTTCTCTTCCACTTCAAAGATGAAGTTCGGCGACACGCTCTGAATTCCTGTCATGAATCTGTGCTTTTCTGCATTGTTTACAGCAGCCGAGCGGATGAATCTCCCTCAAGACACCGTCTGCAATTTAAAGCATGCCTTCATGCAGTCTGTTTCATTCTTCTGTTACATCTCACTCGCTTTTCCTGCCGCTCTCTCGGGTCATTCCTGCTATTCAAAGCCCTGAATAATATTTTACACTCTGTAACTTTAAACATGAATTAATTAAAGGAAGCATTTCTATGAAAGGGTTTAATGAATAAATCCGCTCTGGTCAAGATCACACACTTAATTACATGTGCAGTAAATACAACAAGACATGAAGTTTCATTCATGTACTGGAAAAAAATAAGTCATGTTTTTCCATTACTTAGAGGTTGACCAATCACAACAGACTGGGCCGTCTGACCAAATCAGTGTGTATGTTTATTTAACACCATACAATATTGATGCTCAGCAGCAGAAATGCACATGAGATGTTGGTGCATAAGTGTTCACCCCCTCCAGAGACGAGTGCTGTGACAGCGGCAGGTGAGGGAAGATGGATCCGTTTGCCAGGACTTTCCACATCAGCGGGTATCTGGGACACGGACGGCTGCGTCATCATCATAGATGTCACTTCTCACTTCCATACATTCCTCTAATCCGGCAGTAAAACAGAGCCATAGGTGACAATAAAAGAGCCGAATCAATGATCACCTGAGGGGGAATCACAGGGAACATGTGACACGGGTTGAGAGTGAGTCATGATGGGTGTTTATATCTGACTCCGATCACATGAATTCAAAGGAACCTCGGCTTCATCTGCATCAGTTGTAATGCATCTGCCATGCAAAGAAAGAAAGTCAACAGAGCGATTTCAAAGGTGAGTAATTGGTTTAGGGCCCTTGCATCAGACAGATCTGAAGTGTTTCAGGGTCCAATCGAAACTGAATTCACTGCAGATTCTCAAACTCGAGAGAAGGACAGTAAGCGAAGCAGAGGAACAGGAGTTTCAGCAGTTCTGGAGCGAGAGCGTTTCTCTCTGCTGCATTATTCCTCAAACTGACACAATGACAATACAATGTGCGGCGTCAGCGCGGCGGCTGACAGTGATTTATCCAGAATGGCACACTGCCTCGTCTCCGGCACGCCTGACATGCTAATGCATCGGAATAAAATCAAACCTGACACTTTAATTGATCTGGGAATGTATAATTGGGAAATGCAAGGATGGGCTTTATTTTCTGCAACACTTACATACTGTATACTGTACTGTATAGGGCAGCAAACTTCTTCTTGAAAATGATTTCTTGAAAATGCAAAGGCATTTTGTCCAAATATGTAAATGAGCTTATTTCTCATTTAAGTACCAGAACACCTTCCTTGTTTGTTTAACGACAGTTTGGAAAAGCTATCAACTTTACTTCTGAAGTATGCATTACTGTGTGTTCGGGTTATTATAGTTGATTAACCCATAAAAAACTTTTGTTACTTGAAATAAAATAAAACTTACCTGAAATATAAGATATTAAAAGAAATAAACATTTTATTTCAGCTAGTTGCCAAAGCAACTTGATGAACAAAAATAACTCAAACTGAAATTAAAATGATTTAAAATTATAAAACAAATATACACAAACATAATAAAAGTGATAAAACACACAACAAACTAAAATAAAAAATAAAATAAAAATCAGAACAATTTCACTAAAACCGAAATAAAATGAATTAAAACTACAAAATATATTTTAAAAAAACACAACAAAATTACTAAAACTTTAACTAAAATTTAAATGAAACGGTAAAATATAAAAATAAAATCCAAATTCACTAAAACTGAAATAAAAAAAATATATAAAAACCATAAAGACGAATTTAAAAAAACTAATAATAATGACAAAAAACAACAAAATTACTAAAATTTTAACTACAATTTAAATTAAAACAGAAAATATAAAAATCTAAACTAATTAAAAATATGAATAACTATAATAGTATCAAAATGATACTAAAATAAGTGTGAATTTGTATGTGTAGTAGACTGTCTCCCACAATGCACTGTCCTTGACCTTTCTAGAGCGCTAAAAAATTGGGTTTGATATAATTTTTACATATGATCTATCATATTATCTTCATCAGGCTGCCAAAAGTCAAAATATTCTTCAAAATCAGATTAATAATGCAAAAAATTAAAAGACACCACTCACTAAATGCAAACTATTGCATGAAATCAAAATGTATTTATTAACTTAAAATCTTGAATTCATCAGTGCATGTTATTCTAAAGAAAAACACTTTTTCTTCTCATCTGTTTCTGTCAAAAGTAAATCACTTGAATAGCACTTCATGTTGACTTCAAATCATAAACGCAGAGATATTATGATATTTGTGCTCCCTAAAATCTGATGTGAAGTCAGAGCAAACCTCTTAAATTAGCAACAGAAGCGTGTGTGTACATTAATTAGGAAGCATATTAATTAGATGAAATGAATCTGACAGGGAAAGCTGCGAAACGTAACGAGATGAAGTCATTTCTCACAATAAAGCAGCAGTTTTTCCAGCAGCTTGACGGATCGAAATGAAATATAACTCACTAATGAGCCATTGGCAGGAGCGAAGAGCAGATTAAACTACTTCCTGCGGCAAAAGGAAGTGATCGCGCTGGATGTTAAACATGCTGAGCGGCCAGTGGAGAACAACACTGAACTCTGATTGGTTAAAGGTCAGTTTTCTGCTTCAGATCACAGATTTAAACATGCTTGTATTTGTGAAAGGTCAGCCAGAAGAAAACAACAAACAAGATGAAAATAAAATGTGTTTTCAGGGGAAAGAGCGAGACTTACATTTGAGAGCGCAGATGTGGACGTCACAGGATATGATGATGCCTTATGAATCTGCTTGGATATTATTCATAAATATTAATTAGTTTTATCACATCATCAGCAGTTACAGCCAAAATCTGACCTGAATCAACAGGAAATACAAACAGATACAAAACACTTTAAACTGTAAATTTGAGGATGTACCATTTACGTTTCTGCTTAAAACAAGAAAACATATATGCCAAAAATTGAATTGTTTCTTGTTTTAAGTATGAAATTCACCTTATTTAATATATATAAGTACTGCACTGTAAAAAAAAATGCTGTAAAAAACAACCACATTTTGACAGTAAAACACTCTTTTCCATTAAAACAGTAATATGCCGTTGAAAACAATGCATTCTGGGTAATATTTTTAGTTTTCGAGAAAGTAGCCTACTGCAATATCTTGTGAATTAACAGCGCTCAAAGTCAACACTTCGATTCACTATTCCCTACATTATTTCACTAATATAGTCCACTTGAGAGAGTGAATAAAAACAAATGAGTGAATTCAGATACTGATGAACGCCTGCTGTTAACCCCCTGGAGTCTGAGGCTGATTTGGGGCCTGGAGAAGTTTTGACATGCCCTGACATTTGTGCTTTTTTCAGTTGTTCATAAACATATTAATGACAAAAGTGTCATTACACTGTATTCAGCACAAACTAGGCTACAATAATATGTGAGGAACATGTATGTACATGTTTGTGTTTTTGAAGGAATAACGTTTATGCGTGGTTATTGAAAAAACAAAAAACTTAAGTCACTGAAATAAGGCCAAAAAAATAATATTAAATCTGTGTTCACAAGACTTCTGGGTATTGGAGGTTGTAGACTAGAGTTTTTGCTTCAAAATTATGTAAAAAATTATGCTGACTACTCTTTAATATAAAACAATAGAGAGATTTAAATTTTCTAAAACATCTTTGGTCAAGAAACACAGTATGCGTGGAGGCGTGAATCATCATGAATAATGGGTGATTCTCACCTGAGAAGACAAAAGAATCACATAATAATGACCTGAAATGACTTGCATAATAATGAGCTCTTTCAGTCAGGTAGGCTGTGAAAAAACCCTCTGTGATCATGTGGTGTATATCAAACATACAGAAAAAACAGCAATACTGTGAAATATTATTACAATTTAAAATAATGGTATTCTATTATATTCTTTAAAATATAATGTATTTCTGTGATGCAAAGTGTCTGAACAATTATGTTACCTCTATGGCATTTCATATAGGCTTTTAGCTTAAAAGCATGCACATTTGGAGAAATATTGATGGATTCTCATATGTTTGTCAATTTTCTATACAGAGGAGTAATATTTATTCAGGATTTATTGTCATCACTATGAGTGCTGGATACTGTGTTTTCAATTCATACTTGCAGCCGGAGGGCGCTCTGCCCCTTTAGTCCACAAATGCCTGAGCACTAAAGAAGAATAGGCAATCCAGGAACTAACCGAACTAACAGAGGACAGAGATAGCTAACTATGGCTATTCAAAACACTTTTCAAGACAATAAATACACGATTGAGACGATGAATGCATGTATTGACCCATGCACTCCGTGGGCGTGGCCGCATTAGCGGATAATGAGCTGAATCAAGGACTTCTGACATGGCTCTCTTTTCATACAGATTACATAAACAGAGAATATTTGTTTTCGATTTGACTTGCACGATTTAAAACCTGACATTTCAACATTTTTTTAGACATAAGTCTAATTTTTTTGTGATTAGTATTCACTAAGTTACAGTTCATTTTCTGAGAACTATCAGATTGGACTTTGTTCAGAGGGAGACGAGAGATCACGCATCATGAGAGTTTTCTTTATTTTGCAAAAAGCACAACATTTTGTTGTTACTCTGAGTGTACACAAATAAAAGAAGATATTCCACAGATTAAAATGGTGTATAACTCTTAATTGTATGTGCAACATTGACAGAGTATTTTGAGTCTCTTTCACACTGGTTAGAAAAAACCGCGGTGGTATCGCTGACAATACCTCAGACTTCAGAGTGTTAACAAGCAGAATCACTGAAGGAAAGAGAAACAACAAGAACAGAAAAAAATAAATCAACTGAAGTTATAAGAAGACATTAAATCTCTCTTAAGATCTGATTAAACAACTCCACAAACAATATAAGTTGAAAAACTTAAACTAAACAAAAATTAGAAATGTTGCCTTGGCAATAAACTAAAATAAGTTTTGAAACACTAAAATTTTTAACTGGAAATAAGTACCACACTAACTAAAATAAAAAAGAATTAGACATAAATAGCAATAAAAAAAGAATACAATGACAAAAACACATAAAAATACAAAAAATATAAAATAACTATAATAAAATTAAAATAACACTGATTCACTGTTCTTTGTTGTATCTTTGTAATTATTTGTGAAATTTACTAGCGATTTCTGAGTGAAAATAGTTTGAAAGCAATGTTTTTCCAGCGATGTGTTGCTGGCGCTCGTTAACATGCAGCTGCTTCAGTTCATTATCATGTCCATCTAGTGTCTTCACTGTCGTCTCCAGTCTAAAATCACCCTCCGCTCCAGAAAAACAGCTCCTCGCTCTCACAGACATTAAAGCCAGAGGAGCTCAGCGTGAAGCTTTTTATTTGCAGATTGACTTGGACACGGCCAACAGCATCAATAAACTCAATCAGAGGTTTTCCATCAGCGGAAGACGAGCGGGTCAAAACCATCAGACAAATAACAGGGTTTGAACACAGAATCGCACACTGTGATGGAGAAGATCCACGACAGCTTTACAACGTGCAAAGAGAAAATCGCCAACACTTCACGTACACGATATAGCAAATCCCATTGATTATATCGTCCCAAAATGTAACTATTATTGCACGGCTCTTTATATAGAGTTGGATATATAAGTATGTCCAGCTTTATCCGCATACTATATAGCAAATCTCAACTGCTTGGTTCTTTATATCATCACAAAATGTAACTATATTAACACACAGATCTAATCAGAGATTAAACACAGAGACTCCTGAAACTCCTACAGTATTATTAGATATATTATGAATAATAAATATAACACATACACTACCTCTCAAACGTTTGGGGTTAGATTTTTTTCTTTAAAGAAATTCATATTTTTATTCAGCAAAAATGCATTAAATTGATCTAAAATGACAGGAAAGACATTTATAATGTAACAAAGGTTTTATATTTATTTCTAAACACTAAAAAAATGCTGGGTTAAAAACAACCCAAGTTGGGTTGAAAATGGACAAACCCAGCAGTTGGGTTAAATGTTTGCCTAACCTGCTGGGTAATTTTATTTAACTCAACTATTGTTTAAAAATGACTATATGTCTGGTTTAAAATGAACCCAAAATAGGTTGGAAGTTAAAAATCAGACACATAATTACTAGAGGCAACAATAATAATCAAAAGGTGAACATTTATTAATAAGCAATTTAATAAAGGTTTATTATTTAAATATTATTTATAAAACTTATTAATAAATGTTAATTTCCAACATATTTTGGGTTCATTTTAAGCAAGAAATACTGTCATTTTTAAACAATAGTTGAGTTAAATAAAACTACCCAGCAGGTTGAGTCAAACATTTAACCCAACCACTGGGTCAGAACAACCCAAACAGCGTTAATGTTGTAAAATTAATCAGTTATGAAACAATTTCAGCTGTAAAGCAGCTCTACAGAAGAAAATAGTGTCATTATTCAGATCAAGTCTGGCAAAGGATAAATATCAAAATACATATGCTTTCAAATCACCAGCACAATTTAAGTACACTTAACTGATCAAAAAACATTTTTGCTTTTAGACTAAATGCAAATACTGTAATATTGCACTTTATATACTTTCAATGCATTATTGCTGCACTTTATTCCCTAAACCAGTTAAGTACAAACTCCGCCCCTGCAGCCGCTTCTCACGATTTCATTGGTCAATCACACTGCTGATCACAATCACACTCAATCACACTCAGAAAATAAGGTAATTGCAACGTAAAATCTCACAACTTGTACTTTATAACTCTTAATTCTGACTTCTTTTCTCATAATTGTGAGATATAAACTCGCTATTGAATTGTAAGATATAATGTTGCAATTACTTATTTAAGCCATAGATTGCCTATAAAATACCAAAACAAACCTTGAACTTAGTAGCACATTGAGCATCCATGATGTTTCTGAACTTTTCTTGACCGCTGACTAATGAAATCGGCTGTTTGTTTGGATCTGATCATTATTAATGGAGATGCTTTAGATGTTTTGAGCACAGGTCTGAGTGACAGTGCACCAGCATTAATCTGTGTGTAAACGCTGAAACCTTCAGCAGATCTTTGAGGCCCTAAACACAGCAGGACGGTCTGTGATTAGAGCGATTCGGGTTTGACCCCTGTTGAACTGACCATCTGTGTCCCTCCACTCATCTCAGGACTGACCGCCACCGCTGCGCCGCTTATGGCTTCTGCTTCACAGGATATTCATCTGCAGACATAAACACATAATTAAACTAATGATCCTCATAACTGCAGGAAAACAACTACTGAACTATTCTAACAATGCAAACAGACAAATCCAGCTAACAAAAATGTGTTCTATGAATGTTTGATTATGCAAACATTCCATTTTATCATCTTCAGACATTACTGGAATGCTACATTTGAATGAACATTCCGAAACAAGTAGTAACATTTAAAAACTTTAAACAAACATCTAACTGAAGTGTTTAAAGAAAAAAAGTTCCATAAACAATGAATAAATGACATTTTCAGAGCACTGAGAGCAACTCTAAATGAACATTTCTTTAATCTTTCTGGATGTTTGTTCATAACTTTGAGAGAACCTTGCCAGAACGTTCCTGTTAACTGTGAATCTTCTTAATACAAACATGCACATAAAAGAAAGAAAAAGAAGTAGATGATTTGAGGACACGCGTCGCTCCTCTACACCTGCTCTGACGCTGAAACAGAAGCACAAGAGTCTCTGTGTCGTTCAGCGTCTCGGCGTGGAAGCCTTTGATCCCGGATCTTCAGACGGATGGATTTGTCACTATTGCTTTGCATCTTTGAAGTTCAGCATCTTTGTTCGAGCGGCTGCAGCTCGTGTTGTTTTACATGAATATATGCCAGTGTACGAGACGAGAAATCACAGCAGCTCTGGGTCTCGAAAGTCTCTGTCCGACTCATTTGACTCCAAATTTATAAGGAAAAGATTCACTGTTGTGGAGTGTTGTTGTCATGCCGTCATTTTACGCCGGACTGCTTCACAAACGAGGGTCAATTCAACACAAAAGATGAACATGACGGCACATGCTAGTGGATGAGTTGAATCAACTCCACAGCAACTACATCAATTTATCCACTAACCGTTCAGAAACGTCTAAAAGTTGTAACTTCTTCTTCAACTCCGGTTTGAACAATGTAAGGCTGAACACCGTTACTGACAATCCTCATTTTGGCTGCGTGAGATTCTCCAGCTTTGTTGTTGTTGAGCTGTTAAAGCTCCGCCCTCTTCTGGAAAGGGGAGCTCATTTGCATTTAAAGGGACACGCACAAAAACGGCGTGTTTTTTCTCAAACCCAAATTTGACAAGCTATAATAAATGATCTGTGGGGGATTGTGAGCTGAAACTTCACAGACACATTCTGGAGACACCAGATACTGATATTACATCTTGTGAAAGGAGCATTATAGGTCCACTTTAATTAAAGAAGAATATTGAGAAGATAAAGAGAAACTCACTGCTCTTGAAAATTCAGCTTTGATCACAGGAATAAATTACATTTTACATTATATTCACAAAGAAAACAGCTATTTTTAATTGTAAAAAATTTTCAAATTTTTACTGTATTTTTGATCAATAAAGAAAACTTCTTAAAGTAAATCTTACCAAAATTTTGAACGCTACTATACATTATCAAAAGACGGATATTAAGACAAAATTCCATGTGCAAAGCAAGCTATCTGCATTTGTTCAGTCACTGAGTCCATTTTTCCCAAATCCATCCTGAAAATGAATAAAATACAGGAAAACACAGAGCTGGTGTGCTGAACATCAGATCTGAACCGTCACCGAGGCCTTGAGGAACAATATTTCAGTGTGTAAAGTGTTTTCTGACAGACACTGATTCAGTATCCGGCGTTTATCTTCAGCAGCTCAGGTGGGAAAAACAGGAGATCTGAATATCTCCGCTTTGACCACTGAAGGTCACAGATGTGCAAAAATCACAGCAGAATACACACAATGGCTCGTTCAGACACAGTGAATCAATGTTAAAGTCAGCATGAAATCATTATTTTAATGGAATATTGCAGTGTTTATTCGAAATGATTTATCGGTGCACATCATTATCGTTTTAAATTCATGTTCCTCGTAATCTTGAATCAGAATAATTTCCCCTCGCTCTTCCAGCGACATCACTTCTCTGATGATGAGGGCGGGGCAACCTGTCACTCAAATGAGATCCACCAATAGCAGACCACTACCATCCAATCAATTCCCCACAGACAAAATCAAGCCCCGCCCTACATTTGTTCTTGTTTGCAAAGCCATTTTACTCGGATAAATGTCACAATAGGGAAGAAAAAACGCCTTTAATGCGTTTTATCAGATGTTCCTTCAAACTGCAATATGAGACTATAAATCCAAATACACGAGAACAACCTCAAACAGACTTTTATTATGAAATTAGGTCCCTTTACAGAAATTCTGCTTCTTTGTCATGAACATGTGAGTCTGATCACATGATTCACACGTTTAAAGTGTTGATGCATTAGGTCCTGGATTCAAAGGAGTGATCTGTAGATGTGTGGTGTATTAATATTGTGCCGCTTACAGCAGATTGAGTTATTTCAGAAGTTCATCCTCCAGCGCAGCGTATCTGAGCAGCAGCGGTGCATAAACCTGCAAACACGAGAAAAACACGTCAATTATCTGCACTTTCAATATTACAAAACAAAAGATTAATGTGTTTTTTCTCATGCACTTCGGTCCCCATCTCTCTCTGTCATTTATATGACGGCTAAGGTTAAGAACCGTGATGACGTCACATTCAGCTCATATTTCTGTGATATATAATGCACAGAAATATAATAAGGTTTTGTAATGTATTAGATTTGACTACGGCATCTTCAGTTGTCCTTGAGGAGTTTATTTCAACCGGATGCTGACATTCATGTGTCTGGATGTGTCTGCGTCAGGTTCATATATGACGCTACGATCTGCTGCTTCACTCTAATATATGTTGGGGAAGACAAATTATTCCAAAGTCTTAGAGACAAAAACATGTTTGAAGAAAAATTGTTTTTGGCCAGTAAGAAATATTTACTCATTTGCAACTGTGGCAAAGTTATAATACATGTAAGGGTCTTCATCATGACATGAAATCAGCATCTTTTACCACGGTAAAACACAGACTTGAGTGGATTATTAGTGGAGTGCTGGTGGCAAAGGCATTATGATAAAAACACCAATATTAATAAATAATTAAATAAATAATGTTATTATTGCTTTTATTAATTAAATTAATAGCAATAATAACATTCATTATTATTATTATTATTACTTTATAATAATAATAATTATTATTATTATTTTATAATTATATTTGTTTAATGATTATCTATTAGTATTCTTAGTTTTTATAATATTATATCTATGTTTAATGATTATTTCATTATAATAATTATATTATCATCATATGTAATAATTATTATTATAAAATTTATTTTTTAATGAATATGTATTATTGTTTCATTATTATATATATTTTATTATATTTATTATTATAATGTTTATAATTATTTCAGTTTTATTATGACTTATAATAGTAATTTTAAAAAGTATAAGTTGAATGATTATTTATTGTAATTATTATTTTATAATAATAATAATTATTATATTTATGTTTCATTATCATTATTTATAATTAGACAAATAATAATTATATAATATAAATTATATATTTTATAATAATGATAATAATAATTATCATATGCCTGTTATTATATTTATTATTATAATTTTTATAATTATTTCAGTTTTATTATGACTTATAATAGTCATTTTAAAAAAGTATAAGTTAAATGATTATTTATTGTAATTATTATTTTATAACAATAATAATAATTATTATATTTGTTTCATTATCATTATTTATAATTAGACAAATAATAATTGTATAATTATATAATATAAATTATATATTTTATAATAATGATAATAATAATTATCATATGCATGTTATTATATTTATTATTATAATTTTTATAATTATTTCAGTTTTATTATGACTTATAATAGTAATTTTAAAAAGTATAATAATAAGTTGAATGATTATTTACTGTAATTATTATTTTATAACAAAAATAATTATTATATTTGTTTCATTATCATTATTTATAATTAGACAAATAATAATTGTCTAATTATATAATATAAATTATATATTTTATAATAATGATAATAATAATTATCATATGCCTGTTATTTATCACATTTAAGATTATTTATCATACATTTTTTTAATTATTATTGTATTTTACTTACAATGACAACTATTATTATATTTGTTTAATTTTTTTTTGCTAATATTATTATTTCATTTATTTATTGACATTTTATTGACACTTTGAGCATTGAATGAAATATAAACTGATTCATAAATCGACGTTTCAACTCTTCTGCCATGTATGACGCCTGCAGTGGTGTCTATGTCAACTCTCTCTACAGTGATTCTGCTGACTTTATATCCACTAAAGTGTGAACTGGGATCAATACTTGACACGTGCAACTACTGGTAATAAAATAATAATCAGGATTTATGAATTCATCAGATGATGTTGAAGATGACGGCTGGTCATCTCGTCCCCTCAGGGTGGGTTTGTTAGATGTTTTCTCCTTCGGAAAATTGCTTTCCGGCCCTTGACATGATCCATCGATTTTGCGTGAGGCAGCAGCGGCTCATCCGGAGAGAAATGTGCAGCGCGTAACATTTCAACAGCATACTTAATATGACTTCAGCTGAGGATGAAGAGGTTTGTGTGAGAAACGGGCCAATAAAGAAGTTTGATGGACGACTGCAACTGATGCACAAGCAAAACAGACACGACATTACCGAGTCAGCAAAAACTCAAAAGATTACAGCGCAGAATCAATGCTTCTATGATTTACTTTGTCTTGGGTTTCATGAGAGCAAACAATGGACTAAAACTGATTCAAACTGCACAGAATGGCTCTTGTGAATCGATTCAGTTAAATGTCATAATACAACAAAGATGTAAATCCAGCTCTTCTTAAAGGGAATGAGATACATGAACGATATTAGAGATATAATCAGCTGCTCATTTGAATATGTAGTTAATGTCGCCGCTTCAGGTCAGAGCGAATTATTACGGTTATAATAATCCAGAGCCCTAGGCATGACACACACTAATATAATCAAAATCACATCTCTAATTCATGTCCCATAATCCAGCGGCACGCGCTACGTGACACATGTGACGACGGACGGGCTCAGAGTCTGAATCATGATAAATAATGCAACTGTAGATCACAGCGGAGCAGAGCCTCAAGAGGAATCACACGTGTGTGTGTTGATTTAGTGTTCCTTCAACGAATGAGTGACTTTCCAGGTGTCTCTGTGCGTCTGCAGACTGAACAGGCCGTCAGAGCGCTGGACGAGGGCGTATGATTCACTTCAGATGCCACATTTCTATGGAGGCCTATTTTGGTCACATACACGACAAAATCATCTCTACATATGGTCCCTCTCTAAATGGGGTTAAAGTAACACTGAAGCAGAGTTAAAGTTAATGAGATAATTAAGCGATTAATTAAGTGATGATTGAGCATTAGTGATGAACACCTGCTGTTAACAAGCAGAATCACTGAAGAAAAGAGAAACACAAGAACTACAACTGACTAAAATACATTATGACTAAAATACATTATGTCTCTCAAGATCTCAGCAGAGGACGATTGTCTTTTCTTCAGTGATTCTGCTTGTTAACAGCAGGTGTTCATCACTAATGCTCATTCATCAATTAGTTCCTTAATCATCTCATTAACTTTAACTCTGTTTCGGTGTTACTTTAACACTATTTAGAGAGGGACCATTGGTGATTTTGCTGTGTAGGGAAAATGCTTTGGTAAATTCATTATTATGAGTTTAAGGGTACGTTTACATGACAACAATATACTAAAAATGGAACACTATTTCTTTTGAGTTTTTTTTTAAACTTTTCACATACAGACATCAAAATGACCTTGTTCACACGGATCTGCGAAAACGACCATTAGTTGGCGCTGTCACTTTCTAAAGAAACACTACACGCCTATAGACTGAATACGTAATACACATGCACATGACGTCACCGCTTTCGCAAATTCCTGTTTTTGTAATTTACATGGAGACGATAACAGTATCGTTTTCAAAAGGCCCCCAAAAATGCAGTTGTCATGTAAATGAATGGACAAAATCCATAAGGTTTTCAGTTTTTAGTTGAAAATGGTGTAAACAAACCCTAAAAAGTCATAATTATGAGTTAAAAAGTCAAAATTATAAGAAAAAAAAGGTCAAAATGAGATAAAGTGACTTTTTTTGACAAGTGTCAAAAATAGAACATACTGTCATAATTATGATAAAAAGTCAAAATGATGACATACTATGCCATAATTTATGACATAAAGTCAATTATGAAATTAAAAATGAGAAAAGTAAAATAAAGCATAATTTTGACTTTTTATGCCACAATTTCAACTTTTTCTATCATCATTTTGACTTTTTTTCATAATTATGACCAAATATGAGTCAAAATTATGAAATACTAAGTCATAATTATGATAAAATTAGTCAGTTTCTCATAAAAGTCAATTATGAGAAAAGTTAAATTAAGGATTTAATTACTTTTTGTCATAATTTTGACTTTTATGCCATAATTTTAACTTTTTCTATCATAATTTTTCATTATCATTTTTAAATAATTATGACAGTATAAATAACGATATACTAATGTAAAATTTATGACATAAAAAGTCAGTTATGAGATTAAAAGTCAATGAGAATAATTTCATAATTTTTAAAAACTTGTCATAATTTCAACTTTTTCGTCACAATTTTGACTTTTTATATCCTAATTTTGACTTTTTTGTCTCCTAATCATGCTTTAGTATGTCATAATTGTGTCATTTTGTCACCAAAGTTTTTTACGTGGTGGAAAAGGGCTTCCATACACTTCATATGCACACGCTAACACAGATACGTGTTGAAACAAAACTTTAGAGTGGGACATCAATGGAATAATTGATCTAAAAATGATAATTCTGCCCATTTACTCACTTCAAATCCATATCTCTTTATTTCATCTGTGTTGAGCTCCAAACAAGAGCAGAACAGCACGACTCTCACACTATATTGTTAGTCTTCTGAAGTTGAAGCCATTCAGTGGATAATGACTTCAGTTTCACTATGTTTTACTCGTGGAATATAGCAGGTCATATATAGATGAATTTATAATCCTGGTTGGAGCCCTGGAACATTCTGCTGAACATCTCCTTTTGTGTTCTGCAGAAGTCAAGTCATATGATCTCTAACACAAACTACATATTCACCCTTCAGCAACAGCATTCAGAAGAAAAAAACAGATCATAATGTTTCCCGTTGAGCCGTCAAAGCCAAACTCATGCATAATAATAAGGTTTAAGTATGAACGTTACCCTGTCACCTCATTCACAGAGCATGATGGGAATTTTTGTTCAATTTGCCTTTTGTTAAATGGAGCTGTCAATCTTGTAGCTGTAATCGGGGAGGAAGTTAAAACGCTCCTGACAAGTAAACTGGACCACCAAACAACAAAATATAATATAAACGGCTCATAATAATAAATCATGCTTACGCTGACATATTAATATCCAGAAACATAAAGCAAAATATATGGAAATTTCCATAAAAAAAGTTAATTGTACTATGAAACATATTCTAACTTCCAAAACTCAAAACTTACTCCACTTTCTCTGTTATTAAATAGAATAACTAATTCTAACAGAATTATTTAAATAATATAATTCTAATAAAATTATTTGAATAAGATAATTATAATAAAATGATTTAAATATAATTATAATAAGCATATTAAAATAAATACATATATAAATAAATTAAATAATTTAAAAGATTAATTTAAATGCATTTATTTAAATGAAATTAAATAAATTTAAATGCACTGAATAAATACATTTAAATGCAATAAATATATAAATAAAATATTTAAATAAAAATAAAAAAATATTTAAATGCAATTCAACAAATTACATTTTAAATTAAATAAAATAAATAAATTTAAATGAATTAAATAAATAAGTTTAAATGCAATGAATCAATAATTTAACAAATAAACAAACAAACAGTTTCAACAAAAATAAATATATTTATTTATATATAAATAAATAAATATATTCATTTTGAGAAATGAAGAATAGTGACGCCTGAATCCACATCTGGGTTAAAAGCAAAATATCAAGCATAAAAGAATTAGTCCATACTCATTTCTGTCAGGAATTAGGAGAAAAAGCATTAAAAAAAAAATGATATGAGGGTGAACTTCAGTATTCATATTCCTGACGTCTGCTGTTCAGAACCATGTTAACATGACATAAATGCATTGCTCTTATATTTTCCATCAAGTATGTGTGTATTATTCTGCAGGTTCATGGGGTCTAATTGTGTTCGTAAAGCTTTAAATGATCCAGCGCTCGATGAAAGAGGCCTTGTCTAAAGTCAGCAGCGTTTGGCTCGTCCCGGACTGACCCTGCTGAATGGGCAGAGAGGCTGGCATGTAATTTCCTACACAATCCGTCTCTCCAATCGGGAAGAAGCCTTTAATGAAGACGCAGTGACTCATAAAGCAGAGTTCAGCAGGTAAAAACGCAGAAGAGACGCATTGCGTTCAGCGGCGTGAAAAGGTCAGAACGACTGCAGTTTCACTAATATCAGTCAGGTCTGAATCACCTAACAGCAGATATTTCCTGTCGGGTCTCAACAATAAGGAGACGCTGTTACTACATCATACACGTGGATTTAAAGAGATCCTACTATGCTTTTCAACAAGTAATGTTGCTGTTTGAGCATGAAAAAGCTCTGCAAAAGTTACAGTTCTTCTCTATATCAGTGTTTCTGACAGACTGAGAAGAGAGGAGCTGCAACAATAGAGAATATGAGGAAAATAATCAACATTCAGGCAGGAAAACCTGTTCTAGTAGAGCCCAAAATCTAGACTTTGAAAAAGTGTGAATCATATTCAAGAGATGATCTCAGATTGTGAAGTGTCCTGGAGTGAGTGAGTTTGTGTTTTTACCTCCTGAGCTCCTGGTTTGGGTCTCACGACCAGCTGCGGATCCGGAGCGCTTCTGAGTGTCTCTGTGAAAGATGCTCCTGTTTCTGCCACCAGGCCTGGAGGAAGACATTACGGTTATTTTTAGTCACTGTTACTTAACATACATGATGAAACACAGATGGAATGAAGTACAGTGTGCTACATATTAAAATATTGTTTTTTTTTTGTGTGTTTTATAAAGAGTTTTAGGGAGTAGTATAAATCACAATCCAAAACTAATTTTATGGAATAGAGCAGCTCAGAAAAAAAAAAAAAAAAAAAACGAAATAAATGAATAAACTTTTATTGTGCTTTTTAGATATAAATGACTATGAATATAACTATAAATTACATCCTATTTTTATTTTATTGAATGGAGCAACTCAGACAAATAAAACCAACAAACCAACCAACCCAACCAACCACACCAACCCACCAACCAAACCAAATAACCCACCAACCAATCAACCAAACCAAACCAAACCAAACCAAACCAAACCAAACCAACCAACCCACCCACCAATCCACCCACAAACTAATCCACCAACCAAACCAACCCACTTACCCACCCACCCAATCAAACCAAACCAACCAACCAACCAACCAAACCACCCACCCACCCACCAATCCACCAACCAAACCAAACAACCAACCAAACCAAACAACCAACCAAACCAACCCACCAACCATCCAATCCACCAACCAAACCAAATAACCAACCCACCAAACCAATCCACCAACTAAACCAAACCAACTCACCAACCAAACCACCCAACCAACCAACCTAACCAACCCACCCCCCAACCAAACCAACCCACCCCCCAACCAATCCACCAACCAAACCAACTCACCAACCAAACCACCCAATCAACCAACCTAACCAAACCAAACCAACCAACCCACCCACCAATCCACCCACAAACTAATCCACCAACCAAACCAACCCACTTACCCACCCACCCAATCAAACCAAACCAACCAACCAACCAACCAAACCACCCACCCACCCACCAATCCACCAACCAAACCAAACAACCAACCAAACCAAACAACCAACCAAACCAACCCACCAACCATCCAATCCACCAACCAAACCAAATAACCAACCCACCAAACCAATCCACCAACTAAACCAAACCAACTCACCAACCAAACCACCCAACCAACCAACCTAACCAACCCACCCCCCAACCAAACCAACCCACCCCCCAACCAATCCACCAACCAAACCAACTCACCAACCAAACCACCCAATCAACCAACCTAACCAACCCACCAACCAACCAACCAGTCCACCAACCAAACCAACTCACCAAACCAATTCACCAACCAAACCAACCCACCAACCATCCAATCCACCAACCAAACCAAATAACCAACCCACCAAACCAATCCACCAACCAAACCAAACCAACTCACCAACCAAACCACCCAACCAACCAACCTAACCAACCCACCCCCCAACCAATCCACCAACCAAACCAACTCACCAACCAAACCACCCAATCAACCAACCTAACCAACCCACCAACCAAACCAAACCAACTCACCAACCAAACCACCCAACCAACCAACCTACCCCCCAACCAATCCACCAACCAAACCAACTCACCAACCAAACCACCCAACCAACCAACCTACCAACCAACCAATCCACCAACCAAACCAAACAACCAACCAAACCAACTCACCAAACCAATCCACCAACCAAACCAACCCACCAACCATCCAATCCACCAACCAAACCAAATAACCAACCCACCAAACCAATCCACCAACCAAACCAACTCACCAACCAAATCACCCAATCAACCAACCTAACCAACCCACCAACCAACCAATCCACCAACCAAACAACCAACCAAACCAACCCACCAACCATCCAATCCACCAACCAAACCAAATAACCAACCCACCAAACCAATCCACCAACCAAACCAAACCAACTCACCAACCAAACCACCCACCCAACCAACCAACCTACCCCCCAACCAATCCACCAACCAAACCAACTCACCAACCAAACCACCCAATCAACCAACCAATCCACCAAACAACCAATCCACCAACCAAACCAAACCAAACAACCAACCAAACCAACTCACCAAACCAATCCACCAACCAAACCAACCCACCAACCAAACCAAATAACCAACCCACCAAACCAATTCACCAACCAAACCAACTCACCAACCAAATCACCCAATCAACCAACCTAACCAACCCACCAACCAACCAATCCACCAACCAAACCAAACAACCAACCCACCAACCAAACCAACCCACCAACCATCCAATCCACCAACCAAACCAACCATCCAATCCACCAACCAAACCAACTCAACAACCAAACCACCCAGCCAACCTAACCAACCCACCCCCCAACCAATCCACCAACCAAACCACCCAATCAACCAACCTAACCAACCCACCAACCAACCAATCCACCAACCAACCAAATCACCAACCAACCAATCCACCATCCATCCAATCCACCAACCAAACCAACTCACCAACCAAACCACCCAATCAACCAACCTAACCAACCCACCCCCCAACCAACCAAATCACCATCCAACCAATCCACCAACCCACCCAAACAACCAATCCAACCAACCAACCAACCAAATCACCAACGATCCAATCCACCAACCAAACCAACTCACCAACCAATCCACCCAATCAATCAACCAACCTAACCAACCCACCAACCAACCAACCAAACCACCCAATCAACCAACCTAACCAACCCACCCCCCAACCAATCCACCAACCAACCCACCCCCCAACCAATCCACCAACCAATCCAACCAACCAACCAACCAACCAACCAACCAACCAACCAACCAACCAACCAACCAACCAACCAACCAACCAACCAACCAACCAACCAACCAACCAACCTAACGCAACCCACCCCACCACCCCACCAACCAACCAACCAACCAACCAACCAACCAACCAACCAACCAACCAACCAACCTAACGCAACCCACCCCACCACCCCACCAACCCACCAACGAACCAACCAACCAACCAAATCACCAACCAACCAATCCACCAACCAAACTTTTATGGTGCTTTTTTTCCTTTTTAGATATTTTAACTATAAATAACAATCCAAAAATCATTTCATGGAATAGAGCAGCTCAGAAAAATAAAACTATCTGTCTAACTAACTAACCTTTTGTTTTTTTTTTGTCCTTTTCAGTGATTCTAACTATAAATCACATCTTATTTTCATTTCATGGAATAAAGCAGCTCAGACAAATGAAAGATTGTGAGACTGTGAGATGTTCAACTAGGTAAAAATCAGCTTTCAGATCAACAGTGATATTCATCTGATGTCTTAACTTCTACACAATGCTCAAATGAATCTCTGCTGTATGACTGTAAATCAAACTGCAGTGAAATACAGTCCAGCCGCAGTGGCCGTATCTCACATTCATTCCGGCACTGAAAAGGAGCAGAATAATGAGAAGAAGCCACTGAAGGCCAGCATCAGAAGATACTGCGACTAAATTTGAAAGGCTTATTGAACCGAGCAATTTCCTTATGAGAGAATGCAATGAAACGTATCCACAGGAGACGGTCATCCATATGATGTCATGTGATATTAGAGGCATTGCTTTGCCTTATTAAATCATAGACAAAAGCAAACAGACTCAAAATAAGGTACTGGCAAGGCTTACAAAGCATCGCTCTGGCATCGCTGACCTTTCGTAGGAGTGGACGTCTCTATCGACATAATAGGCATGAACTCACTCAGACAGCGACGTACGGTCCGTGTGTGAAAAGATGTTATAGTGTGTTACAATTTCTCAGAAGTTGCTTCATCTTGTGTGAAAGACTAATGAGGCTCTAAAGCAACTATAGCAAAGTTTCTCTTTCAGCTCGCAGCCGTTGCATCATCCTCCGAGGCACCGTACGTCACTCAGTGATCAATAATGTCTGGATTACAGTGTCGAGATGGCCATTTGACTCTCATATGTCAGATAGATTTCTGATACTTTATCTTGACAGACAAGCTTCAAACACAATCATATGAATAAAACAATATAAATGTAATATGCATTTTGAAGGTCTGAGGATTATGAGTGATTGGTTATATGATTTCCATGGTGTTATATTATTTTGTTGGTATTGTATGTATGTATGAGTTTTAGAGTTATTTATTTTTTATGGATAGCACTTTGGTCCATTCTAATGGATTTGAAAGTGCTTTATGCTTTTATAAATAAAAGTTGAGTTGAGTTGATTTTTAATTTTTTTTTTAATTATTTAAATAATATAATTATAATAAAATGATTTCAATTATTAAATTAAAATAAATAAATAAAATAATTTAAATAAATTTAAATGCAAATTGTATTTGTTTAAATGCAACTTAAATTTAAATGCATTTGAACAAATCAATTTAAATATTATTTATTATTTAAACAAATTTAATTTTCAATGCATTAAAACCAAATAAATGGAATATAATGGAATAAATAAATTAATTAATAAAAATTAATTAATTAATTTAAATGCATTTAAACAAATAAATGGAAATGCACTTAAGCAAATAAATGCAATAAATAAATAAAATAAATTAAATGCATTAAATTTAACTATAAATTTAACAAATTAAATTTAAATGCATTTACCCAAATTGAATTTTCTATGCATTTAAGCAATTAAACAAATAAATAAATACATAAATTTAAATGCATTTAAACAAATAAATGGAAATGTACTTAAGCAAATATATGTGATAAATAAATAAACAATTTCAATTTAAATGCATTTAACCAAATAAGCAAATAAATGCATAAATAAATACATAAATAAAAAAGCATAAAAAAATGCAAAAATAAATAAATGCATAATTAAATGCATAAATCATCTGGACAATCATATTAATATTACGGCACTCATACAAATGTCTCTGTCCAGATATTACAGACATCTCCGGTTTATTCTCCAGAAAATCCTGTTAAAGCAAACGCAGCAGAAACACTGTTATCACTGCAGCACCTCTAACGGCCACCAGCAAAGATAATAAATCATGACAAGCGATTAAAATCAAGCGGCAGATGTAATGGAAATGGACTTGTGTTGACGTGAGCGAGAGCCGCTGTCCATCCAGTGTCTGGTGTCAGAAGACCAGCGTTAATTAACGGCCTTCAATCGTCAGATTCAACGCTCGGGGCTTCGTTCCTTTATGACTGACTCACGATGAGACGTAACGTGGAATAATGAGGCCGACGCGAGTGTGAACGCATTAATCCATCTAATGCCTCATAATCTAATAGAGTTTGGGAAACTGATTCAGACCACATCCATCAGGAACTCAATCACTCTCATCCCGATAAAAAGGCTCTTGTGTTTCACACAGGCAAACATTTGTGTCTCGGTACGTCTGAGAGGAGAAGCAACAGCATTTCAGATCACATCAGACCTTATTTAAGTTTATATATTTATATGTATGATTCTTCTGCTCACCAAGGCTGCATTTATTTGACCAAAAATACAGTAAAATCAGAAATATTGTGAAATATTTTTGCAATTTAAAATAGCTGTTTTCTATGTGAATATATAGTAAACTGTATTTAATATCCTGTGATCAAAGCTGAATTTTCAGCATCATTACTCTTTAGTGTCACATGACCCTATTATTATCAATGTTGAAAATGGTTGTGCTTCTTCATAATTTTGTGGAAACTGATTTTTCTTCAGATTTAAGGAGGAAGTTGCTCTCCAAGTAAGATCTGAGGTCTATTAAAGAAAGCGCTCTGGGTCAGTAATGAATGTTTAGATGAAGCAGAAAGTCCTGTGATTAAAAGTCTCGTCTGTGCGTGTTTGATTCTGGTAATGAGGCTACAGGACGCTCAGATTTGACTGTAGAGTGACTGACGCGCTCGTGGAGGGCTTTTAAACGACCCTCTCCATCACATCATTTTAACATGATCAGACTCAAGCGTCTGCCTGAATTTTGGCCCTCACACACTCAAAGCAAACAGACATCATTAGTGGAGTATAAAGAGCTTCCTCTGTACGATCGGATCAATGCGGGACATCAAAGAGACGGAGGCGGCGGCGGCTGAACTGAAGGACAGACAGTTATTCAGATATTCTGTTCAGTTAGTAAAGCATCACTCTGTTCATTTTAGTAACTGTCTGACAATTTTAGCCAGAATAAACATTTAATAAAACATTAAAATGTCTCATTTATCATACGTTATAGTATGAAGTATTTTTCATGCATTAGTACTTATAAATAAAATAAATTAATAATGAAATAAAATAATAAAAATAAACTATTACCTATAAATATAAATCCTAAATATATTTATATTATATCCAAAAAACATTTAAGCAAATGCTTAACATCTCTGGGCATTGTTGGCCAACATATGGAAAATATGAATTACTTTTACATTTAATGTGTTAATAGTTTTTTTTTTTTTATACATTTAAAATACGACATTTGAAACTGCATTATTTTATAATATGTGAATCAGGCAAATCTTCCTTCAACTAGTAGATCTAGTAATGAAAAAAATAAAAAATAAAATAAAAATATAAACATATAAATCTTAAATCTATTTTTGTCCAAATGTAAATAAAACATTTAACTTTTAAATCAAAATGTTAAATAAAAAAATAAATAAAAAAAAATCACAATTTGATTACATTTTTATATTTAATATGTTAATGATTTAAATATTAATATAATTAATTGATTTATAATTATTATATATTTATATTTAGTTGGTGTATATATAAATACTAATTTATATAATTTGATATAATTCATATTTTCATATATTAATTAAAATACATTATCTTATAAATGTGATGACATTATAAATAAAAAAATAATAAATAAAATTATAAAAATATAAATTATTACATATACATATAAATCTATTTTTGTCCAAATGTAAATATTAAATCTAACTTTAAATCAAAATGTTAATTTAAATTTTTTTTGAATGTTAATTAAAAATTAAAATCTTAATAACATTTACATTTAATATGTTAATGATTTATATATTAATATAATTAAATTTTTTATAATTATAAATTTATATATAATTATTCATTTATATATAATTTTATATAATTAATTTATATTTTCAAATATTAATTAAAATAAATATAAAATAAGACATTTGAAACTGCATTTGAATCTGGCAAATCTTCCTTCAACTAGTAGTAGATCATGTAAACTTAGGTTAACAGTTTGTATTATAGGTTAACATATATCTATGAGCAAAAGCTGTTGTTACCATGCAGAGCTCTGTAAGCGCAGCCCAGACATGCCGAGTTCGCCACGTCGATGGTGTAAACCGGAGCGTTGAAGACATCAGACAGCACCTGTAGTGTTGAGAAGACACGTCTGATCATGAACGAACACTACATGTATAATGATGCATCATGATGGGGATATTACACACATGCACACGCTATAACTCACATTCATAGTGTTGCAGTGATAACGACAGCATCCTAAAATAAATACCTGTAAGATGTCCTTGTTGGCTGACGCTCCTCCTGTGGCCAGCACTCGTGTGCCCTGAACTACAGGACAGATGATTTATAGAGTTATAATTCATCATAAACTACAGTTATTGAGACACAGAGTCTGTGACAACTAGCCCCGGATGACCTTAGATTAACAGAAAGAAGAGCTGTGAGCTGTTTTTCTCTGTGTGTACGTGTGTATGAACCGTGCCAGACATCAGTCATGTTCACGCTGCCATCACAGGCTGCAATGAGACATAAAACATTATGTTATGCTAATTAAAGCATAATTCAGGGAGCATAAAGCATATAAACAAATGTTATGCAATAAAATGGCACATAAAAAGGGAAATCACTGCAGAAACAAACCATAAAATTATTGCACTTGTAAAATTTACCATGAGGAACAGATCTGAGATCAACAAACTGCATATTAATAGAGAACATGAACCTGATAAATCAGACAGAAAGTGATGTGGATATATATATAAACACATGCAGTCGACCTCTGTTTCATTGTTCATAACCAAACAACACTGCAGGCATTTTCTGGAGAAGTTTCTGTTTGGCTATTTCCCAGCATTCCTGCATTTCCTCCGGATAAGACTGACGGAATGATTAAGATCAGCTTCATTTGCATTCATTAAATATTCATGAGACTCGCTCCTAAGAGCGTGTGCGTTTCTGCACATTTCTCCTCATGCACACACACGCTCAGACCTACAGGTGCTGCTGAAGATGGACACACACACACACACACACACACACACACACACACACACACACTGTATAAACACATGACCTCGCTGTATAATCCAGCATCTATCAGCATCTATTGTGTTACTCCTACACATGAATATAACTCTGATCCTTAGAAAACAAGCAAGCAAGAAAGAAAGAACGAACGAACAAAAGAAAGAACGAATTAAAGAAAGCAAGAAAGTTCAAATGAAAGAAAGAACGAATGAATGAAAGAAAGAACAAATAAAAAACAAACGAAAGAAAGCAAGAAATAAATAAAGAAAGAATGAATCAAAGAACTAAAAGAACGAAAAAGAAATAAAGAAAGCAAGCAAGAAAGAACAAACGAAAGAAAGAACAAAAGGAGGAACGAACGAATGAACGAAAGCAAAAAGAAAACAAACGAACAAAAGCAATAACGAGCAAAAGAACGAAATAACAAACAAAAGAACGAACGAAAGAATAAACGAATGAAAGCTAGTACAAACAAACGAATGAACAAACAAATGAACAAATGAAAGAACAAACGAACGAAAGAACAAACGAAAGAAAGAAAGAATGAACAAACAAAAGAATGAAAAAGAAAGAAAGAATGAACAAACGAAAGAAAGAAGGAAAGAATGAAAGAAAGCAAGCAAGCAAGCAAGAAAGAACGAAAGCAAGAAAGAACAGATGAAAGAAAGAACAAACAAGAAAGAAAGAAAGAATGAATGAAAGAAAGAACGAACGAAAGAAAGAACAAACAAAAGAAAGAACGAAAGAAGGAACAAACAAAAGAAAGAACGAAAGGAACGAATGAAAGAAATAACGAACAAAAGAACGAATGAAAGAACAAACGAACAAACAAAAGAATGAAAGCAAGAAAGAAAGCAAGCAAGAACGAACAAACGAAAGAAAGAACAAAAGAAAGAAAGAACAAAAGAAGGAACGAATGAATGAACGAAAGCAAGAAAGAAAACAAACGAACAAAAGCAATAACAAGCAAAAGAACGGAATAACAAACAAAAGAACGAATGAAAGAATAAACTAATGAAAGCAAGAAAGAAAGAAAGCAAGAAAAAACAAACGAATGAACGAAAGAACAAACGAATGAACGAAAGAACAAACGAAAGAAAGAATGAACATACAAAAGAATGTAAAAGAAAGCAAGAAAGAAAGAATGAACAAATTAAAGAAAGAAAAAGAAAGAAAGAACGAACGAAAGCAAGAAAGAACAAATGAAAAAGAACAAACAAGAAAGAAAGAAAGAATGAAAGAAAGAAAGAATGAACAAAAGAACAAACAAAAGAAAGATCGAAAGAAGGAACGAATGAAAGAAAGAACAAACAAAAGAAAGAACGAAAGAAGGAACGAATGAAAGAAATAACGAACAAAAGAAAGAACGAAAGAAGAAACAAATGAAAGAAAGAACAAACAAAAGAAAGAACGAAAGAAGGAACAAATGAAAGAAAGAACAAACAAGAAAGAACGAAAGAAGGAACGAATGAAAGAAAGAACAAACAAAAGAAATAAGGAATGAATGAAAGAAAGAACGAACTAAAAGAACGAAAAAGAAATAAAGAAAGCAAGCAAGAAAGAACAAACGAAAGAAAGAACAAAAGGAGGAACGAACGAATGAACGAAAGCAAAAAGAAAACAAACGAACAAAAGCAATAACGAGCAAAAGAACGAAATAAACAAAAGAACGAACGAAAGAATAAACGAATGAAAGCTAGTACAAACAAACGAATGAACAAACAAATGAACAAACGAAAGAACAAACGAACGAAAGAACAAACGAAAGAAAGAAAGAATGAACAAACAAAAGAATGAAAAAGAAAGAAAGAATGAACAAACGAAAGAAAGAAGGAAAGAATGAAAGAAAGCAAGCAAGCAAGAAAGAAAGAACGAAAGCAAGAAAGAACAAATGAAAGAAAGAACAAACAAGAAAGAAAGAAAGAACGAACGAAAGAACAAACAAAAGAAAGAACGAAAGAAGGAACAAACAAAAGAAAGAACAAAAGAAGGAACGAATGAAAGAAATAACGAACAAAAGAACGAATGAAAGAACAAACGAACAAACAAAAGAATGAAAGCAAGAAAGAAAGCAAGCAAGAACGAACAAACGAAAGAACAAAAGAAAGAAAGAACAAAAGAAGGAACGAATGAATGAACGAAAGCAAGAAAGAAAACAAACGAACAAAAGCAATAACGAGCAAAAGAACGGAATAACAAACAAAAGAACGAATGAAAGAATAAACTAATGAAAGCAAGAAAGAAAGAAAGCAAGAACAAACAAACGAATGAACGAAAGAACAAACGAATGAACGAAAGAACAAATGAAAGAAAGAATGAACATACAAAAGAATGTAAAAGAAAGCAAGAAAGAAAGAATGAACAAATTAAAGAAAGAAAAAGAAAGAAAGAACGAACGAAAGCAAGAAAGAACAAATGAAAAAGAACAAACAAGAAAGAAAGAATGAAAGAAAGAAAGAATGAACAAAAGAACAAACAAAAGAAAGATCGAAAGAAAGAACGAATGAAAGAAAGAACAAACAAAAGAAAGAACGAAAGAAGGAACGAATGAAAGAAATGACGAACAAAAGAAAGAACGAAAGAAGAAACAAATGAAAGAAAGAACAAACAAAAGAAAGAACGAAAGAAGGAACAAATGAAAGAAAGAACAAACAAGAAAGAACGAAAGAAGGAACGAATGAAAGAAAGAACAAACAAAAGAAAGAACGAAAGAAGGAACGAATGAAAGAAAGAACAAACAAAAGAAATAAGGAATGAATGAAAGAAAGAACGAACTAAAAGAACGAAAAAGAAATAAAGAAAGCAAGCAAGAAAGAACAAACGAAAGAAAGAACAAAAGGAGGAACGAACGAATGAACAAAAGCAAAAAGAAAACAAACGAACAAAAGCAATAACGAGCAAAAGAACGAAATAAACAAAAGAACGAACGCAAGAATAAACGAATGAAAGCTAGTACAAACAAACGAATGAACAAACAAATGAACAAACGAAAGAACAAACGAACGAAAGAACAAACGAAAGAAAGAAAGAATGAACAAACAAAAGAATGAAAAAGAAAGAAAGAATGAACAAACGAAAGAAAGAAGGAAAGAATGAAAGAAAGCAAGCAAGCAAGAAAGAAAGAACGAAAGCAAGAAAGAACAAATGAAAGAAAGAACAAACAAGAAAGAAAGAAAGAAAGAATGAATGAAAGAACGAACGAACGAAAGAAAGAACAAACAAAAGAAAGAACGAAAGAAGGAACAAACAAAAGAAAGAACGAAAGAAGGAACGAATGAAAGAAATAACGAACAAAAGAACGAATGAAAGAACAAACGAACAAACAAAAGAATGAAAGCAAGAAAGAAAGCAAGCAAGAACGAACAAACGAAAGAAAGAACAAAAGAAGGAACGAATGAATGAACGAAAGCAAGAAAGAAAACAAACGAACAAAAGCAATAACGAGCAAAAGAACGGAATAAACAAAAGAACGAATGAAAGAATAAACTAATGAAAGCAAGAAAGAAAGAAAGCAAGAACAAACAAACGAATGAACGAACGAAAGAAACGAATGAACGAAAGAACAAACGAAAGAAAGAATGAACATACAAAAGAATGTAAAAGAAAGCAAGAAAGAAAGAATGAACAAATTAAAGAAAGAAAAAGAAAGAAAGAACGAACGAAAGCAAGAAAGAACAAATGAAAAAGAACAAACAAGAAAGAAAGAAAGAATGAAAGAAAGAAAGAATGAACAAAAGAACAAACAAAAGAAAGATCGAAAGAAGGAACGAATGAAAGAAAGAACAAACAAAAGAAAGAACAAAAGAAGGAACGAATGAAAGAAATAACAAACAAAAGAAAGAACGAAAGAAGGAACGAATGAAAGAAAGAACAAACAAAAGAAATAAGGAATGAATGAAAGAAAGAACGAACAAAAGAAAGAACGAACATAAGAAAGAATGAAAGAACGAACGAACAAACAAAAGAATAAAAGCAAGAAAGAAAGCAAGCAAGAACGAACAAACGAACGAACGAACGAAAGAACAAACGAAAGAACGAACAAACGAAAGAAAGAATGAACAAACAAGAAAGAATGAAACAGAAAGCAAGCAAGCAAGAAAGAACGAACGAACGAAAGACAGAAACAAAGAATGAACGAAAGAACAAAAGAACGAAGGAACGAAAGAAAGAAAGAAAGAAAGAAAGAAAGAAGGTATATTTCCAGAAAAATTTAAGACCTGCATATAACATCCTTAATAATAATCATACATTTTTATTTGGAGATACAAAATAAGAAGAGTAATATATTTATGTTTTAATTCACTTTTATGCACTAGACTGATTTCATCATTTTAAAAAGCAATGACTGCTGTGCGAGTTTGACCAAATTTTCTACATCTTTGAGAAGTAGATTTAAGACATGTTAATGCTAATTAAGGCTTCGTTTTTTACATTACGGATTTTAAGACATTTTAAGAGTTTTTCAGGATCCGTGACACTCTGAAAGCAATCAAGAAAGAAATGAATATTAAAAGCAAAAATAAATGTAAATGTAAATCTAACTTATAAATTTAAATATAAATGCAACTTAAGTATGTGAATTAATAATGCATCTCATTTGGATTTATAATTAACATTCTGATTATGATTATTAAAATTTACATTAAGCATTTATATTTAAGATTTGGACATTTTTAAATATTTATTAAAGAATAAATGTTTTTTATATAATACAGATCATCAGAGCATCAATATCCTTCAGCACTATGATGAATTCAGTGAGAGCTCCGCCCATATGAGGGGGTGTGGCCATCTTCATCATCATCTTCATCATCATCAATGCCTTCTCACAGGGATATAATGTAAAGCACAGTGTTTTCAGGACAGTGAGAATCACTCATCTCATCCTGGGCTGGTGTTTCTCAATCCAGAGTCTTCTGATCCGTGTTTTCCTGCATTGAGACGCATTCATGCATCACATGCACAGCCCTGCAGTCTCATTGAGATGTTTGTGTTGACTGCTGCAGGTGCATTATTAATGACTATCGATAGACGCGTCCAGCATGACTCTGGTTAAACCCGGTCAGAACACCGCTGACCTTCAGATGAGAGCGAGTTTACATCACACTAACGCCCTGCGGCAAGACAAAATGTCAAACCACCTTCGGCACAAATCGACAGACAACGTTCCTGCCCGATAAAAGACTGAGAAACCTCCCTCAGGTCTGGAGATATCTGAGTGAATACATGTGGAAGAGATGCTGGGTGGTGAGAGTAAAACTACTACAAAAACACTTTACAATAAGCTTTCATTGGTTAACCTGAACTAACAATATCCTTCTACAGCATTTATTCATCTTAGTTAACGTTAATCTCAATGTTTAATAATAATATTGTGACATTCGAGACCTAAAAATGGTCCTAATGTTCTATTCATGTGATATGCCATCCAGAATCTGCATGAGTGAATATTAAACATGATAAAAGCACGACTGACTGGTGAAACTTCTGAGCCCTGCTGCTCTGCTCCCGAGCGCCGATCTTCCTCTAACAGCGGGGCGAGCTGTAAGCGGGTCATCCAATAATCAGGGGAATTTCCTTCAGGCGAGGAGAAAATTCCCCGTGCTCAGTGGCTGATCGGAGTTTAATTAAAGCCTGTTTGTTTCTGCGGCTCTTGGCAGCCAGAGTCCCGCTTCATCATATAATCACCCGTGCCGCCGCCACACAACAGAGGGCGAGAAATGAGTGCTCACAGCGACGCGCCAGCACTTCATATACACCCTAGAAAGTCACAAACGGTCGCTGGAGGACATGAAGTATTCAAATACAGCACACAATCAGGAGTGAAAAGAGCAGAGAATGAGAAAACAAGAGTGGAGAAGAACCTTGAATAGGTGTTTTTAGCAAGTTGCCATGTGGTTGCTAGGGTGTTGCTATGGGGTTGCTAAGGTAATATAGGTGGGTTTTAGCACAATGTCATGTGGTTGCTAGGGTGTTGCTATGTGGTTGCTAAGATAATATAGGTAGGTTTTAGCACATTGTCATGTGGTTGCTAGGGTGTTGCTATGCAGTTTCTAAGGTAATGCAGTATGCAGTTGTTGCCATGCAGTTGCTGATGTGGTTTCTAGTTTCTAGGATGTTTTGTCATTACTAAGGTAATATAGGTGGGTTTTATTATTTTGCTAGGGTGTTGCTATGTGGTTGCTAAGGTAATATATTTGGTTTTAACACCTTGCCATATGGTTGTTATGCAGTTTTTAAGGTAAGTTGCTGTGCAGATGTTGCCATGCAGTTGCTTATGCGGTTTCGGTATCTTGCCATGCAGTTGCTGAGGTAATAGGTGAGTTTTAGAATGCTAACATGCAGTTTCTAGGGTGTTGTTATACGGTTTCTAAAGTAAGTTGCTGTGCAGATTTTGCCATGCAGTTGCTTATGCGGTTTTGGCATCTTGCCATGCAGTCGCTGAGGTAATATAGGTAGGTTTTAGCATGCTGACATTCAGTTTCTAGGGTGTTGTTATGCGGTTTCTAAGGTAATATAGGTAGGTTTTAGCATTTTGCTCTCTGGTTGCTAGGGAGTTGCTATGCGGTTGCAAAGATAATATAGTTGGGTTTTAGCACCTTGCCATGTCGTTGCTATGTTGTTGCTGCTGCAGTTTAAGCATGTTGCCAATGCCATGAAGTTTCTAGGTTGTTGCCATATAGTTGCTGCTGTGGTTTTAGCATGTTGCCACGCAGATGCTAAGGTGTTGCTATGCAGTTGCTGCTGTGGTTTCAACATGTTGCCATGCACTTGCAAAGGTAATATAGGTGGGTTTTAGCACACTGCCATGCGGTTGCTAAGGTGTTGCTACACGGTTGCTGCTGTAGTTTCAGCAAGTTGCCACGCAGTTGCAAAGGTGTTGCTACTGTGGTTTCAGCATGTTGCAATGTGGTTTATAGCTGGGTAATATAGGTAATATAACCAGGTTTTAGTATGTTATGTGTTTTCTAGGGAGTTGCTATGTGGTTGTTGCTATGCTGTCACTGCTGCAGTTTAAGCAAGTTGTTGTGTGGTTGCCAAGATAATATAGGTGGGTTTTAGCATTTTGCTGTCTGGTTGCTAAGGTGTTGCTATGGTAAAATAGCTTGGTTTTAACACACTGTCATATGGTTGCTAAGGTGTTGCTATGTAGTTTATAAGAAAACTTGCTATGCAGTTGCTGCTGTGGATTCAGCATGTTGCCATGTGCTTCCAAAGGCAGGTTGATTTTAGCACACTGCCATGCGGTTGCTGCTGCAGTTTCAGCATGTTGTTGTGCAGTTGCTAAGGTAATATAGGTGGGTTTTAGTATGTTTCCATTCAGTTTCTAGGGTGTTGCTATGCAATTGCGGCAATGGGGTTTCTGTTGTGGTTTCAGCATGTTGCCATGCGGTTGCTGAGGTGTTGCTATGCAGTTGCTAAGGTAATATAGGTAGGATTTAGCATGTTGCTATGCAGATGCTAAAGTAATATTGATGACTGGCAAAGGAAACTGCACTAATGATTGAGGGAGTGTAAGAAGAGAGATAACTCACTCAAAGATGAGCAGACAACAGTGAGAACATGAGATGGAGATCAGACACTTACTGATCTTGTAGCCCAGCTTTTCGGCATGAACTCGTTTGGCCAAGAACTGTCCTTCAACCAGGGCTCGGATTTCCACCTCGCGGTCAAAGGCAGCTACCTGTGCAAGAGTGAACACAAAGACAGGCTTCAAGTAACCAGACACCGCTTCTGCTCCCATAAAGCATTCTTTGAGTCTGACGGCAACATTCCCACACATGAGCACTGAGCTGAACTCAACTGACACCGCCAGCCGCCTATCAACCACAGCATGAGAACCGGGCTTGTTACATTATTGAGACATTATTTTCATGACAATTAAACACAACCCTGAGGTTGTTTTTACATGTTTTTTTAAGTATCCAAATCATATTAGAGGATATGTTAGGACGTCCACCAAAGAAGATATATATTAATTTTCAATTGTATGGATCATACAGTTACAGAGTTACAATGTTCTTTAAGTTGTAGCGCCCCCTATTGGCAGAATTTTATGAAACTTAGTAAGCATCCTCAGAATGCCCTGTTGTCTTTGTGTGTCAAGTTTCATTTAGTTTGGAAATTGCATTCAGCAACTATAGGTCAGCTCATAAAAATGGGCATTGCTGACCAATTAAGCCTAAATTAACCCTGTAGCGCCCCTTATTGGCGGAATTTTATGAAACTTGGTGTATGTTCTCAGACTGCCCTGTTGTCTTTATGTGTCAAGTTTCATTAAGCTTGGACATTGCATTCAGCAACTATAGGTCAATTCATAAAAATGGCCATTGTTGACCAATTAACCCTAAATTAAACCTAAATTAACCCTGTAGCACCCCCTATTGGCATAATTTTACGAAACTTGGTGTGCATCCTCAGAATGCCCTGTTGTTTTTGTGTATCAAGTATCATTGAACTTGGACATTGCATTCAGCAACTATACGTCAGCTTGTAAAAATGGGCATTGCTGACCTATTAACCCTAAATTAACCCTGTAGCGCCCCTATTGGCAGAATTTTACGAAACTTGGTGTGAGTCCTCAGAATGCCCTGTTGTCTTTGTGTGTCAAGTTTCAATAAGTTTGGACATTTCTTTCAGCAACTATAGGTCAACTCCAAAAAATGGCCATTGTTGACCAATTAACCCTAAATTAACCCTGTAGCTCCCTCTATTGGTGTAATTTTATGAAACTTGGTGTGCATCCTCAGAATGCCCTGTTGTCTTTGTGTGTCAAGTTTTATTAAGTTTGGACATTGCATATAGGTCAACTCGTAAAAATTGTTGACCAATTAACCCTAAAACCTACAATTTTATAGGCGGAAATAGAATCGATATGTACGACTTGACTCAAGGATTCTGGGTGGGGGGTAAGAAATTTATTTCTAGCCTTTATGGTTCCAAAGTTATGATCCAAAAAGCAAACTGCCTTATTATAGCGCCAGCTAGTGTCAGATGGGTGTGTAGCGATGTACGAATGGGACCATCCAGCCAATTTTTTTCCAAAACCTTTGGTGTTTAGACCCCTAAAAATCCTAAAATTTTAAGCTGAAATGTGAAAATGCTACAGTAGGAACAAAATAACAGAGGGTGCAACTCCTGGAGGGTTAATGAGCATCTTATGGCAGGTGAACTGAACTGTGACCCAATTAGCACAAATTAAGCAATTATCAGATCAGTGGCAATATTTGCAAACCTGTTCAGCCGAAGTAAATGAACCTGAAAAGGGCAAATCAATCTGTAGCGAGCAGTGCGTCTTGTTTACAGCACGCCCACTCAATGACTCACCCTTTGACCTTCAGCATTAAACCTGTGAACGCCGGCGGCAGGAGGCGTAATCTCCATCACGTCAAAATAGATGCCTGAAAACACACAGACGCATCAGGACAAGGACAAACGTCACGGCTTCATCAGGCTTCATTGATTAACTACCCACGTGAGACGGCAGGGTCGTGTGAGAAGCATATGGATGCTGTCGTCACTAATGTCTCAGATTAAATAAGAACACAGATAGTCTTAAGTTGAATTGTCGGGAAGTATCCAAGTGTAATGGTATCATTGAGATGTTGTTATTAAATATATATTTTTAAATATATTGTACATATTATTGTTATATATATTTCATATATTATTATTATTATTTTATAATTAAAAATATATAATTTTTATTATAATTTTGTAATGTTTATTATATTTTTTTAAAATCTATTATTGTTACTGAAAGATTTTTTTTGTATTTTCCATTTTCATTTTAAAGTCTTAGTAATTTTATTTTGTGTTTTTGTCTTTTTTTATTTTAAGTATGTCTATATAGTTTTCATTTTTAGTTTTAGGTATTTTAGTACATTAAGTTAAATTAAATGAAAATGAGAAATGTTGCTTTGGAAAATAAAATAAAATAATAAAATGAAATAAAATAAAATAATAAAAAAATAAAATAAAAACTGTTAACTGATTTTATTTCAGTTAACATTTATTTTTATTTCAAGTAATGAAAATGTTTTTTATGGTTTTAGTTATTTTGTTTTTTAATGGTTTGTCATTTTGTTGTGTTTTTGTCATTTTTATTTTTTATTTATTTATATTTTTTAAAAATGTTTATATATTTTTATTAATTTTATTTTGTTTTAGTTATGTTAGTACATTAAGTTAAACCAAATGAAAATGAAGAATGTTGCTTTGGAAAATAAAATAAAATAAAATAAAATAAAATAAAATAAATAAAATAAAATAAAATAAAATAAAATAAAATAAAATAAAATAAAATAAAATAAAATAAAATAAAATAAAATAAAATAAAACTGTTAACTAATTTATTTCAATTAACATTTATTTTATTTCAAGTAATGAAAATGTTTTTTATGGTTTTAGTTATTTTGTTTTTTAATGGTTATAGTAATTTTGTTTTGCCATTTTTATTTTTTTAATCTATATATAGTTTTTATTCATTTTATTTCAGTTTGAATTTTACTTATTTCAATACATCAAGTTAAACAAAATGTAAATGAGAAAAGATTTTGCTTTGGCAACAAGCTGAAATAAAATAAGTTATTTAAATATAAAATAAATGTATATTTTATATAATTTTCAACTCAAGTAACGAAAATGTTTTTTTTATGGTTTCAGTTTTAGTTAACAACAATATCCCTGGTATATACAATATTTAATCACCTAAATTTCCATTGTTTCCCATCGGTGTGGACCTCAGAGCGCTGGAGAAACGTTCCCATGATCCTCCAGCACATTCGTTACGAATCCTCTCTCGTGTGAAAGAGCCGTTTTTAAAGCTGAGAGACACAAGAGAGTTTCAGGTTAAACATAACTGGTGACTGTGACACTTCAGATAAAAACTTTCTGCCTCTGAATGCTGTGAACACGACTCTCTTCCTCTTGTTTGACGGTGTTGTAAATGAGGTCAATCTTCATTACATCTGAAGTTCACAGAATACAATTTTACATTCTCAGGAAAAAGCAAGTAACCAAACTCGCTTTTTATACATTCAGCCTTGACGGGTAAAGCACTGACGTCGCCGTCTCTCACGTAAAGAAAAACATTCAAACCCTCATTTTAAAAATTCAAGAAGGTCAGTGTCAAGCTGCACAGAGAGCGCAGTTTTTACATTGACTCACTTTTATTTCTCAAACACTGTGACGGGAACAGAGAGTCAAGTGTTGAGGTTATTCTTCAAGAGCCACAGAAAAACACTGAATTATGACACAATATCAGTTCTGTCAAACATTAAACACACAAAATGAGCATAACAGAATCATATACTTGGCCAAATCTCACTGAGAAATGTCATATTTCACCCCAAAATCTACAGAATTTTGTATTTTTATTAACTAATGTTAGCAAAGAGTAGTAAATACTGTAACGAATGCATTGCTCATCGTTAGTTAATATGCATAAACCAAAGTTAACTAATAGAACCTAATTGTAAAATGTTATCATAAAAACTACTATACATTTTATTGAAACATTTTGTTTAAATCAGAATAAATGAAATGCAAAACAACAAATACTTCACAATGTAATGTTAATCAGAATGAGATTGTTTTCAGTACAGTAAAGAAACAATGCAAATGTTTATTTCGGGGTGAAATATGACCAGCAGAATAACATGTTCTTGACCGTTTTGGTGTCAGAGTATTTTCTCTGAGGTCAGACAGTAACATACGCCCAGGTTTACATCAGGCGCTGTGTGTGTTTTACCATATCAAAGCCATGTACGCGCTGCAGTCCACCGGGTTACAGAAGATGTGGCCCTCCACTGTGGGTTTGGGATCCCGGATCCACAGGAAAACCGTGTCGCTGGTGCCCAAACTGACCTGTGGAGACAATCCAGAACAACATCACCACACTGACACACCTAAACAACATACGTTTAGCTAACGTTCCTATTAAGTTGTTCTGAATGAATGTTCTTTTCAAATGTTTCTTCTTGGTTATATGAACATTCCATTTCATCATTCTTCAAACATTCCGTTACATTTGAATGTTACTCTGAACATTCCGAACCATTTTAGGCCTGAATATGCAACAGTTTCAACAGGTTTTGGTTTTCCACGTGCTCTCCAACTATTTCATCAACCCTAACGCGAGTGTCCACAAGTGCTGATATATATTCAAACGTGTGGATGAAAGAGGCTGAAATTATTTATGAAGAGACGAAGAGTTCAGCGAGGAGACGCGATTCATCATTTAAGAGCGGATCAAAGGTGCTTCTTCAGCACATGAAACACACGGATGTGGTCATGTGACGAGGGTTTATCCACACAGGAATCCAGCGTTTACACGGCAGAGGCTTTGATGTTTGGATACATTCATCTGTCACACAGAATCTAAATCACTAATTGCAGTATTTTATTTTAGAAATATAAATCTGAGCTGCAATTTCGGGTCCAACACTGGTGGAAACACTGGACCTTAAACACAGGAAAGAATAACGGACAGACGATTTTAAGAATCAGCGAGACATTTTTTTAGTGTTTTTACTTTGTTTGTATTTTTATATTTTTTTCTGTTTTCATTTTTAATTTGTTTTAGAAATTTTGATGTTTTGTCTTTTTTTTTGTCTATTTAATTTTTTAATTTTTATATCTGTTTTAGTTATTTTAGCACTGAGATATTTTATTAACCTTTTTTAATTAGTTTGTATTTTCAGTTAAAATTTTAGTAATGTTGTCGTGTTTACTGGTCATTTTTATTAGTTGTTTTTTTTAAATATGTCTATATGATTTTTTATATTTATTATTTCAGTTTTAGTTATATTAGTATCATTGAGATAATTTATTATTTGTTTTACTTTTGTTTTAATTTTTAATTTCAGTTTAATTTTTAGTAATCTTGTGTGTTTTTGCCATTTTTATGATTTGTTTTTAAATGTCTATATGATTTTTTAAATATTTTTATATATTTTAGTATCATTGAGATATTTTATATATATTTTTAATTAGTTTGTATTTTTATAATTTTTAATTTAAGTTAAATCTTGACATGTTTGGTCATTTTTATTAGTTTGTATTTTTTTTTAAATGTCTATATGATTTTTTAATTTTTATTTCAGTTTTGTTTATTTTAGTATCATTGAGATATTTTATATATATTTTTAATTAGTTTGTATTTTTATATTTTTTGTTTTCATTTTTAATTTAAGTTAAATCTTGTTATGTTTTGTCATATTTATTAGTTTTTATTTTTTAAAATGTCTATATGATTTTTTAATTTTTATTTCAGTTTGTTATTTTAGTATCATTGAGATATTTTATATATATTTTTAGTTTGTATTTTTATATGTTTTGTTTTCTTTTATAATTTAAGTTAAATCTTATGTTGTCATTTATTAGTTTTTATTTATTTTAAATGTCTATATGATTTTTTATATTTTTATTTCAGTTAGTTATTTTAGGATCATTGAGATACTTTAATATTTTTAATTAGTTTGTATTTTTTTATTTTTAATTAATCTTGTTTTTTTGTCATTTTTATTATTTGTTTTTAAGTGTATATATATATATATATATATATATATATTTTTTTTTTTTTTTTTTTTTTTTTTTTTCAGGTCAAATTTTAGTCAATAGTAACTCATTTTTATTTTAGTGTAACTAAATGTAAATGAGGAATGTTGCCTTATCAACTAGCTGAAAATAAATAAAAATAATGCTTTTTTAATATTTTATTTTATGTCAGTTAAAGTTTATTTTAAGAAACGAAAGTGTTTTTATGGCTTATGTTTTATTTAACTATAATAACTCTGATTTCAAGCTAATTAGCTCCAGATTTAACTCCTAAACACTAGCATCACTGTCACTTCTGATCAATTCAATGCATCCTTGATGAATAAAATATTAATTTAAACAAGTTGACCAAAAGTGATCAGTTGTGAATGTGTGTAAAACATCAGAACTTGTCTTAAAAAGCTCTCTGGGTTTCATCAGAGCGACTTTGATGTTTGTATTTTCATATGTTTATTAGTAAAACACTCACCGCTAGATCTCCTTCCTGTAGCCTCATTCCTGCCAGAGACCCTGAAACGACACAAAACATCCTTAAATAAAACAAAACTATCTTTTCTAGTCCCACATATCTGCTGTTTGAAAACAGACGCTTCTGTCCTGGAGGACGTCATGAACTAATAAAGCACTGATAGCGAAGTGTGACGGGGTCAGGCGGGCGTCACTGGCGTCTCCTCCATGTTTTAATCAGGAGCGCAGGGGGACGGAGGGACGACTCGGGTCAGGTTTAATCACAGGTGGTCAGAGCTGTTCTTGGCGGCCTTACAGAAACCAAAAGTTCAATAAATCACCAGAAATGTCACGCTAACAGGAGCTTCAGCGCTGAGAAAAATGACCCGCAATTCTCATTTCAATTCATCAGGATGGAGCCGAGGAAAAAAAAAACATTTCAGCACTTTCTAGAAAAATAGAAACTTTTACTATGTGCTTTTGTCATTATTTTATAATTCTGTTTTGCTTTCACTTATTTTTATTCCAAATTTAGTTTTAGTACTTTTACTCAAACCAAGGCAACATTTCTATTTTTTGTGCAGAACTGCAGGTTGTTTGTGAAATGATGAAAAACTAATAATTAAATCATCAAAATGTCAAATTAAAATAAATAATGTTAAAATAAAAGCAATGAAATTAAAACACTGAGCTATATTATTTGTTTAGGTGCATCATGTGCTCATTAACTTCAGAAAACCGTCAACATGCAGATGTGTTGTTGAATTATTGAAGTATTTAATTAAAATCTCAGGGGAAATTCAAGAAAATATTTCAGCTCAAAGGGGTTCGGCTGACAAAAAATGCTTGGGAAAAATTAATTAAGATTAATTCACCTCAGCAGTCGTTCTAGGCCTGTTTCGTGCAAGTATAAATCCCACAAAATTATCATGACCACGGTTCAGAAGACATTATATATATGAAAATGAACCAAATTACAAGTTATACTTCTAATATAATTTATATTCATTTAAAAATATATCATTCATATATTCAACAATATTCACTATATATATATATATATATATATATATATATATATATATATATATATATATATATATATATTATTTATTTTTTTTTTTTTTTAATTATTATTATTTATATATGTGTGTATGTATATGTACATAATTATATTAAAATGTACAATTTATTTTACAATCATATATATTCTGTTCATTTAATTTAAAGTTAATGTTTTAGTAATTTTGTTGTTTTTGTCATTTTTATTATTATTTTTAAATATATATTAATTTTTTTCTATTTTTTCAGTTTTAGTTATTTTAGTATCATTGAGAGATTTTATTAATATTTTTAATTACATTAATTATTATAATAAATTTTTTTTTGTTTACATTTTTAATTTAAGTTAAAGTTTTAGTAATTTTGTTGTTGGTTTTTGTCATTTTTATTAGTTTTTGTTTTTTTAATATGTCTGTATGATTTTTTACATTTTTATTTCAGTTTTAGCTATTTTAGTATCATTGAAATGTTTTATTAATATTTTTAATTAGTTTGTATTTTCACATTTTTCTGTTTTAATTTTTAAGCTAAGTTAGTTTTAGTATTTCTGTTGTTTTTGTCATTTTTGTTAGATTTTTTATGAAATGTCTATGATTTTTTATTTTTTATTAATATTTATTTTTTTATTATTATTTTACATATATAAATATACTAAAAAATGACCATTTATTTTACTACATATATATATATATATATATATATATATATATATATATATATATATAAAACATAAAAGATTGTAAAATAAATGTGTGTGTGTGTGTAATGGCTGCATGTGTAGAGATGTATTCATGTGTTGTTGCTGCCATCTACAGTCAATAAGATGTTATCAGTGATAAGAGGTTGAGTGACACTGTAAAATCAAAATATGCATCACCTGTTCATTCAATATTCTGATTTTCTGAGGTAAAGCTGCTCCGTTTATAACACGTTGAACACAGAATGACAGAAACTGCTTGATTTTTACCAGGATTGTCTCCAGTGAAGGCCAGCACCGCACAGCTCTGTGGAAACCCGTAGCGTTCAGAGTAATACGGAGACACACAACCCTGTGAAACACACACACAGTTCATCACTTCAGGCCTCAGAGGGCGTTTGAGATGTTAAAGATTAAAAACAGTCTAAATCACCAGAACAGCTGTAGACGGTGTGAGATCTCCGAGTTTTTCAGCCAACTCTGGCGCTGTGGCGTTCAGACACGCCTGAGACCACTGCTTCTTAAAAATATCCATCAGATTCATCCCAGAACCTTCATGTGAAGACAAACACACGATTCAATGAAGATCAGACTTCTTAATAATTCACAGCTCATAACTGACAGCAAACTTCTTCATCTGATCACAGTTTTATATTCACAGTTGGGAAATACTCATCAGAGAGTTATTTATAATGCATCAGATGTGTTCAGAGGACAGAGAGGGGCGGAGGTCAATCAAACGGCTCATGACACACACTCCTCAGGCCCGCGGTGAACGTACCGTCGCTGAAGTCGATCGAGGCGTAGTCGCCCAGGAACAGAGATGAAGCGAAGCTGCTGATCAGTGATATTCTCTGACAATCACACCGATTACATGTTATTACAACAGATGTTGATGCTCGTCTGCTTCATGAGTTCATTCACACTCATAATTAATGCTTTAATTACTCTCAGGAAACACTTTCAATGTGTCTGACAGACTCAACGCTCTTTAATTTAGCTAAATAAACACATGAAATCCAATCATGAGGAATATTTATTCATTACTGAAAGTGTTTACAGCTAATTAATTAATATTAAAAATAAAACAATATTTTATAAACAAAATAATTTTATTTTATATATATATATATATATATATATATATATATATATATATATATATATATATATATATATATATATATATATATATATATGTGTAAATTCAAACAAATTGTTATATATAACAATTTGTTTGAATTTACACACACACACACACACACACACACACACACACACATATATTTATAAATCATGAGGAATATTTATTACTAAAACCATGTGTTTATAGCTGTTTTAAATGTTTATATATAATTCAAATTAATATTTAAATATTAAAAATTTTAATATTTTATCAACAATAATTATTTTAAATTTTATGATAATCATTTTAATATAAACATTATAAAATATATAAAACAAAATATAGTTTAATTTACATAAATTCTATATATAATTATAATTACATAAAAACAAAAATCTGGATATTTATTTTTACTGAAATATGTTTATAGCCGTTTTAATTGCTTGCATATAATTAAAATTAATACATACACATAAAAAATTATTTATCAACAAATTATTTTTAAATTTTATAATAATAAATAATTATTTTATTTTGATCAAATATACTTTAATATAAAATATATATTAATTTAATTCAATATATATTTTATTTACATAAACAATTAAACAGTTTGTAATTACATGTGTATATACTTTTATTTAATTATATGTAGCTATATTTATATATATATATATATATAGCTACATATAATAAAATAAAATTAGATATTAAAATAACAATATTTTATAAAAAATAATTATAATAAATGCTATAATAATTAGAAATTTATAATTTTTAAAAAAAATTTTATTAAAAACTATTTTATATCAAATTTATTATATGAAATAACAAAATATATTTTCATGTATATAAATTCTATATATAATTATAATTACACACAAACATAAACATTTTAAAATAGTTTGAAGAGCAAAGTTATTTCCTGTGCTGATTTATTTCCTACTAAAACATTAATTTGGGATAATCATCCTGAAGAGCTTGTCACTTTCTATTTTCAAACATCTTCATAAATAATTCTAGGGAGTGTTTAATTGATATTTGTGCAACCTGAGTTTTACCTCCGACTCTCTGAATTCATTCGGCTTCAAGCGATAAATCTTTGCAATCTGATTTCCAGTGAAGCGCTGTTTGACAAATACAGAAAATGTTAAGTTATTAATATTATTAACTTTCATTATAGTTAATATAAATAAGACGGACAGGGCAGGGTTAAAGCACCTCATACGCCCGTGAACCAGTGATGTCAGCCAGAGTTTGAGCGCCTCCTACTGCCGCCTCCAGATACTGACACTGATCTGAGGTACTGGAGTCCATCCAGACCGGACTGTCCTGCAGCGCGAAACTGTCCTACAGCAGACACAACCCACTGAGCACTGAGATCATAAACATATATACCACTATACACAAGCACTACATACATAATACACATAATATTTGTGTGGATTGAGGGCATTTTATGCTCCCACTTCATGTATGTCATGCAATGTACGATTTTACACAAAACAAACACATATTTGATCAGTTCCACAACATCTGCCCCGTGCAAACAGATGATCAGAGGAAGCTCTTGTGTCGTCATAAATCAGGTGAAGTATTAACCATCAGTGATGGACGTTTGACCCTCAACAAACAGTCTGAGCGGCATCAGGACAGTGAGGAGAATCCACTGTAATGTGAGATAAAGATCGTCATGGTCACCTGTAAAAGCTCGTGTAAGTGTTTCCGCGGGTCCAGGCGATTGAGGGTTCGTCTCGCGCCCTTCCTCCAGAACACACTGCCATGTTGCTGGAACAAAGATCAAATCCATGAGATTCAGCATCAGATCAAACATGAAATCCAGACCTGAACTGATTCTGCATCAACAGAAATACACACAAAACCCCATACAGCAAAAAATAAATATTATATATATATATATATATATATATATATATATATATATAAAGAATGTATATGATTAGTAGTCAACATTTGAAGTCAAAAAGTTCAACAAAGTTGTCCTAAGAACTAAGTTATATATATATATATATATATATATATATATATATATATATATATATATATTACATATACAGTATATATATATATATATATATATATATATATATATATATATATATACATTCTGTTAAAATATTTAACGCAATTAACGCAGCATCTGTTTTTAGCATTACTGCATATGATCACAGAAAGAATAAAAACAATAACTAAATGCAACATCACTTAAATTTAAAGTTGTTATATTTTTAAAGCCTATTAAATGTTAAAAAATTATGGCTTTAAATTATACTGTAATGTTAAATTGCTATAATTACTTAAAATTACTTAAAATATACCGTCTTTATTCTGTTTTTACATTAATTTGGAGATTCAATGTGAAATTATGCATTACAATATAAGAAAATATTACAAATGTTAATGTTAGTTGTGATTAATTATTAATTTTTTTAACAATTGACAGCAAAAAATATATATATGCTAAACATGTTGTAAACATGCTGTATACATGCTGTATTCTTATATTGAAAATATATGAGGTAATATAAATAAGTATAACATTTATATTAGTGTTATTTTTTTTGTATATTTTTAAAATATACTGATTTATTTTTTGTTTTTTGTGTTTTTTTGCTGGGACTAAATTTTTTGAAATGTCTGTCAATCAAAGTTCTACACATTTGACTCTCCTTGAGTTTCAGTTTAATAAATGTTTTGGGTAATTTGATTATGCTTTCAGATATCAACCACTATTTTACCACATTTTACCAAGTTTAAAAACAGGGAATCCCTCAGATTCCCACCAAATCAATGCTAAAAATTAACATCTAAAAAATACTGATCATCATTATGATGGATGATTTATTTCAGGTATATTTTACTGCATAAATAATGATAAATAAATGATTTAAAGTCACCTGTCCACTGCCTGAGACGGCCTTCACTCGAGAGAAGTCAAAGCCGGCGTTCCTCATTTTCTCCAGGAGAACATCAGTCGCCTGCAGTCGGACGACAGACACACAGCACAACAGATCCCAACACACCAGGAATCACTCATGGTCATCATTTATTATATATCTACAGGTGTGTTCAATGATCAGGCAGGTTTACCTTCACCCACATGAGCGCTGGAGACGTGACCGTCAGCTGGTCTGCATGGATATGAACTCCTCCATGAGTCCTGCAGAAACACATGTTATTATTAGACACAAAAAGGACATCAGGAAATATTAAAATTGTGAATTCCAGGCTTGGAAAATGAATGGACATCATTGAGGTCTGTATAGCAAATATATATTTTTGAAGTTATGCTTAGAAATTGTTCTTTAAAAGTTAATAATAATAATTTTGCATCATGTAATCATGGACCAAAAGAGTATGGGAACCCTGTATATAACAGAAATATGATATATATAAAATATAATAAGTAGTAATGTGACATGTTCACCTGAACTCCGGCAGCTCGCTGTCAAACTGAACGCTGCTCTGATGAACAACATCAAGCTTTCCATCAATAGCGACCACTTTCAGCTTAAACAATAAAATCAGGATGATACGGATTAGTTTAAAAGTGTTTGCATCAGTTTAATGTAAATTTACATTTATGCATTTGGCAGAGGATTTTATCTAAAGCAACTTACAGTGCATTCAAGGCATGCATGTTATCATTCCCTGGGAGCTGAACTCCAGATTTATGATGTTATTAATTCAACTGCATGAGTCCAGAAGCCCACACCAGACTCATTTGATGATTTTTATTGACAAATTCACACTTTTTCAGCACTAGGTGATCTCTCATCCTGATCCTGATATTTAAGCAAATATTCAAGATTCTGAGAGACCAAAGGTCAACTACAGATTGACCATTAATCTCAGTGTTGGTGCATTGATCTACACACAGAAGCAGATCAACTAAATGTGCATTTATGAACTTAAGAGCTCTAAGCAGCTTAATGATGATTACATATCATGGTATTTTCATGTTTTTTGGACATATACCAAAGTATCCCCGTGGTATTTTTAAATAACTTTAAGTAGCACGTAAATATCATGGAAAATACATCACTGTACTACAGTAGCATTACACTGCTTTTAGTAAGTGACTCTATTATAAAACATCATGCAATGATTTCTCTAGTACAACATCTCATATGTAATATAGACACTGACACTGACATATGTATTTATATACACTATACTTCATTAAAAGCGTGTGTGTGTGTGTGTGTGTGTGTGTGTGTGTGTGTGTGTGTGTGATTCTACCTGTTGCGTGCTGAAATCAAACCCTAGAAAACAAGAATCTGCAGCTTCAGCCATTCAGATCACAAACATCCCGCCATCGAACGCTACAGTAGCGAAGGCTTACTTCATTAATATTCATGAGGACGCTACAGTAAACTTCCTGAAGCGACAGTCATGTGACCTACTTAATATTCATGAGCTCAATCTTTACCATGGCTGGATTCGTTCATTCACCAGCTGACTGGCGTCCACTCGCCAATCACGTCGGTGAATATCATGCAGCCTAGTTACTATTCATGACCTCAGCGAGCACGTGACCTTCATACAGTACACTTAAAGGGACTGTGCACCGCCGAAAAAACATGTTTTCAAAGCTTGATGAACTTTAACCTGTAGCCCAAACCATGTCAGTTGTTTAAATATTGTCATGCTCTTTAGAAATATGTATTTAAAACAGCTCATTTACTAATAAAGCTTTTTTTTCAGCATATTTCAGAAACAGGAAACTAATTAATGTCTGAGACAATTCATGGAAGTTGCAGTGGAAGTGAACAGGAGAAAGAGAAGATTAAACATGCAAGTGTAAAAACATTAGATCTTATTAACACCACAGCTATTTAAGTGTCTGTGTGAAATAAAGCAGACATGCAATCTGTGCTGAATTTGAATTACTGAAATAGAATTTTGCATTTTAGTTTAGTTTTTGTTTTTTTGTGCAATTATATTCATGTCTCAGTTATTTGCTGCCAGTATTGCATTGTACAGTATATTGTATTATTTTAATTTTGGAAGCAATTTAGCAATATTACTCAGCCGATACACTTCAACTTCAACATAATAACGTGCAAAATGAGTTTATGAATGTTCACCTCACCCACTGCATCAACAATACTGTGCAAACATGCTGAGAAATTTAATTCCACATGAGTGATGACATTCTGAAGTTTAACTGGATAATTTTCTTTTTCTAATGTCTTTCTTTTACCTTATTTACTTCTTTCTCACACAGACTTTGCACAGCATTTTAACATGAATATATGAATATTGCACATGAATGTTTTTAAACATTGTCTTTGCAAACAGAACAACCTTGAATTGCCCTCTTCTGTTTGCACTTTGTTGCAACTCTTGGAGGGAATGCCCACAAAACACACAGCCATGAGATCTGCTGTTCAGAGGGGAAATCAAGCTGCATTTATGACTATACTTAAATAAAAGTGGATGTTATCAGGATGTGGCCATGCTGTTGCTCATCTCTGACGTGTGCAGATGTGGGGGGAGAGACGAGGATGTTTCAGTCAGAAGAGGACGAGCTGAGCAGTGTTAGGATGGACATCACACTCTTAAAAGAGCAATACAACTCCATCAGAGACAAACAGAGACGCCAAACTCAGGTGCTGTGCTTCAGGGAAGGTAAGAAGTGTTGTTTGGATTTGTGTCCAGCAAACAGAGAATGTTCTGGAAACTTTGGCAAGGTTACGAACAAACATTCTTCCAGTAACGTTAATAGAACGTTCAGAGTTTTCTGGGCTTTAATAATGTTCCAAAAACATTCTTTATACATAATTCATTGAACTTTTTTAAATGTTACTTGTTTTAGAACGTTCAGAGAACATTCAAAAGTAACATTCTGTTTGATGAATGATAAAAATGGAATGTTCTCTTAACGTTCGCATAATGTTTCTTTAAGGTTCGTTCTTAATGTATACGTTAGCAAAATGTTTTAGAACATTTTATTTTTGTGTGCTGGATAAGTGCAGTTCAGGTTCTATTAGCCTGTAATTTACTGCTAAAAAATGATCTTATATGGCTAAGAATGATATAATATTCCAGTTATATGTTGAAAAAACACAAGTATTGTGTGATTGATATTTATTGCATCTTAATGTTAAATGTCACACCTGAATGCCTTTTAAAGGTTTTGTTTTTATGTCCCATATCACATAAACTTGTCTGGGGCAAGTTGTCACACACTTTACATCATGGACTGAATATTTCTCAGGGAGGGTCATTATCAAAACTCAATATCTACATAGACAAAAATGTTGAAATATTGATATTTAAAAATATTTAGCATTTCCACTATTATTACTCAGGAAATAAAAGAAACAACAAGATGCATGGGAAATAACATCATGTGACAACTTGCCCCACACTGATTTAAAGTGAAATACTCGTGTCCTGAGTTCAAACTTCTTTATATAGAGTAGAAAAAATGAATAGAAGAAAAATGTTTTCATAATGTTGCCATTAAGTGATCAAAATGTTATTTCTGAATATTCTATTCTTCCTTTTTAAATGTTCTAAAACTGTTTCTTTTTTTAATGCAAAACCTTCCAACATTCCATTTTATCATCTTCAAACATTGTTACTTTTGAATGTTTTCTGAACATTCCGAAACAAGTAGTAACATTTAAAAAAACTTTAGATGAATATCCAACTAAAACATTTCAGAATTAAACATTCCATATAAATAACGTTCCTGTGCTAACGTTTAGAGAACATTATTAAAGGCCAGATAACTCTGAACAAACGTTCTACTAATGTTACGTTTATAACGCTGAGAGAACCTTGCCAGAACGTTCTGAAAACGTTCCCTATTAGGCATATCTTTTGAAAGCAAATAATGATTTATATTTAATGATGTGATGTTGTATTCAATGACAAATGCTCTTCTTGTGTTCATCTACAGCTCAAAACAGTGAAGAGATGAACAAAACTCTAGTGGACGTGGTTCCAGTGTGCCTGCGTTCTCCAGCAGCTTCAGTCCAAGAAACCCTAGTCGAGTTTGTCGTGGACTCTGCTGGCGGTCTGTGGCGCACTCATCTGGACATGCACCGTCTTACACACACGGCCGAAGCGTCTGAACACAGGAATCATGTGTCTTCTGAAGACTCCAGAACGAGCTCAGAGTCAGAGCGGCTCCCGGAGGACTCAAACCATCATCTGAAGAACTCCAGTGCTCTGAACTCCAGGAAGTTGTCTGCACCTGCAGTTTTGTCCCGTCAGATGAGCTTTGGGAGTTATCGCTCCACACCTGCAGGCTCCAAATATTACCCCTTCCCTCAGAGGAAGTGTCCGAGGAAGTCTGAGACCGCCAGGAGACTGGGACTCTACGCCTCATTTTAATGAGGATATATGACTGAAATTTCTTTTTTGTTTTCTGGCCTCTAATAATGTTTTCAAAACATTAATGCCGAAACATCATTCATGGAACTGTTCTGAAATGTTTTAGTTCTTCTGACATTTTTAAATGTTACTTATTGAGAACATTCAAAATAACGTTTTTTAGAAATAATGTTTTCTTAACTAAATGGGAACATTCTTAGAACATGATTTTTGGCAAAAAAAATGTGCAATAAACCAGTAGTATTGTGTAGTGACTGAAATGAGCTGACACCAAAAACAATGGCTGTTTCTTATTGCTTTCTATATGACATGGACATGGGTGATATTCATGCAGCATGTATGTATTATATATTGATATGCATTGGTTTATAACACATAAACATGATATTAGAGGAGTTATTGGCAAGTAATGGAATGATTAGAGACATCAGTTGCATTTGCATCATATTAATAATGGTTCTTTTGCATAGTTTGCACAATCACTAGGCTAATTATCTAATCAATATTTGATGTACATTGTAAAAAAGTTGTAATTATTGGAGTGTTTTAGAAGGAAATACTATTTCAGTCTTTCTACTTTAACATTTCATGTTTAATTCATTGTGTCAGTTCTTGATTCTTTGTAATTATTTGTGAAAATTGTTTTCAAAGTACATTTCAATGTGAATAATGCAAGAACAATCAGTCTGTGTAACCTGATATTTATATAAATAAACATTGATGAAAAATCTCTCTCTAACTATATAGCCTATATAAGCATTTATAAATTCTAATTGATTTATAATAATCAAATATACATTTGTATTATTAGAGCAAAGTATACAACTGTATGAAAACATTTAAATGCCAGTGTATATAACAACCATTCATAAAAAAACCTTTTATATTCATAAAAGGTTTCTCTATTTGCACTATTTGCATTTTCCTCCTTTGCGTGTGGCTTTAAATAAAACAGTTTTCTAAAAAAAAAAAAAAAAAATAATAATAATAAATGATTATCTTTATTATAAACCCATATATAAATTTAAATATAATATAATAACAGTTCATCCCCAGTCCAGCAGGAGGTGCTAAACGCAAAAAAACCCCACACATAACATGTCATGACGTGTGCAACCGGATGTGACTGAATCAGGAAGAAAACAACAACAACATCACGTGTGCGCATCGCAGCAGAGTAGGTGAGACGTTTTCAACAACATCTCGACAACTGATATATTTAATCACATTAACAACACATACACATGCATATAGAAGTATATCATCTATATAAACCGTCTAAATGTGTCTAATCTCAGATGTTATTTTAAGCGTTTAATGGCAAATTCTGGATTTTTAGGGGATTTCCATTCAAGGGCTGATGAGTTTCACTTTCAGTTGCAGAATCTTCTGACTCCGATCATTTCTGGAGGTTTGTAGCGATGGATGAGCAGCACATCCAGGCTCGTCTGATCGCTCTGCTCAGGCAGGACAACATCCGCCTGTGGATGGAGCCCTTCACGACTGACAGCGGCGCCGCGGACCGCCAGAAGATAGAGGTGAATGAATGAAGCAGCTGCTGCGATCACGCGTTACTTCTTTTACGATGACCCGTTACTTCTGTTACAATCACGCGTTACTTCTGTTACAATCACGCGTTACTTCTGCTGCGATCACCCGTTACTTACTTGGGTAAAGTTGGTTTTATATTCGCACATTTGGACTTCTGATAAATTCAGACTTTCCAATAAATGTGCAATAAATGAATGTTTGCGAATTTTAAGCAGCGACATGATATTGACAACCAACGATTGTCAACTTACAACATTTTTCACAGTTGATCAAAATAGGCAAGTATTGTTTTAATGGCATATTTACTTGTGAATGTCCACTGAATGTCCAATGTAGTGTGATTAACAAGGCTATTGAATACGGATGTCCGAATGTGCGAATATAAAACCAACTTTACCCAAATCCGTTACTTCTGCTGCGATCACCCATTACTTCTGCTGCGATCACGCGTTACTTCTGCTGCGATCACCCGTTACTTCTGATATGATCACCCGTTACTTCTGCTGCGATCACCCGTTACTTCTGCTACGATCACGCGTTACTTCTGCTGCGATCACCCGTTACTTCTGCTACGATCACCCGTTACTTCTGCTGCGATCACCCGTTACTTCTGCTACGATCACGCGTTACTTCTGCTGCGATCACCCGTTACTTCTGCTACGATCACGCGTTACTTCTGCTGCGATCACCCGTTACTTCTGTTGCGATCACCCGTTACTTCTGCTGCGATCACCCGTTTCTTCTGCTGCGATCACCCGTTACTTTTGATACGATCACCCGTTACTTCTGTTACGATCACCTGTTACTTCTGCTACGATCACGCGTTACTTCTGCTGCGATCACCCGTTACTTCTGTTGCGATCACCCGTTACTTCTGTTGCGATCACCCGTTACTTCTGTTACGATCACCCGTTACTTCTGTTACGATCACCCGTTACTTCTGTTACGATCACCCGTTACTTCTGCTGCGATCACCCGTTTCTTCTGCTGCGATCACCCGTTACTTCTGTTGCGATCACCCGTTTCTTCTGCTGCGATCACCCGTTACTTCTGTTACGATCACCCGTTACTTCTGTTACGATCACCCGTTTTTTCTGCTGCGATCACCCGTTACTTCTGTTGCGATCACCCGTTTCTTCTGTTGCGATCACCCGTTACTTCTGTTGCGATCACCCGTTACTTCTGTTACGATCACCCGTTACTTCTGTTACGATCACCCGTTACTTCTGCTGCGATCACCTGTTACTTCTGCTACGATCACGCGTTACTTCTGCTGCGATCACCCGTTACTTCTGTTGCGATCACCCGTTACTTCTGTTGCGATCACCCGTTACTTCTGTTACGATCACCCGTTACTTCTGTTACGATCACCCGTTACTTCTGTTACGATCACCCGTTACTTCTGCTGCGATCACCCGTTTCTTCTGCTGCGATCACCCGTTACTTCTGTTGCGATCACCCGTTTCTTCTGCTGCGATCACCCGTTACTTCTGTTACGATCACCCGTTACTTCTGTTACGATCACCCGTTTTTTCTGCTGCGATCACCCGTTACTTCTGTTGCGATCACCCGTTTCTTCTGTTGCGATCACCCGTTACTTCTGTTGCGATCACCCGTTACTTCTGTTACGATCACCCGTTACTTCTGTTACGATCACCCGTTACTTCTGCTGCGATCACCCGTTACTTCTGTTGCGATCACCCGTTTCTTCTGTTGCGATCACCCGTTACTTCTGTTGCGATCACCCGTTACTTCTGTTACGATCACCCGTTACTTCTGTTACGATCACCCGTTACTTCTGTTGCGATCACCCGTTACTTCTGCTGCGATCACCCGTTTCTTCTGCTGCGATCACCCGTTACTTCTGTTGCGATCACCCGTTTCTTCTGTTGCGATCACCCGTTACTTCTGTTACGATCACCCGTTACTTCTGTTACGATCACCCGTTACTTCTGCTGCGATCACCCGTTTCTTCTGCTGCGATCACCCGTTACTTCTGTTGCGATCACCCGTTTCTTCTGCTGCGATCACCCGTTACTTCTGTTGCGATCACCCGTTACTTCTGTTGCGATCACCCGTTACTTCTGTTGCGATCACCCGTTACTTCTGTTACGATCACCCGTTACTTCTGTTACGATCACCCGTTACTTCTGATACGATCACCCGTTACTTCTGTTACGATCACCCGTTACTTCTGTTATGATCACAAGTTACTTGAGAAACGATCACCGTTACTTCTGTTACGATCACCCGTTACTTCTGATACGATCACCCGTTACTTCTGTTACGATCACCTGTTACTTCTGTTACGATCACCTGTTACTTCTGCTACGATCACGCGTTACTTCTGCTGCGATCACCCGTTACTTCTGTTGCGATCACCCGTTACTTCTGTTGCGATCACCCGTTACTTCTGTTGCGATCACCCGTTACTTCTGATACGATCACCCGTTACTTCTGCTGCGATCACCCGTTTCTTCTGCTGCGATCACCCGTTACTTTTGATACGATCACCCGTTACTTCTGTTACGATTACCCGTTACCTCTGTTACGATCACAGGTTACTTGAGAAACGATCACCGTTACTTCTGTTATGATCACCCGTTACTTCTGTTGCGATCACCCGTTACTTCTGTTGCGATCACCCGTTACTTCTGTTGCGATCACCCGTTACTTCTGTTGCGATCACCCGTTACTTCTGATACGATCACCCGTTACTTCTGTTACGATCACCCGTTACTTCTGCTGCGATCACCCGTTTCTTCTGCTGCGATCACCCGTTACTTTTGATACGATCACCCGTTACTTCTGTTACGATCACCTGTTACTTCTGCTGCGATCACCCGTTACTTCTGTTGCGATCACCCGTTACTTCTGTTGCGATCACCCGTTACTTCTGTTGCGATCACCCGTTACTTCTGTTGCGATCACCCGTTACTTCTGATACGATCACCCGTTACTTCTGTTACGATCACCCGTTACTTCTGCTGCGATCACCCGTTTCTTCTGCTGCGATCACCCGTTACTTTTGATATGATCACCCGTTACTTCTGTTACGATCACCTGTTACTTCTGCTACGATCACGCGTTACTTCTGCTGCGATCACCCGTTACTTCTGTTGCGATCACCCGTTACTTCTGTTGCGATCACCCGTTACTTCTGTTGCGATCACCCGTTACTTCTGTTACGATCACCCGTTACTTCTGTTACGATCACCCGTTACTTCTGTTGCGATCACCCGTTACTTCTGATACGATCACCCGTTACTTCTGTTACGATCACCCGTTACTTCTGTTACGATCACCCGTTACTTCTGTTACGATCACCCGTTACTTCTGTTACGATCACCCGTTACTTCTGTTGCGATCACCCGTTACTTCTGATACGATCACCCGTTACTTCTGTTACGATCACCCGTTACTTCTGTTACGATCACCCGTTACTTCTGTTACGATCACCCGTTACTTTTGATACGATCACCCGTTACTTCTGTTACGATCACCCGTTACTTCTGATACGATCACCCGTTACTTCTGTTACGATCACCCGTTACTTCTGTTATGATCACAAGTTACTTGAGAAACGATCACCCGTTACTTCTGATACGATCACCCGTTACTTCTGTTACGATCACCTGTTACTTCTGTTACGATCACCTGTTACTTCTGCTACGATCACGCGTTACTTCTGCTGCGATCACCCGTTACTTCTGTTGCGATCACCCGTTACTTCTGTTGCGATCACCCGTTACTTCTGATACGATCACCCGTTACTTCTGTTACGATCACCCGTTACTTCTGCTGCGATCACCCGTTTCTTCTGCTGCGATCACCCGTTACTTTTGATACGATCACCCGTTACTTCTGTTAAGATCACCTGTTACTTCTGTTACGATCACCCGTTACTTCTGTTACGATCACCCGTTACTTCTGTTACGATCACCCGTTACTTCTGTTACGATCACCCGTTACTTCTGTTGCGATCACCCGTTACTTCTGATACGATCACCCGTTACTTCTGATACGATCACCCGTTACTTCTGTTGCGATCACCCGTTACTTCTGATACGATCACCCGTTACTTCTGTTACGATCACCCGTTACTTCTGTTACGATCACCCGTTACTTCTGTTACGATCACCCGTTACTTTTGATACGATCATCCGTTACTTCTGTTACGATCACCTGTTACTTCTGTTACGATTACCCGTTACTTCTGTTACGATCGCCCGTTACTTCTGTTACGATCGCCCGTTACTTCTGTTGCGATCACCCGTTACTTCTGATACGATCACCCGTTACTTCTGTTATGATCACCCGTTACTTCTGTTATGATCACCCGTTACTTCTGTTACGATCACCCGTTACTTCTGTTACGATCACCCGTTACTTCTGTTACGATCACCCGTTACTTTTGATACGATCACCTGTTACTTCTGTTACGATCACCCGTTACTTTTGATACGATCACCCGTTACTTCTGTTACGATCACCCGTTACTTCTGATACGATCACCCGTTACTTCTGTTACGATCACCCGTTACTTCTGTTACGATCACCCGTTACTTCTGTTGCGATCACCCGTTACTTCTGTTATGATCACCCGTTACTTCTGTTACGATCACCCGTTACTTCTGTTACGATCACCCGTTACTTTTGATACGATCACCCGTTACTTCTGTTACGATCACCCGTTACTTCTGATACGATCACCCGTTACTTCTGTTATGATCACAAGTTACTTGAGAAACGATCACCGTTACTTCTGTTACGATCACCCGTTACTTCTGATACGATCACCCGTTACTTCTGATACGATCACCCGTTACTTCTGTTACGATCACCCGTTACTTTTGATACGATCACCCGTTACTTCTGTTACGATCACCCGTTACTTCTGATACGATCACCCGTTACTTCTGTTACGATCACCCGTTACTTCTGTTGCGATCACCCGTTACTTCTGTTATGATCACCTGTTACTTCTGTTGCGATCACCCGTTACTTCTGATACGATCACCCTTCTGATACGATTACCCGTTACCTCTGTTACGATCACAGGTTACTTGAGAAACGATCACCGTTACTTCTGTTACGATCACCCGTTACTTCTGTTACGATCACCCGTTACTTTTGATACGATCACCCGTTACTTCTGTTACGATCACCCGTTACTTCTGATACGATCACCCGTTACTTCTGTTACGATCACCCGTTACTTCTGATATGATCACCCGTTACTTCTGTTACGATCACCCGTTACTTCTGTTGCGATCACCCCTTACTTCTGTTACGATCACCCGTTACTTCTGCTACGATTACCCGTTACCTCTGTTACGATCACAGGTTACTTGAGAAACGATCACCGTTACTTCTGTTACGATCACCCGTTACTTCTGTTATGATCACAAGTTACTTGAGAAACTATCACCGTTACTTCTGTTACGATCACCCGTTACTTCTGTTACGATCACCCGTTACTTCTGTTACGATCACAAGTTACTTGAGAAACGATCACCCGTTACTTCTGATACGATCACCCATTACTTCTGTTGCGATCACCCGTTACTTCTGTTGCGATCACCGGTTACTTCTGTTGCGATCACTCGTTACTTCTGTTGCGATCACCAGTTACTTCTGATACGATCACAGGTTACTTGAGAAACGAAAACCCAATACTTCTGATACGATCACCCATTACTTCTGATACGATCACCTGTTACTTCTGTTACGATCACCCGTTACTTCTGTTACGATCACCCGTTACTTCTGATACGATCACCCGTTGCTTCTGTTATGATCACCCGTTACTTCTGCTGCGATCACCCTTTACTTCTTCTGCGATCTCCCGTTACTTCTGTTACGATCACCCGTTTCTTCTGATACGATCACCTGATACTTCTGTTACGATCACCCGTTACTTCTGTTACGAATCTGCGATCATGTTATTTCTGTTACGATCACGTTACTGCAATCATGCATTACTTCTGTTATGATCACCCGTTACTTCTGCTGCGAGCATGCGTTACTTCTGTTTCGATCACGTGTTACTTCGGCTTCTAACAGATTTATTCATCTCTTGTGCTCAGGAACTGGCTCTTAAATACGCTCCAGTCACTGGCTTTACAGTGGAGGATGTGATGTCATCACTGGAGACAATCAGATCAGACACCAGCAGGAAAGATGAAGGAAATAAACAGTTTAAAGAGACGTCAGTGGCCACGCTAGAGCTCCACCTGCCCAAAGAAGGAGAGGTACTGCATGCATTCAGATAATCACTTTTATGCAACTGTTGTTCAATAATTTACCTCATTTTGTGTTGTTTTTTTCTTTAAGAAAAAGAAAAGGAAAGTTCCTTTAAAAACCAAACTGGACATCACCACCCAAGAGCTGAAGAAACAGTGAGTCATGTCTTATACTTGAGTCAGTTCAGTGTTGATTCAGTTCAGTTCACTAACTATAAAGTTAATTATGAAACAAGTTCAGTTCTATAAGGAGCACTACATAAGACAATAGTGTCATTATTCATTTCAGTTCATAACAGTGTCAATGTTGCAAACTTCATTGATTACGAAGTGTAAACGTTGATTTCTTGGTAAATCATTTCTGATGCCATTTGCTCATTTAAATGGTTCTATTCCATCCTCCACATCCTGTGTTTGATTATGAACTTATTCTGCTTTCAAAGGATAAGTGAGGAGTTTGGATTCAAACACTTTAACCTGATTTTGACTGGAAAGAAACTGGCTCTAGGTAAACAACTGATGCCTGCTTGAACATTTATTAATAAATCCATTAATTACCGCATTTTGTAACATGATCCATGTTTCTTTAAGGGATGAAGCTCGAAGAACAGAACGTGAAGAACAACAGTAAGATCATGGTGCTGAACGTGTCCTCGGAGGAGGTGAAGAATGAAATGCGGGAGGACGAGGAGAAGAAGCGCAGTCAGGATGAAGGAGTGCAGAGGACGCAGAAGGGTTTCCAGATCCTGTCGGAGAGAGGTGAACATGACACAATATCCAAACAGTCACAGATTTTACACCAGGCCTGGATTAGTGAATGCAGTGTTCAAAAACAATATTAAATCATTTCAATAATAATAATTGTCAATAATAAATCATTTCCTCTTTTGTATCCATCAGATGGCAGTGAAGATCCAGCCACAACCCCGTTTTTAGAGATCGCAGATCAGAAAGGAAATCCACTCCAGATCCCTGATGTTGAGAGGAAGGTGATTCCTGTCATCTTCATGTTACTGTATCAACTCATGTCTTAAATAATATTCTAATAAATGTCATCCAGCCTTCTGAATCTCACAGATGAGACAAATGAATGCGCTGCATGAGTGTATAAACAGTCAATAGTTCAGAAGTGCTTGCATTAATATCTGATCTCTTGAATTCATCTGACGTTGTGTTCCGATATCAGGCTCTGATCCTGGCGATGGGTTTCCATGAGAAAGGTCGAGCTCTGATGAAGAAGAGAGACCACAGTGTTGCTCTGTGTCACCTGCTCCTCGCCGATGAACAGTTCAAGTACGACTTCATCTTCACGTTACATTCATCATGACATGAATAATAAATCATGACTGTTCACTAATGTGCACATATCAGGTTTATTCCATCGTAAACACATCAAAATATCATCTTTACAGTGTATTAATGGCTGCGTATATGCAAAAAGGCAAAGAACAATAATAATACAATCTATAGCGCTTGAAAAAAAACCAATTATCATTACAATGACATCAGTGCTGTTCGATTTTAAATAAAGGATATCTGTAATTAGAAAGTATATGCGCTTACAAAAGCACTTGAGGAGATTTAATAGCATATTTAATAGCAACTCTGATGGCTGTTTATGTTTCTGCAGTAAGTGCAACTCTGCGCTGCTGAACACGGTGGATAATTACGCCGTCCTGCAGCTGGATATCGTGTGGTGTTATCAGGCGCTGGAGCAGCTGGACTGTCTGAACGACGCCAGACAGAGGCTGGCTCGAGCCGAGGAGTGTTTCCAGAGGTGCTACGGAGAGCAGCAGAGCCGACTGCGGCTCATCAAGGTCTGTCAGACACCCTGAGAGTCTGGACACTGTTCTTTACCTCACACACGTGTGTGTGTTCACTGCATGTGTCGTGTGTTTCTGGCTCTCAGGGCCATACCGGAGGAGAAGACGTGCTGTTTCTGAGGCTGTACCTCCTTCAGAGTGTGCTGGCTTACCACGAAGGCAACAAGAACCAAGCCTCTCACAAGCTCAAAGAAGTAAATGCTCTGAATTTTAATTATTATGTCTATTTGTCTCCAAAAGAACCTCAACTACTAATAGTGCAGATTATGATTCATCCTTGAATCTTTTGATTCTTTTGACCATTCAGTGATTCATTTGGTGACTCTTCCTGTAGGTAACCAGTGAAAATGAATTCTGAGTGAATCTTTGAATCATTTGCTCAACACATTTGTACAAAATCACAGATCAAACCCCTTCACGTGTATTTTCACATTAATGCTCCAGATGGCAGCAAAGATATTTCCTTATTATAGGGGTTTAGGTTTTTAAGTGAAATTTCCAGCTTTTCAAGATGTCCAAGTCATATTTCACTCCAATATCAATATATAAAATACAAAATACAATGATAAATAAATCAAAAATCCAATAAATAAAAAATACAAAATAGAAGAATTTTTATAAAGAAAATTAAGCTGTTTTTTTTTTTTTTTTTTTTTTTACTTTTTTCTTGCAATGCATGCAACATTATTTTCATGACAGTTTAAATACATTTGATTGTCCATATAGAAATCATGAAGGTACAGTAACAACAATAAAATGCAAAAATGAATCATTTGATTCATATAAAATGTGTTTAATTTTTATAGAATATAACTTGATTCTTAGAATATGGCTAGATTTATTCTTATAGATTGTGACTTATTTGATACTTAAAGAATATGACTCATTTGATTCTTCTAGAGTATGACTCGTTTGATTCTTCTAGAACATGACTCAGTTGATTCTTCTAAAGTATGACTTGATTGATTCTTCTACAGTATAGGCTTGTTCGAGATGCATCAGCGCTGTGCAAACCAATCGGCCTATGAAATCAAGGTACCACGAGAGCAATCGGAGAGCATACAACTCCTTATTAAGTGTTTGAATCTCTCTCACAGTACTTTGATGTCATACACACAGTTCGGTCTGCACAGTGCCGATGTATCTTGAACAAGCCTTATGACTCGTTTAATTGTTCTAGACCATGACTGATTTGATTCTTCTAGAGTATGACTCATTTGATTCTTCTAGAACATGACTCAGTTAATTCTTCTAGAGTATGACTCGTTTGATTCTTCTAGAACATGACTCAGTTGATTCTTCTAGAGTATGACTCGTTTGATTCTTCTAGAGTATGACTCATTTGATTCTTCTAGAGTATGACTCGTTTGATTCTTTTAGAGTATGACTCGTTTGATTCTTTTAGAGTATGACTCGTTTGATTCTTCTAGAGTATGACTCCTGATTGTCTCTCTGTGTCGGTCAGGTTGAGCATCTGTTCGGTCAGTTGTATCTGGACCCTGACAAGATCATGCAGCTGATGAGTTTGGGTTTCTCTGAGCAGGACGCTCGTCTGGGTTTGAGAGCCTGTCGAGGAGACTTACCACTGGCCGTGGATCACATCACACAGAGGAAGAAGGTGCTGTGCTACAAACACAATAATGACCAACACTTTCAGTCATGTGAGCTCAGAATTAAACATGTGCTGATGTTCCATCAGGAGAGGAAGGAGATGAAGGAGAGAGAGCGTGAGAAGAGGAGACGGCGTCTGCAGGACATCAACACGCTGGTGGAGCTGGGCTACAGTAAGAGAGACGCGGCCAGAGCCCTGCATCAGGCCAGAGGAGACGTGGACAAGGCCTACAATGTGAGAACACACACATACACACACACACACATGAGCTGATGGAGACAGAATAATGCTGATGTTCTTCTGCAGATTCTGCTGGACGGCACTGAAGCTCAGAGTTCAGATAGACAGACTAAACTGGATCAGGTGGGTTCCTGTGATTCACATGCAGACTTCAGCTGTAGATCATGAACATGACTCATGTCTGTGTGTGTTTGTGCAGCTGGTGTCGTATGGCTTTCCGCTGGACGTGGCAGATTCGGCGCTGAGGCTCATGGGAGATGATCTGGAGCAGGCCACACAGATGCTGCTGGATCACCAGGGTGCCGTTCCTCCTGAACTCCTGTCGCCCTCTCCTCCATCATCCTCCTCAGAGGAGCCCAGCACCTCCTCCGACTGCACCGGTGAGAATATATATATATATATATATATATATATATATATATATAATTTCTACAGATTTTTTTATACAATTAAAAAAAATCCATATTATAAATATGCAAATATACACTATGCATATATAATCTTATTTATTATTAATATATATATTTGAATGAATACAAACAATTAATTAAAAAATGCATATTATAAATATGTATATTAAGCATAAACATAAAATGTCATTTATTATTAATAAACATAAATAAATATGTATATTTAACTGTTCCCACAAATATTTTGTTATACATAAATATAGATATAATGGATATAAAAAATAATAACAGTGGTTTGTATCAAAAAAGAATGCATATTATAAATGCATTATGCATATATATATTAAATGCCATTCTTTATTAAAATATATATATATATATATATATATATATATATATATATATATATATATATATATATATATATACACACACACATATGACAATGATGAAAATACAAAAAAAAAAATATAAATGCATATTATATATGCATATGCATATATAAAATGTAATTTACTAATAAAAATAAGTATGTATATATAACTGCATTCACACACACACACACACACACACATACATACACTAATAGATAAAAACGACAATGATTTGTGTCAGTGACAATTAATCTTTTTAAATTAATATTATAAATAGGCATATTTATATAATGCATGTATATAAAATGCCATTATTTATTATTAATAAAAATAAATCATTATCAGTATGTGATTTATGTCCAGTTTTTGTGTTTGTGTCCAGTCTCAAGTTCTAGTCCTCTGGACGAGGAGCTGGTGAACGAGGTTCTGGAGGACATTCCCAGACATGAAGAAGACTATCTGGACGTCACACTGGACGAGGAGCAGGAGCTCATGATCCAGATCAGATCCCGTCTGGACAAACAGGCCACGTCCTCCGGATGAGAAGAGCTTTCACCGGATCTAGAGTCACCAAATCAATGCAGCTGTTCATGTTCAACAAATGAGTACGAGTTCAAAATAGTTAATGCATTTTTGTTTTCAAATAACATTGAATCTAAAAAGAACTTAGAAGAAACTTTGATTTATACAATGTTAATTTCAGTTAAATAATTTTAGCTTCTACATGATTGATGACATATAAAAAGGTAGTTTTATTTAAAGATCTTGTTTGATGGTGATTCTAGACACTAATTTCATGACCCAGTTGAATGTAAGTGCTTTATATAGTTTTACTCCGTTCTGATTCTTCGTTCATGTTCATACGGTTCATTATTTGTTGAACGCAATAAAGAGTCACTCATCGTGAACATTTACAGTGTCTATGGTGAAAAATCTCTCTTTTCATTCTGCAATATTCATCTCGTTAGGAAGCTGAATTCTGCTTGACTGTTTTCTAATATGTGTGCAATAAATGTGTTTAATTCAATTCCACTGAAATAATGTCAACCTTTTGTTTTTATAACCACATCTAGTCCCTTATTAACATTCTCCTACAGTCACAGTGATGATCACCTGGTAATATTGTGGTTTTATTTATGACTAATTAAGAAAAAATAAAATATTTGTATTTTTTTTATAAATGCATTTGTCACTGCATGACCATTTCAAACCAGTGAAGCTATTGGGTGTTTTAAAACAAATATTTTTTTTATATATTTTTCTTTTCTGCTCACCAAGTCTGCATTTATTTGACCAAAAATACAGTAAAAACAAAAATGAAGAATGATTACACTTTCAAATAACTGTTTATGTGAATATATGTTAAAATATCATTTATTCATGTGATCAAAGCTGAATTTTCAGCATCATTACTTCAGAAATCATTCTAATATGATGATTTGCTGCTCAAGAAACATTTCTGATTATTATCAATGTTAAAAACAGTTCATATTTTTGTAAAAAACATGATATTTTTTATTTTTCAGGATTCTTTGATGAATAGAAAGTTCAAAAGAACAGCATTTATTTGAAAAAGAATCTTTTGTAACATTATAAGTCACTTTTAATCAATTTAATGTGTCCTTGCAGAATAAAAGTATTAATTTCTTTTGAACAGTGGTGCATTTCTAAGTTTTACCCTATAATCGTGATGATGATAAGATGATGTGCATCACTTCGTTTGAGGTGTGATAAAGTCAGGAGATGTTGTGAGTCAGTGACAGACAGAGACTGTTGTGTGATAAAATACTGTCCTGGTTTTGGTTTTCAGTGTTTATTTTACATGTTCAGAGAGAAGGGGGAGTCAGAGTTTGTGGGACTGAAGGGGAAGATGGAGGAGAGCAGCGTCTGGAGGGTTTAGAAGTAGTTGACGACCCTGCGGATGGACTGGATGTTGGGATTCTGCGCCTGCCACTCGTTATGGCTGCAGTAGTTTCCTCTTTCCACAATGTACATGCGACCACGGAAGTTAGGCTCTTCGTACATCACCCACCTAAAGAGAAGTGTGCAAACTTAGCAATGATTCTATAATAATATAGAATAAGTATAGAATTTTCAGTGATTAATCTGCGTTTTACCACAAGTTTATGGATTTGTGTCCACAGAAACACGAGGTAATTGAACTTACGCTCCGTCACCGAACACTCTGACAGAGTTGACACAGTTTGTGTTGAATCCGCGGCTCTGGAGGAAGGGACAGTCGTCACAGAACTCCATACACTGACCGGTGTAGTTACAGCCCTCGAACATCTCCATCCTGTAGTGCTCTCCGTGCTGACGGACATTCACAAGCACACGTTATGACCAGAGTTCACTTCCATACAGTTCTCATTACATTTTAGATCTGGAATTGCATGTAACTCTTACTATTTCTGCAGTATGAAGCATGCATGCTATGCACAGTATGCAAATTCCGTGTATGCATGGATTGCATTTTCTAAAGTATGCAATATACAACAAAATTATAACTACTTCTGAGGCATGAAGCATGCATACTACACCCATCTTCCAGTATGCATGGAATAATTCTGTGCATTTTCTAAAATATGCAGTACAACAAAATTACAACTCCATTTCTGCAGTATCAAGTACATTTTATTTTCTCATTACAACTCTTACTATTTCTGCAGTATGAAGCATGCATACTATGCACATTTTCTGTATGCATGAAAAAACATTCTACATTTGTTAAAATATGCAACAGAGCATATACTGCGTGAGATGCTGCATCCCATGATGCAATGCTCTCGGCTTCATTTTCACGTTTGTCATTGTATAATATGTCTATTTCATGCACTACTTTTTAAACAATCATACTGTAATGTTGTCGATATATCAGATATGTTTTCATGCATGGCCTCATTAATGTGTTGCATGTAATCGCATCATAATTATAGCATTAAAGCCCTTGCTAGTGTGTGTTATACTTAGGGTGCAGATTGATTTTGAGTATGCAAATTTCCTGTATACATGGAAAGACGCATTTCTAAATGCAGTAAACAAAAGAACATATTGCATGAGATGCTGCATCCCTTAACGCAATGCTCTTAACAAATGAAGTTATTGGCATCGATGGTTTCACAAAGAACCTTTAACATCCATGCATATAAGGTTCTTTATATTATTAAAACATTATTTAGAAAATTTGATTTTTTAAAGAACTGATCATTGAAAGGTTTTTTAGTAAACTACAGATGGGTTTTCTATGATCCGCATTGAAGCTCTCACCATCCTGATGGGTTTGCAGGAGCCCATGTGATCGTTGTGGGAGTTCCAGCGCTGGAACTCGGGATATTCTCCGCGCTCCAGGATGTACTGCTGACCCTTGAAGTCGGGATGGTCGTAGCAGATCCAGGCGCCGCTCTCCACGCGGATGGAGTTCACCCTGTTCATGAAGCCGCGATCCTGGAAGTTATCGCAGTCGCCGTACACCTCCAGCCGCCTGCCGGTGAAGCAGCGGCCCTCGTAAAACACGATCTGAAACACGTAAAACAAACCAACACATCGTGAGGACCAGAATGTGCTTTAGATTATGGGCTGGAAAATAACCTCTAAAGACGAATGAAGATTCAATCTTTTCCAATCTTACGTCAAATTAAATATAAAATAATATTACTAAAGTTAAAAAAATAATGCCAGAAAGCCAGGGTTATCAGTTAAAAACTAAAACCATAAAAACAGTTTCATCACTTGAAAAAAGAAAAAAAAAAAAAGAAAAAAACTAACTAAAATAAAATGTAAAATTCATACAATTTTATTTTAACTAGTTTCATTTTCATTTAGTTTAAATTGAAGTAGGCCTACTAAAATACCTAAATAAACAAAAACAAAAAAAATAAAACTATATAGACATTAAAAAAACTAGAAAATTTCTAAAATTTTAACTAAAATTAAAATGGAAAATTTAAAAAAATAAAACCCAATTCAAAATATTAACAACAAAAAAAAACTTAATAAAAACTATATAGACATAAAAAATGACAACATAAACATTTCTAAAATTTTAACTAAAATACAAAATACAAAAAATAAAAATCTAATTCAAATTATTACCAAAAACTAAAACTATATAGACAAGAAAAACTAATAAAATGACAAAAACATAAAATAACTAAAATTTAAATAAAATTAAGATAAAAATGGTATATAAAAAAATAAAATTTAATTTTACTAAAACCTAAAACTTAATAAAAAATATATAGACAAACTAATAACAAACTTTAATAGACAAACTATAAAAACAAATAAAACAAACAAAAACACGCAACATAATTACTAAAATCTTAAAAATAAAATCTAATTTAAAATATTAACAAAAACTAAAACTTAAAAACTATATAGACATTAAAAATAATTAAAATGACAAAACATAAATGGAAAATATTTAAAAATCTAATACAGATTACAAAAAACTCTAACTTAATAAAAACTATATAGACATAAAATAAAAAAAATGACACACACACAACAACATTACTAAAACTTTATCTAACATTTAAAAAAAAAAAATCTAATTCAAATTATTAACAAAAACTCAGCAAAACTCAGACCGCTCCAAGTGTGCAGGGGCCTAAAATGAAAATCGGCCAAAATATTAACAAAGTCAAAGTTAAATGCATAAAACTTCAGAAGGAAAGGGATTTAATGAAGATGTTTTCAGCTAAAGGCTGGATTCTGTGAGAAAGATGGTGGTTCTCTTGACTCGTGACCAATCAGATCCTTACCTTTCCAGAATACTGCGACATTTTCCACTGGATAGTGTCCAAACTGACCCACACGTAAGAAAGTGTGACACTGGAAAAGTTGGACAGCCCAATATATACAGCCGGTCGCGTGCGGCCCGATATCGCGAGAGCCGCCCTACAAAGGTCACACAATGGAGGGCTTTAGGCTTCTGCTGATGGGACGCTTTCCCGCCGCTCACTGCTGATTCTGGGCTTTGACTCCAGGCCTTCAGTCCACGCCACAATAGATTTTGCTTCGCTCGACTTTGTGGGGCCATTTTGCAAATGCGAGGCTTGTGTTCAATCTAACGGCTCTCGTGTCCCGGAGATTCACAACCGTACAATCCAGATGACATGAAACTATTCTTCATCTGAACTCTGAGTCGATCATATCTGAGGGTTTGAGGAGAGACCTTCTGAAGATCTGGAGAGTTTTAGATGGACAACAAACAAGAATCACTCATTTGTTCAGATCAAATTTGAATTGGATCAAAAAATCAATCATTCATCAGTCAGAACATGTTTTGTTTTTAGTTTGACTTAATAACAGCATGAAGCAGAAGTAAATAAGTTAGAAAAATCCAGAAACTAGCGTCTGTCATTGTGTTATTGATTCACTGCTCAACACGGTTTAATGAAACAGCCCTGCTGTCCTTTCTGAGTCATTACAGCATGTGTAATTAGTTTTTAATCAGATCATGCTGTCTGGTCTTTATCAGTATCACAATATTAATCTTGTTCTGAATCACATTTATCTTGTTATACATGTATTGAAACTAACAAAAGTGTCACCAGAAATACAATATCTGGATCATTCCTCCTGAACCTGCTTAAGTTACTGTAGAACAATAAATAAATATGCTTTATTTAAGCATTTATCAGATTATCAATTTAATTTATAATTCGATTATTTACTCATTGAGCAGGTTGATAAAGAGCTAAAGTTATTCATTGCAATAATTATACAAGACGTCAACATATGGAAGATAATTTTCATATTTTAAGCATCTTTTGAAATGTTGATATTATCAAACTAATTTGTGTTATTTGATTGAACATGAATTGATGAGTGATTTTAGAGAGACACAAAACAACAAAATCCCAGAATTCATCAAATCCATTGATAATACTTACTGATCATTCTGCAGTTTTCCCTCCAGAGTGATGTCACTTCCTGGAGGATAATGTCATTCAGGAAGTGGGCTGCTAGTTCATGTGATTTTACAAAAGATGGGAAGTGACATTGCGACACCAGAAAAAAAACAAACTGTAAACTAATTATCAATATTCACAAGAAAACATGTTTAGTCTGAAACATTTTGATTAAAGATGAAAAATTAAAGAAATAGCCTACCTGGAATATTTTTGAATACTAAAAAAAGTTCATATTTGAAATTCTTTAGACTGTCTCAGGACTGTTTTAATGTTATATTTTAATATTTATTAATATGTTTTAATATATCCCTCCGAATTTCGCAATCTTCACCCATTTAATCGCAATTAAACTTGAATGTCTGAACAATCCAGAAACCCTTGTTATTAGCAAGCTAGCAACTTAAAGGGTTAGTTCACCCAAAAATGAAAATAATGTCATTTATTACTCACCCTCATGTCGTTCCACACCCGTAAAACCTTCAGATTAAGATATTTTTGTTCAAATCCGATGGCTCAGTGAGGCCTGCATAGACAGCAATGACATTTCCTCTCTCAAGATCCATTAATGTACTAAAAACATATTTAAATCAGTTCATGTGAGTCCAGTGGTTCAATATTAATATTATAAAGCGATGAGAATATTTATATAGTGGCCGATTTCATAACACTGCTTCAGGAAGCTTCGGAGCGTTATGAATCTTTTGTGTCGAATCATGATTCGGAGCGCGTGTCAAACTGCTGAAATCACGTGACTTTGGCGCTCCGAACCGCTGATTCGACACAAAAGAATCATAACGCTCCGAAGCTTCATGAAGCAGTGTTTTGAAATCGGCCATCACTATGTAAGTCGTTATTTTGTTTTTTTGGCGCACCAAAAATATTCTCGTGGCTTTATAATATTAATATTGAACCACTGTACTCACATGAACTGATTTAAATATGTTTTTAGTACATTAATGGATCTTGAGAGAGGAAATGTCATCTATGGATTTCAACTAAAATATCTTAATTTGTGTTCTGAAGATGAATGAAGGTCTACGGGTGTGGAACGCCGTAATTAATGGCAGAAATTTCATTTTTGGGTGAACTAACCCTTTAATGCTTGTGCTAGCACTTGTGAACAAGTGTCTCTTGGCATTAAACAAGATGCCTCGATATACTCACGACCAAGTTCTTTTTCGTTCTTGGCTTAGAATTAAAAACTTGGAAACACATTTGCAGCGACATAGCCTACCGTTAACGAATATCCCGCCGCTGTCGAGAGCGACGGTTATAGATGAAAACATGTGCCACGCGTTTTCCTCTCAATAGCAAAATAAACACAACAAAATGACAGCAGTGAGAAATCAGCATTTAAAAAAGCATCTGATCATCGTGGATATGTTTGCACAAGCTCTGCAATTCACCGGCATCATGTCGAAATATGAGGAAAGTTACACTATGATAGTTTGATTATAAGGTATGCCTTTCATTTATAGATCTGGCTATATACTAGTTTGAATTAAACACTTTTCTTTGCATGACACTTACATTACTGTACAAAATGGCTCTTTCGGCATTATCCTGAAAATATAAGTATTCCTGAATGGAAGAGAGGCCCACGGAAGCTCGTAAACGTCACATCCTTTTGATTTTCCCGGCAAAACCGACCCGATTCCGAGTCCTTCACATAAAAATCAGGGCTCTGGCTTCATTAGACAACCTAGAAAGTCGGGGAAGGTCTCGATTTTTTAGTTTCGTTACAAGCGGTTTACACATTGCCAATAAAAAATGCAATTAATGACAATTCTTATAACCCATTTAAACATCATTTCACCTCCTTTCATTACTCTGATTTACTATACAAACACTGCATTTACACCTTAATTTACTGCATCTGCCTAATGATAACTGATTTCTACATTTTGTTCTTTTTCACTACAAAAACAAGTGAAATTATATATATATATATAAAATTTATTTTTATTGCATCTTGATATTTTTCCCCCACAACAAACATTCTACCTCACCAAATTTTCATTAGGCCTACTGTAATGTAAAACAGATTATTTAAACTGTAAAAAATACAAATTTTAAATATATATTTGTTGCACTGTTAATCTATACAATTTTTAGTTCATCTAAAAAGTCTGTGTAATAAAATATTCATGATTAAGAAAATAAAAATACTCATTTGAAACTGCATACTCATTTGTGTTGTGGTGTAAATCACAGCAAGCGACTCCAGTGATAGTGAAACAAAATGCTGCGTTTAATGATTACAATCAAAAAAAGTCCAACAACATTCACTACTGAATGAATGCTGCCAACTTTATTGGCCATATTTACCGTTTAAGAAACACGATATACAAATTCCAGAGGGTTTGGGACAGAGAGGAAGATGAGAGGTAGAGAAGAGCTGAATGGAGACATAAGGCTGAAGACGCAAAACGGACATGAAGCAGAGGGAGTGTGTGTTATTCATGTATGTCACAAAAAGAATCTGAATAAATAAAAGAAAAAAAAAATATTACAACTAAAAAATTAAAATAAAATGAAGTATAAAAAAGGTTTAAAAGAAAATGTCTATGCAGGAAAACAGGCAGTTAGCCACTTCAAGTAGAGGGATATCCCAGTGTCCAGTGCTGTGGTGCGGGCCGGGGCAGGAGGGCTCTGTAAACAGACTTTTCTAGCAAACATTTCATATTAAGTGTCCTTAACCCTGTTCAAATCAGTTAATCCTACAGCTAACCGAGTCTTAACCGTAAACTAGACCAAAACACAAAAGCACAGCTGCTCAGTGAACCCCAAACACCAGCCAGAAACAAACATGCTTGCTAGAAAAGTTTGTGCTGGTTCTCCGGTGGGCGGGGCAGACTGTGGGAGAGGGGGCGGGGTCAGGCTGGGAGGAGGGCGGGGTTATCTACATCATAGAGCAGGGCGTCCGGCCCTGTGGAGCACCACCATCCATCTTCTCTGCCTCCAGGATTATCCTCTTAAACACCTCCACCGCCGTCTGCAAACACACACACACACAGTTTGAGTCATTCACATGCATGATAACATAAACGTAACTAGAGAGAATTCATGATTTTACCACTAAAAAATAAGCTAAGAACTGATTTTGTATTTTAGACGAGAAATGAATGAGCATTATAAACTGATTGATTATTAAGTCACACAATTGATGAAATCAGCTGCAGTTCTGCATCAACACTTCTAAAATAACACTGATTCTCCTGTGAGACGCGAGACGTCCATCATGGACCATGACAGTCTGCTCCGTGAGAAACTGAAGGGAAAACCAACAGGGATCTGAACTCTGGGATGAAAACAGGAACTGTGATATTCAATTAACATCTCGTCCTGTCTCACTACACATCTGCTGATAAACCAGCAATGAAACGCGATGGATGTGAGTGCACTCAAAATATTTAGGCCTACATTTAAGGTTTATGTATTTTAATTGCATAAAACAAACAAACTAATAAATGTAATGTAAATCCATATCTGTCAGTCATCCATAAATGAAACGGGTCAGATTTCTGCACTCCACTATTTGCATCTATTTGATTTGATTTAAATAATCGCATTTCAAAATGCATTTATTTAAATTGCTTAGAATTAGCATGAATCTGTTCAATGTGAAAATTAAATTTATTGACATGAGAAATCAAATTTGCCTTGATCTTTTGACATATAAGAGGTATTTGTAACATTAAAACATCCTCCTCATTATAAACAAAGCATTTAATCAAGCTCCAAAAACAGCTCGTTTTGATATTGCAGGATCTGTGATGTCACTGGGCAATATGCATATGATATCGACCAATAGTTATACATCATTGCATCATAGGCTCCGCCCACTGGCATTCAGTCGCTTAACAGCTGACATTTGCCTACACTGGATGTGAGCGTTGCATCAAAAGCAAACAGAAGTCATTATAATCACTGATGCTGTCTACACTGATACAGTATACAGATGTGCGTTCAGTTTCTGACATCTGCCGACAACAGGACAAATGGAAGAGTAAATAGAGTAAAGAAACGTTTGCTTTGACAAGTCCATTTTAAACAGCTTGTTTGCATCTCTGTACAGACTTCAGAAGTATCCCAGTGTTGGAAACAGTGGATGGTTTATTTTAATGCCATCCCAGATCGTGTCGGAGGATTATATGTTTGTTCGGAGCATTTGACTGCAGACTGTTTTGTAAACGAGGCACAGTGTAATGGAGAATTTGCAAAGAAAAATTTTGAAAGATGAAGCAGCCGACTGTATTGGATCCGACAGCAGCTGCTTCACAAACCATAAGTAAATGATTCATAATACATAGGGCCCTATAATACACCCGGCGCAATGCGACGCAAGGCGCAGCACAAGTGTGTTTGCTAGTTTGCGTCCGGCGCCGTTCGCATTTTCCCGTTCAGCGCCACGTCCTTAAATTAGTAAATGCATTTGCGCCAGTTAGTGCGCCCATGGGCATGCTGGTCTAAAAAAGAGGTGTGTTCAGGCGCATTGCCGGCGCATTGCTATTTTAAGGAGCTGAAAATAGACTGCGCCATAGACCAACTCAAACCTGGTCTAAAGTCTAAAGTCAATGGCGCAATATTTTTTTGTTAGAGCGCATTGGTAGAAACTGCGCCTCTGGGCGCGTCCACAGTGCGCGTTGACTTTGCTTATTACACACAGGGATGCGCATCACACAAACATGCCAAATATTAAAAACAAAAGGATTACAGTGTAAAAGAATATTATTGTGTAAGCTACATAAATATAAAAATGTAATGATGAATAGTCATTGCGTGTATTAGAATTAGGCTACCTATTTTCAATTCAGCCTATTACTACTTATAATGATGAACGAAATTGGCTAATTAATTGAACAATCGTGCCAATACACACACATATATATTAACTGACTCATCGCACAGAGCTATTTGAAAGCCTGCATTTGCAAGCCCGCTTTAACTTCGCGCACGAGCAGATCGGTTTCTTCGCTTGAAAAGCGTTCAGCTTTTCCGCCAACAAATTCCGCCATGTAAATAGCAATCCGCCATGGCGCGAGCGCATCTCGCTCTTAAAGGGAATGGGAGATGACACTCTGATTGGTTTATTGAACGTTACGCCCATTACTCATTAAGAGAATAGGGACAACCCATTTCAAAAATGCGCCCCGGCGCACGGACCGTTTTTCCGTCGTTAAAATAGCAAACGTGGATTTGGACACGCCCTGAGTGCACCTGCGCCGTGCGCTTTACACTTTGCGTTTAGATCGTTAAAATAGGGCCCTTAGTCTCTAAATCATGGTTTTCTGCTGTCCAATGTTTTTTCCGATGTTTTTTTGTGCAAAAAAACTTTAATTTATAAGTTAAACATTAATATTATAAGTGAAACTCAAGGAACATATTAAAATAATAAAAATAATAAAAATAAAAATAAATCCATACCATGACCCCTTTAAATATTTTTTGTAATAATTTTTTGTTTTTTTTTCCAGGTACAAAACTACTGGAAGAGCATCCTGAGATCTGACATAGACAGGAGATTGAACAACAAGAGGGATTGATGATGTCAGCAGAGATGGAAAGTCGATTCAGAGATGTTGTATACAAATACTGAGTGTATGCAGACTGCTGGATCAAACGTTATTGACCGTCAGAGAGTGTGTGCAGATCAATGATCGTCTTCTGAGAGTAACACTGAAGTCTTCTGCAGATGCAGCGCTTCCTCAGAAAACACTAGAGTCAGAGGAAGGATGTCAGGCAGGAAACGCATCATTACCTGATTCTCTTTGGCTGAGGACTCCATGAACGCTGCGTTCCACGATTCTGCCAAAGCTTTGCCTTCTTCACAACTGATGACACTGCGAGAGACACACATTTACAGCTTCAAATACAGGTTACACATTAAAGTGCACACAAATCTACACTCATTTCATTAATTTTACAAGAAGAGAAACCTCTCTGAGATAAAAAAAAAATCACTTGTACAGGAGTTGGAAATGAATGACGGAGCAGTACGAGTTAAAGCGGATCCCTGACGGAGACAGAAAGCTCAGAGGATCGATGCACTGCAGATCACACACACGAAACACCAGATACACACGGAAGCTGCATCATCAGCCTCTGCGTCAATGCGTTTTATTTGCCTTCCTCTCGTGTTTGTGTAGCATTGGGCTTCACTGCAGGAATAACCGACCCATCATCCTCCCTGAGGCTCAGATTACGCTCACGTTATGAAGGAAACTCTAGTAAAGGATGTTGACAGCGGGTTTATTCCACCGCCTCAGATCCAGCTTCAACGAAGGGGAATTTACACGGATTACATCACATCCTGAAAACCATTTCCTCTTTATTCCCAGTCACCTATTGTCTGAAATGCTGTTCACAAGAGATCTTAATTGTGGAAAAGCTCAATATAACTCAATTATAGTTTTTTGCAGAAAGATTAATTTGCCTTCAATTTAGGTCACAGCCTCTGTGCCTGAACTGCAGGAACATGTGAAAGAGACGAAGCACATCTATGAATACATCATCATCCTCATCACGTGACGTATCAGGAACAGAATATCACATGCTTTCATTAATCAAATGCTCTTAATGCAAAAATAGCCTGAGGTGACATACCGTTCCATGTGAAGATCTTTCTTATTGCCCACCAGCATTATGGGTACTCTAGAAAAAAGGACATTAATGTTGAACATTTGAGACACATACAGACATTAACTGACAGTTTAACACATGCAAACGTCATTTATTCTGCTGATAATTAGTCAAAACTGACCTAAATATTCTTAATACGTCGCCCTGGGTTTATTATGAATGATTCATCCCAGTATTCATACTCAGAAATTCATCACATTATGGTAGTAAAATGATTCATTAATATACCACAAGCCTTAATTATCAACTCCAGTCTCAGTAATTAACTGAACTTTGCAAAGGCTGAATTAATAAATAAATAAAATAAACATACTTACTGTACTTTTCCCACCATATCCAACAATTTTTCATGGATAACTTTTACTACTTCAAAACTGCAGAGAAGAGGGAGATATGGATCAGAATTTGGAATTATAGCAGAGGATTTTAACTGACTTAATAATGAGAATAATGCAGGCAGAGGTGATTAATCACTGAAGAAAATCATTAAAATATCTAGTGGTTTATTGCATCATTCATCCAGCAATTAAACACCTGATCGTGAGCTCAAACGAGATCGTGGCATAAACCCCATCATCCTCCTGAAACATTATTCATAAAACATTCATAAAGTCATGGAACGACTCTTGACAAAGTTATTAGAGTCACATCATGCCCTTGGGCTTTACACCACCAGTCCAGACGGCTCGATTTAGATGCTTTATAATGAAGGACAAATGGAAGCACATTCATTATCATATTCAGATTTTAAAAAAAGCAAAGACCGTCAGCACTGCTTCAATCGGGAAAAAATATATAATTGCAGTTTTGCTGATAAAAATTGCAATGCTTGTTTGTAGGGCTAAACAACTGGCCCAAAAAAATCTGATTATAAATCAATATGGCAAAAAAAAAATACTAAATAATATGAAAGTAAGAAATATTACTATTGCAATATTTCACTGTACAAAAAGCATTTAATAAAAGTTTAATTTCACAACTGTAAAATTAAAATACGAATATTTTTGGCTGCCTTAATTTCAATTTCAAACATTAAACCATCAGACTTTTATTTTGACGGAAAAATCACAGGAGCCCTTAAACTTCTCTTCACTCAATGCATATATTTATTTAATTGAATTGTAGACTTTGCAAACTGATATTGTTTTTTCTTCAGACTAATCGTGCAGCACTACTTAATAGTGTTAAATCTGGATGGTTGTATTTTATAACTGGTTAAAGGGTGTAACACAGGCTGACATTATAATTTAAGACATCATCAAACATCTGGAGATGAAGACATTGGCATTACAGTACAGAATGACTCTTTCTGCATTATTCTGAACATCATAATCATTCATTTCTTGTGTCAATGAAGGAAGAGAGGCTCTTGGGAGCGAGTGTAAATATCACATCCTTTTGATTTTCCCGGCAAAAATCAGTCTCTACAGGCTTTCATAGAAAACCTAGGAATTCAGGGAAGTTTTGTTCCAAGCTCTTCACATATTGGTAATAAAAAGCAATTAATACATGAACATTTGTACGTATAGTCCCTTTAAGCAGAGACACATCCTTTAGGAATCAGTCCCAAAGATGTTCATCTCAGTGGAGATTAAAAACCATCTGTGCTCTTACCTTTTATTTGATGTGACTGAATACACCAGAATGTAACCGTTGATGTCTATGGAGTAGGTCTGAGGGAAAATTGAGTATTCGTCCTGAAAGATCAAAACACACTTCAGAGATGATGCATTAAAAAAAATAAATGATGATTCATGACATGATATTGAATCATGTGACATGTTATTTTAGTATTATTTATATACTATTATAGTATTTATTAATATTTTGAATAGGCTTTTATTTTTATGTTTTCAATTTTCATTTTAATTTCTTTAAGTTTAAATAAAATTACTAATTTAACATAGTTCTATTTAGCTTTATTGTTATTTCAGTTGTAGTACTTCAACTGAAACATATTTTATCAAAGGCAACACTTTTTAATTTTCGTTTATGTTTTTCTGGTATTGTTGTACTGAACTGGACTGGTTTAGTTAGTCGTGTGTGAGTAAAGCAGCTCTCACCTGTCCAGCTGTGTCGACTAGCTGCAGGTGATACTCCTGACCGTTCACTGTGATCATTTTCGTAAACGCTGCGGAGAGAAATAAAACACCAGATGAGAGTTTGCAGACATCAGCAGATACAATCAATACTCCAACATTAAATCACACACAAACCTTAGAAACATACATAAACTACTGTTCAAAAGTTTGGGGTCGGTGAGATTTTTTATTGTTTTGAAAAAAGTGTTGCATTCATTTACTCAAAAATGCAGTAAAAATAAAAAAATATTTTACAATTTAAAATATCTGTTTTCTATGTGAATATATAATAAACTCTAATTTATTTCTGTGATCAAAGCTGAATTTTCAGCATTATTACTCCAGTCTTCAGTGTCACATGATGCTTCAGAAATCATTCTAATATGATGATTTGCTGCTCAAGAAACATTTATGATTATTATCAATGTTGAAATAGCATACAAATATTAATATCTTTAAAAATTTAAGTGTAAAACACTTTTAAATTTGTGTTACAGACCCTTATAAACATAAGCAAATAATACTGTAGGGGTGGAGTCATCTCTGTGAAAGCCACACCCATACAACTCAAGCCCCGCCTCCGTGAGTCCACTCAAACTACTGTTCCACACCTGCGTTATGATCCGCCCCTTTAAAAATATCTCATCATAATCTAATAAGACGACATCTGGTCTACTTAAAGCGGCTCTTCAAAGTCACGGTGACCGAGAGCAGAAGCAGCTCACGCTGGTCTGTGCTGACTCCATCTCCACTGCGTCTGCGATCAGCAGCAAAAACGCTGATGCTGCTGGAGTCACATGCATCTGCATCTATACCGCACAACAAAACATGACACACATACACATGGCTTTCCTCCAGAGTTTACATCTTCCTGCCAACAGCTCTGTCATACAGCCAGATGAGGAGAATGAAGAAAAACAGTGTTTACTTACTTACACACACACACACACAGGACAGGAGGTCAACATACGGTCAATACATTCAGTTTACTAACAAGCTCACAGACAAACACCATGTCCAAACTAGACCAGATGCAACAACTCATAAACGGTAAATCATAGTTTTAGTCCAAATCAATCAACATGTGTGTGTTTTATATACAGTATACCATCATCTATGGTCATTCATCACTTCACAGATTGAATTTCAATTCCCAGCCCTACATTATTATTATGATGCATTCGTTTGTGATTTGAATGACTTACTGTTTTCAATAGTGGGGTCGTAGGAGTCGACAAACTGGCCTTCCACAAACTGTATTGTCAAGGAAGATTTCCCTGAAACACAGAAACACAAAGTCAGAGAGCGTGAAAGATGATCTGTACATTCGAACTTCACATGAACTTCACACTAGTAACATGCATAGTTTTCTTCAGTTATGTAATGCATGACCAGCTCACAGGACACATGTATAGTAATATGCATATTAGATTCATGCTGAAGAGATTTACACAATCATGCAGAAATCATTATCATAATGCCAAATGAAACTATTCATATCTCACAAACACATTTCTTAATACAGTAGATCAAGAAAATGTCAAACATCTCAACAAGCTTCTGTTTCTATATGCAAAATATTATTTATTCTTATGATTTTGGGGTGAAATGTGACGGTATCATGTGATTGTCTCTGTGATTAAACACACTCCCATTCAAAAGAGCGTTTGTGATGAAACTGCCATAGTGGTAGTAACGCAGGACATTCACACACACACACACACACACACACAGAATGAGTGTGTGGGCAGATTTGCCCTGCAGCCTGTTGCTATAACAACGCCGAGTTCCTCTCTGCATCCAGCATTTGTTAATGCGAGCTCTCATTCACAGGGAAAAGCCCACAGGAACATCGGGACATTCCGGAATGGAAGTGCAGCTCTTTGAAGGACAGAAGCGTGTTTGATCATTCACACGGAACGCCCAAACATGTTCTGACTAGAGATGCAACAGGAGAATCTTCAATGAAAAGAAATAAAAAAAGATTTTATCCATCAGGAATAAACTGGATTGTGAAATGCAGGCGTTCCTAAAGTCATTATTCCACTCTAATGGGGAAAGACCAAAGGCAAAGCCTTCAAAAATGTAACAAGTTTGTCAATGTTACAGTTAGACAAGATTCCAAATCAGAAATAAAAATGTTACAATTGTAGCAACTGTGTGTCTTCAGCTCACATGATACAAAATAACCGCCTCTAACATTCTAAAGTAACAAACTGACGATTAAGGTGATTGGATCTAAAAAAAGTAAGGCGGGGCAACAGCCAACCATATAAGGAGTTATGACTTCTATCAATATATTTACAAGTGAACTTATGTATTTAAATTAGGGCTGTCAACATTAACGCATGTGAATAATTCAAAATCTTTAATGTGTTAAAATTATTTAAAAGGTTACTTCACCCAAAGATGAAAATGCCATCTAAAAAATAAGTAAATTGATAATGAAGATTTATCCTTATGTCATCCTTAAGCGATGGATGACATCAACAGAAACATTTATTTTCATTATAATATCGTCACTTCTGAATCATTCACAGTAAGACCAGGAATATGAATTCACTTTTAAACAAGCAGACTATAAAAGGCAACATCTATTCAATCTGTCACTTTTCAGTTGTCCATTTCAAGCATTTCTCCATGTTAAAGCCATTAGAGAGCAGCAGCCCTGAATCCCTCCATTTTAATGGAAGCGCATCGGATTTCAAGCATCCTTCCTCATCAGTTCTATAAATAGACACTGAAACAGGAGCAAACGCATCAGGAACATATAGTTCCGATCGGCCGGCTCGTGACCCCGCAAACAAAGCCCAGATGTGGGCGGACGGCGTTTAGTCAGTGACCAGTGAAGTGGACACGCAGAGATCCTCCACAATCTGGAAACAGGCCTCTGATGCGGAGCGCTTATATCTGTAATGAGAGCAGGAATACTGTACAATTCCTACATGAGACGGATTTAAAGGCTTTCTACTTGAAAAGAAATGCAATTGTTTTTGGAAATCACAAAATAGAGAGCTTATGGCTGGTTTAATCGAACTGCACAGACTTGAGAGCATCTTTAGAATTAAACTTGAAGGTTTTCATTATTATTGACTAGTGAAGGTTACAGCATTGCCATATAGAGAGCTGAAAACCAGAACTGACGAACGCAGAACTGACGAACGCAGAACTGACGGCTGAATCGAATTAAAACTGGAGGTCAAAATATACGTCATGTAATCTAAAGTTCACATGCATCTGCCATACTGAGGCCAGAAATGAACCTGATGAGAGCTGACAGCTTCATTACATCATCAGACACGAAACATACATTTATTTGTCCTGCATGCTTTCATGAAACATTTCCAATACAGGTCCAATTAAGAGCTACATAATAAGACATTGTGAAGTTGTCAGAAGTTGTGGAGATGGATGGATGGATGGATAAATGGGTTGGTAAATGGATAATGGGTGGGTGGACGGATGGATGGATGAATGGATAAATGAATAATGGATGGATGGATAGGTGGATGAATAGATGGATAATAGATGGATGGATGAATGAATGGATGGGTGGATGGATAATGGGTGGATGGATGAATTGATGGATGGATGAGTGGACGGATATATGGATGAATGGATGGGTGGATGAATAAGTGGACAGATGAGTGGATGGATGTATGGGTGGATGGATAAGTGGATGTACGGATGGCTGGATAGATTGATAATGAATGGATGGATAGATGGGTGGATAATGGGTGGATTGATGTGGATGAATTGATGGATGGATGAGTGGACGGATGTATGGATGAATGGATGGGTGAATAGATCAGTGGATGGATGAGTGGATGGATGGATGGAAAGATGGGAGGATGGATAGTGGATGAATTGATGGATGGATGAGTGGATGGATAAGTGGAGGGACGGATGGATAAGTGGACAGATGGATGGATGGATGTATGGTTGGATGGATGAATGGATAATGCACCAAAATTCTGGCAACCAAAAATTTTCAGCCAGGAAAAAAAAAAACAAACACAATTAGCACTTCTCCAAACAAAAAAGATGTTAATTTGTTTCAGTTGAAATATCGGGAACTTTACAACAACAGATTTAATTTATTATCCAAGAAAACGACATCCTGAACAGCATTTTAATTTCAGCCTTGTCTTTTTGTTGAATCACTAATTTATATATTAGTAAAAATGATTTGGAAAAACAAGTTGAAACTGAGTGCAGTGAACACAAAGAATGCATGCTAAGGTTTGGTCATGATTTCATGAAACCAGCATGACTGTATGACAGGAACTGTTCCCAAAGGCTGGAGTCAACTCGAGTGTGTCCTGATGTGATTTTCGCATGTTCTCTCAACTGTGATCTGCAAGGAATCATCACACACATCAGCACACACGTGTTCGGTGTAAACGCTTTACTGCAGAGAGAATAAATCTGCTCTAAATGACCACTGACTCAAAATCGACCAGATCACGATCCAACTCCAGTGGGAAGAATCAGAGTTTGACATTTGGAGTCACTGCACAGATCCATGAGCATCAGTACATCATCATCAATGTCAAGCTCTAAAATGGACAAAATAAGTCTTCTGAACTCATATAATTACTTCCAATTCAATTCAACAATTGAGAGTTCACATTCAATTCAGATCGGATACTGCAAAACATCTCATTTTTAATCTTAACATCAATTCAAATGAGATCTGAGAGCTATGTTTGGTGTTCTTTGGCATGAAGCCACTATAAATGAATACAGGCCTCTGTAAAGTGCTGATATATGTATTCATGATATGAAGAATGAAAATGCATGAACTATAATAATGCAGTAGAAGCACTTTGACATCGAACTGAGGCCTGCATGCATCTGCAGAACAGCATTCACACTGCGTTAATCATAAAGACAATGCGAATTAAGTTTGGGATTAGATGCACGAGGGTGTAGGGTGTGTTGTATTATGTTATATGTCACAAAGCATGCTTTCTTCAGCTCGTGCTTCAATGCATGCGGATGCAGCACGCGCATGGGGTGACATTCAGCTCACGAGAGCACGCACGAATCTCATGCATGCGGGGAAATATCAAAAGATGATGCAAACGATACACAAAACACAAAGCAGACGCTACGCAGTGCACGCGGGCTGCGCGAGACACTTACCGACGGATCTGTAGCCCAGGACGGCGATCTTGCGCGATTTCGGCTGCGGCATCTTTATTTATTCCCTACCACATCAATATCCACATGTAAGAGGGCTTGTCCTGTCTGGAACAAACAAAATCACATGGATTTGATCCGGCACTGTGTTACAGCGGTGAGAAGCTAGAATGGGAATAAAGTAATTACTCCGTTCCGGCGAATAAAGCGATATTTTTGATAAATTACGAGGAAAGTCTCAGACTCTGCGTCACTGCCCACTGCAAGCCTGCGTTAATTATGCAAGAATGAGCGCGCTGGATTGGCTGAGCCCGCCCTAAGAGGCGGGACGTGTCGGTGTTAATCGCACAATCATTGGCTCAGCGGGACTCAACGGTTCTATATGTGGGAATGTGATTGGATGGCTGCAGTTGTCAATGATGAGACGCCAGATTAAACACAGAATCATGCGTTTTACAATTTTCAGATTTAAAAAGAAGTGCAAAACTAATTTTACATGACATTACATGAACTTTACGTGCCACTGGTGTTGGATTGTTTTATTACAATGTTTTTATATTATATTTCCATCATTAGGAATGTAGGATACATGATCAAACTCACTTTTTTAAAGATGATGATCATAAATCAAAATTATCACAACTTACTGAACATAGGGCTGAATAATTTCTCACTTTTGAGTTTGCTCATTTTTATCTGCACAAACTTCTAAAATAAAGTATGACCATTTAAATCTGTGCTTTTTTTCTCAAATAAAAATGTCATTTCAAATATCATTTTCACTGGTAATTATGTACTTTATTCTTCATTCCCTTTTCATCATTTTTGGTGGGGAAAAACAGGATTTTTTTTTTTTTTTTTTTTTTTTTACATTTTAGTGGTTCTTCAGGTTGATGCCCTTATATAAGGTAACTGTACTGGATTGAGACTTACTAAAACTCTTTATGAACACCCAGTTTATTAAATATGTGCATTACACGTGCATTAAATAATTAGGTCTAATGAAGTTGTATGTCTGACCTTAACTATAGCAGATTTGTCTGAAGTCTAATAATGCAAAGACTTAAAATTACAACACAAACTTATTTAATTTTTTAAAAGTTACAGAGTTGAAAAGATTCAGGAATGAGTAAAAAAATTCATCTCCATGTTATTTAAGGATTTTGATCAAATGAATAGACCCATCATTAACAGTAGTTTGGCTTTGTGTGAAATGCCAGCCTCTGCTGCCCTCTTCTGGTCAGTCAATGTTTTTAATTCGACAGTATTTTATCTATATTGCCAATATACATTTAAAAAGCATTGTGTAAACATGCACAGTTGCTGCATGCCATATATCTGAATGTAATAGGATATATGATCAAACTCAGTTTTTAAAGATGGAAATCATACATAAACCACAATATCACAATGATATTAACATAGGGCTGAATAATTTCTCACTTTGAGTTGATGTTAATTTTTATTTGCACAAACTTTAAATCTGCACTTTTTTCTTAAATCAAAATTTAAAGCATGTTTTCTTGGGAATATTATTTTAACTGCTAATTAATTTACTTTGCATCTTTCGCAATGACTTCATCCTGCAGGAAGTGACATCATTTTTAGCGGGAAAGCAACAGCACAAACATCAGTAGGGTCAGTATTATCAATAGAATTGTGCTTTTAGTGGTTCTTCAGGTTGATGTCCTCATATAAGAAAACTGTACTTCTCTGATACACACTTTAACTCTTTATGAACATGCAGTTAATTTTGTGTCATTAAATATATGCATTAATGAAGTTGAAATGTCTGACCTTGACCAGAGCAGATTTGTATTAAGTCTGATATAGCCTACACTATAATGACTTCTTAAAATTACAGCACTTAATTTTTAAGTTTTTCCAAGTAACAGAGCAGAAAGGATTCAGGAATCAGCCATTTTATATTATCAAAAGTTCATCTCCATGTTATTTGAAAGATTTTGATTAAACGAGCATCATTCACAATAATAAATAACACAATAATAAATAACACAAATAAGACTTTGTGTGAAATGTCAGTCTCTGCTGCCCTCTTCTGGTGAGTTAAATCTTTAAACAAACTTTGATTCTCAGTTCTAAAAAGTTCCAATAGTGTCAGGAAAATGTCTGTTTACTAAATGTCTACTGAATTATTGATTTTCCTGATCTGCACATGTGCGTTTTTAAGGTGTTTGAAGACCAAAAAACCCAAAAAACATAACAACAACAAATTACAGATAACAGGTTCTTAAAAATGAGAATCAGGATAAATGTTGCAATGAATGAATGAAATGAAAATACACATGAATGAAATACACAATCCCATTTTCCAAACAGGAATGGGCTTAAATAATGTTTCAAGGGTTATTTTGCATAGATGTTACATTTCAATCAAATGCCAATGCAACCCATATGTCCAGAGTCATATGAGCAATTTGGATTAGCCTCAAAGATTGTTTTCAAGCAACTTGTTTCTTTCCTAAATAAATCAATATTTTTGGACTAATCAGTTTAATTAATGGTTCAATTGCTCACTCATAAAGACCACCTACTGGCACCTACTAAGTTGCACAAACACAGACAAGTGGAGTGATACAAACTGTGAAAAACCCAGTGCTGATACTGATGAAATATTCAAACACACTTGAGGACCATATATATATATATAGATATATTTATACAATAATACTATTATGGCAATATATTTACAGAGGTGGAAAGTCCAGGGGTCAGAAAGTAAAAGTCCTGCCATATTTTTATTCCACCCACTGAAGCATTAATGAGATAAATAAGTGATTAATTGAGTGATGATTGAGCATTATTGAAGACACCTGATGATAACAAGCAGAATCACCAAAGGAGAAAATCACTATTTTTAAGTTACCATCATCGAGGTCAGGGTTTGTTTTAGTTGAGCTCTTGATCCTTGACTCTTTAATATTAGAGTTTGTTTGGCTGCTGTAACTGAGTTATAACAGCCAGACAAGCAAAGAGAAAAGATGATCAGGTGGTGTTGGTTATGTTTTCACATAATCATTATTTGATCTGAATCACTGAACTCATTTAGAGCCCAATCTCTGTGTTAGATTTACATTATTGAGTAGCCTACAGCAGAAGATCAGCTTTATCAATATAATCTGAAGGATATCTTAAAAGTTGTTCTGATCCAAAAAAAAAACCTTCTTTTAGGCACACACAGACATCAAGTATCAGTGTATGAATCTCAACAACGGTGACAAGCAACATATTCTGATCAACAGATCAACTCTGAACATTAGAAAACAAGCTTCTGAAAAGTCACAGAAAAACAGAAAAAAAAAATAAAATAGTGAGAATAAAGAAAATTACTAAGACAATTCAGCTCATAATTTATTCATGCAGCAATGCATGATGGGAGCCATGGATGAATTTTGATTGGTGGCTCCCAGAATGCACTGCAACATGCTTTATTATCCTCACCACTGTTGAGATTCACAGGATGATTCTTGATCTATGTGTGTCTAAATAAGCCTTTTTTTTTTAGAACAAATTTTGATAAACCTTTGAATTATTTTGAAAAAACTGGAACTTCTGCTGTAGAATCACAGTGCTGCTGTAATCAATAATGTAAATCTAACTCAGAGATTGGGCTCTAAATGAGTTCAGTGATTCAGATCAAATAATGATTATGTGAAAACATAACCAACACCTGATCATCTCTTAACTTTGCTCGTCTGGTTGGTTTTAATGCAGTTACAACAGCTCAAACAAACTCTAATATTAAAAAGTCAAGGGTCAAGAGCTCAACTAAAACAAACCCTGACCTCGATGATGGTAACTTAAAAATAGTGATTTTCTCCTTTGGTGATTCTGCTTGTTATCATCAGGTGTCTTCAATAATGCTCAATCATCACTCAATTAATCACTTATTTATCTCATTAATGCTTCAGTGGGTGGAATAAAAATATGGCAGGACTTTTACTTTCTGACCCCTGGACTTTCCACCTCTGTATAGTTTTAAGAAATGCTTCAAAACCAATGAATTAAATGAATTTATTGATAAAAATTAGATACAAGTGAAATCATTGCATATTCTCATTCATAAGACAAACTATAGCAAATTTTTTTTAAAAAGAATCGATGAAGCAATAAACATGAGCCACAAAAATATCATAGATTAGTCCAGGTTTATAGTAAAATACATCATTACACAATTGTCTCTTACTTTATTTCCTGAAGGATACGATCCTCATCATTTTCTCATATGGCCTCTAGGTGGCAGTGCTTAGTAATACATTTACAAACAGTTTCTAAATAGCCACAAACTTAATCAATATAGTACTTTACATTTGCTAATTTAGAGATGCTCTTCATTCAAAACAACTTATAAATGAGAAATTACTAGGATTTTAAGGAGAAAAAAAGGGCAGCATGCTGGTCTTAGAGCTCTGGTTTATCCTAGTTTTAACTTGGTTTTAGTGAAAGATCCAGCATAGACATGCTTTTCACAAGCAAAACTTATCTGATTTCAAGTTCAAAAATACTTTAAATTTAATGACTTTTTGGCCCGGTTTCACTGGTTTCCACCTTCTCCTGCTCTCTTCTTGATGTTTTCCAGTCTTTCAACTCTTTCAGGTTCATTTATTTCCTTCAGCCTCTCAATCAGGTAATCAATGTGCTGAAGTGTGAACACAGAATCAGCATTGAGTGCGATCTTCTCCAGAGTTTCCACACAGTGAAAAGCTTCAATCACCAGCATTATCTTTTCTCTCTCTAATTCCTGCAGTTCTTCTTTCAGCTTTCTGAACACAGATAAACAGTTTCTAGTCTCATCATGTCTTCTTTAATTCTACATTTGTCCTCTTCTCCTTCTTTGTCTTTGTTTTATATATTTTTGCTTCTTTGACGTGTCTGCTGTAGTGGCATTTATTTGTACACACTGTACAGTGACTATTACTCATCATTTCACACCATGAAAGGTCACTGACCCACCAGCATCCTGGATAATGACAGTTCTCCTTACAGACGGTGCAGCACATCGCCACACTGGCTAGAGAATAATCAATATCAACCTTCTCTTTATAGACCACTTCAACTACATACTCAAAGTTCTTATTGTTCTTGAGATATTCCTTGTTCTGCTCCAGAGCTTCTCGAGTCTGTTTCCGCTCATTTTGCTTTGATTCCATCTTTTGAACATGTGATTGGAGATTGGAGATATTTGCCTTCAACTGCGTCCGTTGTTGTAACACATCTCGAGTCATCTGCAAGGACTTTGGTTTTATGTTGTCAAGAAGCTTGAACAATCCTGCCATTCCTCTAAAACTGCAATTCCATGATTGATCCAGCCTCTGTTCATGATCTTCCTCATCTTCATCATCTTCTTCAGCAGCGTCTGACTGACAGTTGTCAAACAGGAAATACACTGGCTGATTCTCATCATTCACTGCACACTTGATTTTAGCCTCTTTAACAGCCGTCAGGGCATTTTTAGGAGGAGCTCCATCTGAGTGTGTGAAGAGCAGGACAATGTTTTCAGCAATATCTTTTCCAAATAAAGACTGAACAGAATCAAATATGTATCGTTGTCTGATAGTGGGTCGACTGTGATGTGCATTAATCACCAGACACACTGCATCTACTTCATGAACTCCTTCTGCAGATTTGATTAAACTAAGCAAACTCACAGCGATCTGTTTATCAAGACTGATTCCACAAGGGTTTCCATATCCTGGAGTGTCGATGATTGTTAAATCGATTGGACTCTCTTGTAGATAAAACTCATAAACAGTGATGATGGAGGTCTGACTGTAAACTGATGTTCGGTCACTCTGATCATCTGTGATCTCAAACCAAACCTTGTCTTCTCTCTGAACACCCAACATGTAGTTGACTATAGTATTGATCAGGGTTGTTTTTCCTGTTCCTGTTTCTCCCACCATCAGAATGACTCTATGGGGTTTGTTTTTGTCTCTCTCTCCAAAGGTCATTTTTCTATATGGTTCAGATTGATCCAAATTTCCTGTCTTTGTTTTCAGACAGTATCGAGCAGGATTTCCATCTTCAATTAAGATGCTTTTCTTGATGAGATCATTTTTATTCTGTATAAAGCAGTGTACAATAACAAAACAAAAATAAATGAATGTTTAAATGACAATGGTTATATTTATCACAAATCATAATAAAATTATAAATTGTGCACTAATGTCCCCCTTAAATATTACATGTCAGTTTTAAAGGTGCCATAGAATTGAAAATTGAATTTATCTTGGCATAGTTGAATAACAAGAGACTCCATTGTTTCCTCCTCCTCCTCCAAATCTCATTTGTTTAAAAGACCTCAGAAGAACAGGCGAATCTCAACATAACACCGATTGTAACGTAACAGTTGGGATCATTAATATGTATGACCCCAATATTTGCATATGCCAGCCCATGTTCAAGGCATTACACAAGGGCAGCCAGTATTAATGTCTGGATCTGTGCACAGCTGAATCATCAGACTAGGTAAGCAAGCAAGAACAACAGCGAAAAATGGCAGATGGAGCAATAATAACTGACATGATCCATGATTACATGATATTTTTAGTGATATTTGTAAATTGTCTTTCTAAATGTTTCGTTAGCATGTTGCTAATGTACTGTTAAATGTGGTTAAAGTTACCATCGTTTCTTACTGTATTCACAGAGACAAGAGCCTTCGCTATTTTCATTTTTAAACACTTGCAGTCTGTATAATTCATAAACACAACTTCATTCTTTATAAATCTCTCCAACAGTGTGTAATGTTAGCTTTAGCCACGGAGCACTATCAAACTCATTCAGAATCAAATGTAAACATCCAAATAAATACTATACTCACATGAACCGATGCATGCATGCAGTATGCATGAAGAACACTTTGTAAAGATCCATTTTGAGGGTTATATTAGCTGTGTGAACTTTGTTTATGCTGTTTAAGGCAGTCGCGAGCTCGGAGGTGGGGAGCGCGAGAATATAAAGGGGAAGCAGCCTGAATCGGCGCATATTTAATTATGCCCCAAAATAGGCAGTTAAAAAAATTAATTAAAAAAAATCTATGGGGTATTTTGAGCTGAAACTTCACAGACACATTTAGGGGACACCTTAGACTTATATTACATCTTGTGAAAACGCATTCTAGGGCACCTTTAAATTATAAAGATTATTGGTTTTTTAACACCTCTCTCTCTCTCTCTCTCTCTCTCTCTCTCTGTGTTTTTGTGTATTATATACATATAGAGAGATTCAGGCTCAGAAGCATAAAGTTTCTGTCGCAAGAGGCCAATTTCACAAGAATTGTAAATTACATCACGCTTTGTAAAGTTAGCTCTGCTATGGATCTGCGCCTATTATATTAATGTGCTCTTTCCTCAAATATCGCTTCTTACCTTTTCTGTTTTGTCTGTTTTCCAAGCTGTTAATGAAATTAGTGTTCAAAATGTGCTCAAATGGCAGCTGGTTTTAATTCACTGTCTGTCACATCTCAGAAATAGTAAGCAGAGCAAGTTACAACTACTAAATATGCGACCATAATAATAGTGGGTTTGTTAAAGTCCGCATGAACCGGAAGTTGCAAACAACTTTTCTCCAGTGTTGTGACGTATTTCCAAGTGAAACGGAATATTGAGTAGAGAGCAGAGTTTTACTTTAGTGCTCCTCCTCTCCATCTCTCGCTCATAACAGACGAACGGTTGCAGAGGAGTGGTTTGCGCGTTTTCAACCCAAGCCATCAAACTGATGAATACACAAATGGCTGTGTTTGTGTGTGTGTTCAAGTAAAAAAAAGTAAAAAAAAAACCAAGTAATTATTTCAGCCAAATCAGGTTAGCTGTTCTAATTAAATTTGTACCTAAACTGTAAAAATATTCCTAATTTTATGAAAAACTGTGTTTTTCTGTAAAAAAAAAAAAAAAAAAGTTCAATGAAAATTTCTGTTAAAGTTTTTTGCACTTTATTTAAATTAGGATATTTTACTTAAATTTTACGTTTTTTGTTTGGCAGCTGTAGCTGGTCATTGACTGTTTTTTTCATGATTTTTTTTTTTTTTTTTTTTACAGTGTATGTCAAAAGAATTAATCCCCACCCTGATGTGTTGAATGGTTTCCTCAAAATCTTTAATGATTTCTTTGTTTAAGTTTCTCTTGTAAGGACTTCAGTGGAGTATTGAGCTTCTGGAATTGAAATACACCATTTCTATATGTTCATATTTGTAATCAGTATCAGCAAAGTGGTACTGAGATATTCATGTTTATGACAAGCTTTTTAGTCCTCAGAAATAAATCAGTTTTTACCTTATATGATTTTTTGTCCTCCTGTTTGAGTTTCTCACTGTGTAAACTGCAGATCTCTTCAGACTCTGATGAACGCCTCACATCTCTCTCCTTCAGGAACGACTCGCACAAGTTTTTTAATGCAAGATTATATGGAGGATGATCTTTTTAGGATCTTCTCCTGCAGACAGGACACTCCTGAGTTTTCATGGTTCTCCAGAACTGTTGAAGACACTCTTTACAGAAACTGTGACTACACGACAGAAGAACAGGAGACTTGAAGATTTCACAGCACACAGGACAAGAAAGCTCTTCTGAAGATACATGCAGTGACGCCATTTTCACTGTTTCAGCTCCAGCGATCTAGACTTTACTTTTACCTTCTGAACGATGGTTTAAAAAAAATGAAAACCATGAGAATCAAGAAGAACTGCTATATATTTTCAGAAACAAACTTCTCATAAATCCTAGTTAAATGTTTTTGTCTTCATCGTTCTTTGATCGCTGATTCCTTTTGCTTTTGTTGACAGAAGAGAGTCAGTATGACAGAAAGGAGAAATAACAAGTCAGACTCTTCCTGGTAAGGTGGCACTTTTGATCACATTTGGGTGTATTAAAGGGGCCAAACAAGAAGAACAAGATTTCTTCAGATTAAATTTAACACATTTATAACATTTCTCTGTGCAACCCTTCCATTCATTTTCTGTGTTTAAGTAGACAGGTTGATCTACTTTTTTTCATTAATCTCTTTCTTTATCAATTCAAAAATGTTCAGGTTTTTTGATGAAGTCAGTCTGGTTAGCAACAAGTAAAGCTGGTAATGCTGTTTGTGGAGTTGTTTAATCAGATCTTCAGAGATTTAATGTCTTTTATCTTCAGTTCATCTAAGTCTGTGGCTGAAGAAAGTTGTAGTTCTTGTGTTTTTCTTTCCTTCCATGATTCTACTTGTTAACAGCACATGTTCATCATTCATGCTTAATCATCCCTTAAATAATCACTAAATTGTCTCATTAATTGTAAAAAACAAACAAAACAAACAAACAAACAAACAAACAAACAAACAAACAAAAAAACTGTAATTTTCAGGCAGCTAGAGTGCCAGAAATATACCGTAATAATAAATGTCTCATAAAAGTACAGTTTATAACCATACCCAGATAGCAAATTTGTGTGTGCCCAGATCTGGCCCACATCTGGCTCATCTGGCACATGCAGAATGATGATCTGGGCCACATGTGTCAGGAATGATGGCACTTGGGTGGACCGCTCCTGTTTGCCAGATCTGGGCCACAAGCAGGCCATAGAAATGCCACATGTCAGCCAAGAGCAAAGAAATAAACCAGAACTGGATCTTATCTGAGCCAAAAAATATTTTTATATTATTTATAGAGTCATCTCAGCATTAACAAGCCTCTTATCAAGCAGAATCACTGAAGGAAAGAAGGAAACAGAAAAAAAGACGAGCAGAAACACAAGAACTACAACTGACTTCAGCCACAGCCTTAGATGAACTGAAGATAAAATACATTAAATCTCTGAAGATCTGATTAAACATCTCCACAAACAGCATTACCAGCTTCACTTATTACTAACCAGACTGACTTTATTTCTGACACACGTCTACAGAAGATCTTATTGAGAATTAACAGAAGTTTAACTCTCATGTTTGTTTCATTTGAGGTTACCATGATGGTGATTGATGTTTCCATTAGTTGGCCTCTTAACTTTTTTTTTTTATATAAGTAAATATACTTTATATACTTTTATATATTAGTAAATACTGGTGTATAATTTTTCAAAATGTGGTAAATATTATTTTATTTACAATAATTGTATAACTACTGCTGTTATTTGATGTAACATAGTTTTGTAATTGTTTTGTACAAACCCGATTCCAAAAAAGTTGGGACACTGTACAAAATGTGAATAAAAACAGAATGCAATGATGTGGAACTTTCAAATTTCATTATTTTATTCAGAATACAACATAGATGACATATCAAATGTTTAAACTGAGAAAATGTATAATTTTAAGGGAAAAATAAGTTGATTTTAAATTTCATGGCAAAAAAGTTGGGACAAGGCCATGTTTACCACTGTGTGGCATCCCCTCTTCTTTTTATAACAGTCTGCAAACGTCTGGGGACTGAGGAGACAAGTTGCTCAAGTTTAGGAATAGGAATGTTGTCCCATTCTTGTCTAATACAGGCTTCTAGTTGCTCAACTGTCTTAGGTCTTCTTTGACACATCTTCCTCTTTATGATGCGCCAAATGTTTTCTATGGGTGAAAGATCTGGACTGCAGGCTGGCCATTTCAGTACCCGGATCCTTCTTCTACGCAGCCATGATGTTGTGATTGATGCAGTATGTGGTCTGGCATTGTCATGTTGGAAAATGCAAGGTCTTCCCTGAAAGAGACGACGTCTGGATGGGAGCATATGTTGTTCTAGAACTTGGATATACCTTTCAGCATTGATGGTGCCTTTCCAGATGTGTAAGCTGCCCATGCCACACGCTCTCATGCAACCCCATACCATCAGAGATGCAGGCTTCTGAACTGAGCGCTGATAACAACTTGGGTTGTCCTTGTCCTCTTTAGTCCGGATGACATGGCGTCCCAGTTTTCCACTTTGCCACAGTCCATTTTAAATGAGCCTTGGCCCAGAGAAAACACCTGCGCTTCTGGATCATGTTTAGATATGACTTCTTTTTTGACCTATAGAGTTTTAGCCGGCAACGGCGAATGGCACGGTGGATTGTGTTCACCGACAATGTTTTCTGGAAGTATTCCTGAGCCCATGTTGTGATTTCCATTACATTAGCATTCCTGTATGTGATGCAGTGCCGTCTAAGGGCCCGAAGATCACGGGCATCCAGTATGGTTTTCCGGCCTTGACCCTTACGCACAGAGATTGTTCCAGATTCTCTGAATCTTTGGATGATATTATGCACTGTAGATGATGATAACTTCAAACTCTTTGCAATTTTTCTCTGAGAAACTCCTTTCTGATATTGCTCCACTATTTTTCGCCGCAGCACTGGGGGAATTGGTGATTCTCTGCCCATCTTGACTTCTGAGAGACACTGCCACTCTGAGAGGCTCTTTTTATACCCAATCATGTTGCCAATTGACCTAATAAGTTGCAAATTGGTCCTCCAGCTGTTCCTTATATGTACATTTAACTTTTCCGGCCTCTTATTGCTACCTGTCCCAACTTTTTTGGAATGTGTAGCTCTCATGAAATCCAAAATGAGCCAATATTTGGCATGACATTTCAAAATGTCTCACTTTCAACATTTGATATGTTATCTATATTCTATTGTGAATAAAATATAAGTTTATAAGATTTGTAAATTATTGCATTCCTTTTTTATTCACAATTTGTACAGTGTCCCAACTTTTTTGGAATCGGGTTTGTAAAAAAATGTTTTCATGCCAACCAGACCAAGTGAGTTCTTTACAAATGAACATATAATTTTATAATAATGTGATGTTTGTATAGATTTAAGTAATGTTATTTATGTTTTATAATTTATATAATTAAAATGTAAGTAAACGTTTTGGCTGGGTACCAAATTTAAAGGTGCCCTAGAATGCTTTTTCACAAGATGTAATATAAGTCTAAGGTGTCCCCTGAATGTGTTTGTGAAGTTTCTGCTCAAAATACCCCATAGATTATTTTTTATTTAGTTTTTTAACTGCCTATTTTGGAGCATAATTAAATATGCGCCGATTCAGTGCGTGTCCCCTTTAAATGCTTGCGCTCCCCGCCCCCGAGCTTGCGACTCTATAATACATTGCATAAACAAAGTTCACACAGCTAATATAACCCTCAAAATGGTTTTTACAAAGTGTTCATCATGCAGCATATCAGGGGCCTCATTTATAAAGCGTGCGTAGTTCCCACGCAAAGGTTGTGATCTATAAAAACAAACTTGACGGGAAAATTTGCGCACATCCACGCAAACTCTGACCCATGCGTACGAACATTATGGAGACAGAGCAGTTTGGCAACCCCGATGGTGAGCTGAGGGACTGACGGCAGATGAAGGAAAATCACTTTAAATCCTCATTATGAGTCATAATTATAAATACAGTGCATGTTCACAATAACAGTTTAAATAAATAAAAGAATGATTTAAACTTGAATGGAAACTCACGTTTTCATTTTGATATACACATTTACATTAATATTACACTTTCACTAATGGCGATAAGCACTGAAATTACATTATGCAATCATTACGGAGAAGTTAAACAAAATAATATGAATTTAGATAGCAGATGTGCTACTTTCGATTACTTTTACTGTGACACGCTGTTTTAATGACAGTGAGGAGTGATAGGTGCACAATAATTCCTCTTTAAACTGCAGATGTTATGACAAAACATCTTTAGCGAGAACGATGATCAGTGATGCACACTTAACTTGGATATTATGGAAGACACTGCTGGATTCGGTGGTCGAACGGTCCGCTGTCCAGTTTGAATAGGTCCAATGATATCTTACTGTATAAGTTATAACCACAGCTGCACAGAGGTGTTGTCATACAGTTACCACTGTATTTGAAGGATATCATTTGAGGAAAACGGTAAGATTTGCACATTTCCTTTTTTAAAATACTTTGTCAGTGACGTGCCAAGACAGACAATTACACTGCAATAAATAAGTAGGCCTATACGTTTCCACTAAAAATAGCCTATAAACTTCCTAAAAGATATGTTCATCTTATCAGCAAAACTACATAAATTTGATTCGAATTGTTTTAAAATATTAAAATATGCCTACTATTTGCCCAGTGGAAATGAATGAATCAACTCTAGATTAAAACCTTTATCTGAAGTATTTTATACAATGTTGTTTTAATGGATATTTTAATATATTTATTCTAAAACATAAAGAGGATATTGGATGATTTTTTTTATCAATGTAGTGTATTGCACTGTGATGTATCTATTTGAATAAACACACGTGAGACCGCATGGCTGATTTGTCTGGTCACTTTTTACTGACTCACAGTGCGTTCCAAACGGGATATATCGCCCTCTGAAGGGCACTTCGGAGTGAAAATAACCATGGCCGCCATATTGAAGGGTCGTTCCAAACTGAAGTGCTCACAAATAACCACTTCAAAGGGCCTTTCGGAATGAAGGATTTCGAAGGGTACAACTGATGGACACTTCGGGCCCCCATGATCCTTTGCACAGGGACGATCTTTGACATCACTGAATGGGTACAGGAGACTCGGAGTTCGATTTTAACTAAAAAATGTATGTATAGTATTTTCTATACTACTGTGATATTTATACAAGTAAGATTTGGTACAATAATATGGTCAAAACGACATTGTACTTCAACAAAAATACTTTACAGCTCCCTTAATCAGTCCATTGAAATGTTTAAAATTCATAGATACAATATACAATATGGTGCGATAAACAAAAAATAAATAAATATATAAATTAACGTTAAACAAAGAGCACCGCTTGCACAATCTACTCCTCCTTGATTGTCACGTTAAGATGACGCAGAAGTGCGTTCCAAAAAAAGAGTTTTTTTGACCCCTACACCCTTCATCTCTTCGAAGCTCTCACTCCGGTGGGTAAACACTTTGAAGGGATTAGGCCATAGGGATGAGGGCTCATCATAGGGCTCATCTTCAAAACCCCAGCGCCAAGTGCCTCCCAAAAAGACCACGCCCCTAGCTACGGAATCTCTACTGTGTCAAATGCAAAACCTGCAAGCATTCAATACATCACATTTACCCCCCAAACGCAAGTCAAACACGCGCGGAAATGATACAGATGCCGAATGAGCTTCAGCAGAACAACAGTGAACAGCGAACATTATAGCTTACGTAAATGTTTCTCAACTGCAAAAAGCAAACCACAACAAAATTATTACTGTTTCTACTAACAACATAATAACAACCCTTTTTTTTATAACAGTAACATGCCAGGACTACATTTACGACAATAACAGTCCTATCTGTAGCTATTGCAAAAGTGTCTGCTTCATGTATTACAAGTCCAAACGTTTAGGTGGTTTTCTAATTCTGGAATAGTAACGTGGACTCTGAGTAACCCCTGTAACCCCTCCACAGTCCTTTTGAGAAAACTCAGAAACTGCTTGTTTCTCCTCTTCTGGTTCACTGGGTTGAAAAGAAGTGTCCATCTCTGAGCAATCAGTCTCTTTAACAAGTTCATCCCCTACAAACCTGGGTCTCAACTGATCACCATGTCTCCTGAAAGTGACATCAGCGTCTCGTCCCTGAACCTTGTAAGACACTGGCCCAGTTTGCTTTACTATCACACCTGGAACCCATTTGTTCCCTCCTCCTGTGGTGTTACGAAGGTAAACCGCATCTTTTTCAGAAAAAGACCTCTCCACCGCTCATTGGTCATGATAGAACTTTTGCAGATATTGCTTCCTGAGTGACAGCAACATCTGGATGAACAAAATTCAGACGAGTGCACACATGGCGGTTAAGGAAAAGATCCGCTGGTGATTGACCTGTAGCACAGTTTGGAGTAGTGCGATAATGCATCAGGAAAAGCGAGATCTTATCTTCCAAGTCCATTGTCAAATGAGCAAGTTTCTTTATTCCTGTCTTTATTAATGTCTGCACATACCTTTCTGCCAGACCGTTGGTATAGCAGGATGACCGGGAGCACTCGTTGAATGGAGAATACCATTTTGCTGCATGAATGTTTTTAACTCCACAGACGTAAATTGTGTTCCATTGTCTGTAACAATGTGCTCCGGCAGTCCGTATGCTGCAAACAACCTCCTTAGTCTTGTGATGGTCGCTTGTGAGGTGAGGCTAGGCATTTTGAACACCTCCAACCACTTTGAATACGCATCCACAAATATCATGAATGTGTGTCCCTGAAAAGGACCGGCAAAGTCTATGTGTAGTCTTTTCCAACTTTGACCCGGAAATTCCCAAGGGTGTAATGGAACTTGACGTGTTGCTTTTTCTTCCATCTGGCATGACTCACATGCTCTGCTAACCTGTTCCAGATCTGCATCTACTTTAGGCCACCACACATACTTGCGAGTGAGAGCTTTCATCTCATCTTTTCATCTTAACTTTTCCCTGGATGACCCACATGCACTTCTTTCAGCACAATTTTTCTCAGTCTATCCGGAATTAGCACCACTGCAACATGCTTTATTATTCTCACCATTGTTGAGATTCACAGACTGATTCTTGATGTCAGATTATATTGATAAAGCAGATCTTCTGCTGTAGAATCACAGTGCTGCTGTAATCAATAATGTAAATCTAACTCAGAGATTGGGCTCTAAATGAGTTCAGTGATTCAGATCAAATTGTGATCATATGAAAACATAACCAACACCACCTGATCATTTTTTCCATTTGTTTGTCTGGATGATATAACTCAGTTAAAACAGCCCAAACAAAATTTTATTTTACAAAGTCAAGGGACAAGAGCTCAACTAAAGCAAACCCTCATCTCCATGATGGTAACTTAAAAATTGTGATTTTCTCCTTTGGTGATTCTGCTTGTTATCATCAGGTGTCTTCAATAATGGTCAATCATCACTCAATTAATCACTTAATTATCTCATTAACTTTAACACTGCTTCAGTGTTCATTTAACACTCTTATTTTAACACTTTAACACTCTTGAGTGTACTCCCAGGAGAGTTAATTTAACACTGCAGTTTTTGCTGTGTATTAAGGCGAGCATACACTGTGCGATATCTGTGCGATTTCAGCAAGGTTACCAACTCACACTGTACGAGTAGATCGCGTGCGATGTAAAGCCAAAACGCACGATTTATGTGCTCACACTATGCGGTCCGATGGTCGAGACGTGACTCGACTGCTCACACTATGCGTTTGAAATATGCACGATAAACCCACGTACTGGGATGCGCCGATTGACAATATGTTTCCAGAGATATTGTCAAAAGCATCAGCTATGGATATCAAGAGGATTTAGCATTTCCAATTTATATATTAAATAATAATAATAATTAGCCTATTATTATTATTAGTAGTAGTAGTAGTATAGGGTAGGCCTATTTATTATTAAATTGATACTACAATTCATTTGGCCCGCAATATTTCATAGCGCATCACCGCATAACCGACACACTGCGAGGATAATAAAAGATTTGATTAGCTTGTAATTACTCCTCACTGAAAATTATTTAAAGACATTTATACAATGAATTAAAGGCATATAATTAAAATTATTAACAGTAGCCTATGTGTCCGAAGACTGCAATAATCAGTCAATGAAAAGCAGCTTCACTTCAAAAACATCTTGTTTAATACGATATACTTCTCTTCTCATTTTTTCACCCACTACATACAGTTTATGGGCCACAAGAGAAATATTAAGAAAATAAATTAAGACATATAGCCTACCGTTATCAGGTTGAAGTAGGATTTATCTCTCGTTGTCTCTGAGAGAATATACACCGAAAGCTCGTCGGTTTTACTTTTATTTTTTTGTAAAAGCTGGTAGGCCTAATTGACAGGGGATTGAGACGTCTTCATCGGCATAACTCTCGCGCAAAGTTCGCACATTGCTTGTGTAATATAAAGTAGACCCTGGTTTAAAATGGAAAAAAATCCTATATTGCAACGTGACATTTTTCTTTATCACCAATTGCCAAATGATGGACAACAGTTCACATTTCCGCATTTAATAAAATTAAGTAGGCTAAATATTAAATATCCTACATGAATAAATAAAAAGTGAAAAGCGAAACATGTAATTTAATGATCAAGTAAATTAATAGTGATGTGTTTTATTTATTTATTTTTTTTACTACTTAGAAATGAGGACTTTATAGGTGTATAAAGTTAAATGATGTCATATATCTCCCAAACGCTGCAGTAAAATGGTTTTATATCAGGTTGTGCATATGATGGGACGTCTCCTATAAAGGGACGTCCCCTTTTCTACTTATTAGAAACCAGGTCTAGGCCTTTAGGCTATGTTTACACGTGGGCGACTATTTTCATAAACGGATATTTCAATCTCTCCGGTTTCAAAAATAACATTGTGCACAGGTCAGTTTTCAGAAAAGTGTTCATTTACATGTACCCGTGTATATATGCCGTCAAGAGCATGCCAAACCTGTAGGTGGCGGTGTAACAAGAAGCTCAAGCCCACATAAGCCAATCAGAATCCCGAAAATAACAACGATAATACACGAGAAGAGTTTGCACCAACATAAATGCACGAATAGCAACGAATAACAACATAAATAGCAACGAATAACATAAACATAAATGTGACTGCTACTCTAAGGCCGTGTGTCCACCTAAGCGTTTTTTCCAGCTGCTAGCGTACTTTTTCAATTGTTTTCAATGGGAAAGCCGCGTTTTTTAAACGCCAGGAGCGTAAGGCTGCATTCACACGGAGCGCCGGCGTTAACGCTTCTCGTTTACTTTGAATGGGTGACGTCATGCGTTGCCGAACTGAATTGTGGGTTCCGTCGCGTCGCTTCACTCGCGTTGCAAGCGGCAGAAGTTGAAGATTTCTCAACTTTTCAAGCGCCAACGCAGGCGTCATCCAATCAGATCGCCCTATGCAAATACCCTAGAGCAGTCGCAGCCAACTGCGTTCGTGCAACACCGGAAAGTAATGTGATTGGCTGTAATCACTATAACGGTCGTGTCAGCACAAGCTTCAGACACGCCCTCCGTCAAGCGTTGACGCTGATGCCCCGTGTGAATGCAGCATAACGAGGCGCTGAGCATCTTTTTCACGCTCAAGGGCTGAGAGCTCGGCGTTTTTTACTGGTCGCCTCGAGTTGAAGAATGTTCAACTTTGAGTAAAACGCTGCTCTCATCACTGTCACTTTTTAGCCAGCCGTCCAATCAGAGTGGAGGAGGGGCGGGACAAATACAACTCCGACCAACTGTCACACTCTTGCTGTACAGCGACGTCAACAAACGGAAACAAAATGGATGAGAAATTAATATTGCTGGTCTCCGAACATACATAGCAAGTAATTCCACATTGTGTGAACATTTTTAGTCTGAAACAAATTACCTGCAAAATCAGTTATAAGTAACAGTGACGCGGATATTCCGTATCATAGCAACAAAGCGTCTCAACGGAAACAAACGCTCAAGCGCTCACAGACGGGCGTTTTAAGCAGAGCGCCTAGCGTTTTCAGCTGGCTAAAAACGCTTAACGCTTCCATGATCACATGTAAACACAGGTCGCACTTTTGACGTAGGTGCGAGCTCTGGCGCATACTGTGACGTTGGCTGCCTAAACGCTAAACACCCGTTTGTCTCAGTTTACATCAGTGGTTCTCAACCTTTTTTGGGCCAACGCCCCCCTGTCCATTATCCAGGTCCTTTACCGCCCCCCAAACACCATTAGCCTACATCATGAATCCATTTTCCAAACCATGTTTTTGTCTTATCCTGAATCACTATGACACACCTATAATAAGAGTTTATATTTTATATTTATATTGGGACTATTAGACTGGTTCGAGTCAGCACCGCTGTGGTACAAGACGCCTGCAATTTTGATTATTTACCGCTAGAGCTCCAAAAGTTACGGACTGCAGCTTTCATAATTAAAAAGCATGTCACTGAAAGCCAAATAACAGATTTGATTTAACTGAACAGTGGCAGGCAGCCTGGACAAGCTGTAACCGGAACCTCCGAAATCTGATCCGGCACCTCATTTGGGGGATCCCCCTCTCATATAACACCAAAAGTGGTCCATGCCGGGTTTTGTGTTTTCCAACACATAAGCAACATATAAAGCAGTGGCTGTCAAACTTTTTTTTAAAGAACGACCTTTTTTTAATTGACGCGACCAAGTCAAGTCAAGCATAAGAATACTAAAATATATAATATACATATACAGAACAAGAATAAAAACTTGTAAGTAGCTATAAACAAGCCCAAACAAATTAATTTGAAGCGAAACTGAAAGTAAAATCCGGTGTTCTCAAGCAGCCTCTCGTTCGGCACGAATTCAAATGTTTCCATATTAGCAATGTATTTGGATGCTGAACTTTTATTTATTGTGTCAAATAGGATTTGTACTTCACTCCCGTTTCAATATCAACGAAAAAAATTCATCCTCTTCACATGAGCAAAAATGTATTTGGCAGAACCAGTTTCAGCGGTGGTCACGCTGAACGGCACAGATAGAATATTACGGAGTATGTAAAATGAGCAGTGTAATTTTTTATATGTTTGGCTGACGGTATTTTATTTTGATAATGAACAGGCTGCGATGTCAAGTTTGCAATGAATATGTTGAGTGCGCACGCGAGGCGCCGGCGCGATCACTTCAACTGTTTCCTTATACCAGCAGAAACAACTTAAATACTCCATAATTTACAGATATGAGTAAGACATCATTCTATACTGCGAAGTTTATTTTTATACACTCACACTAAAAACAGAACATTGTCCTTTTGCAAAATAAAGAAAACAGGATGCGCTTTTTGCCATCTCGGTTTCCTTTCCTTGAACTTGTTTGTGTAGCGCCGCGCCTCACAAAAATGAATCAAACTCAGCAGTATATAGGCTACTATTGGCCACAGTTTTTTCTTTCGCTTTGTTAATCAATTAAGTCAAATATAGCCTATTTTGTTTATTTATTCATTTTAGACTATGCTTTTATGAAAATGGCAACTCATTTTTTAAGTCTCGTGACATAGGGTTTGAAAACCTGTGATATAAAGAATACATATAAATTATATAATTACATAAATTATAGACATATAAACTTCGATGACGATGTTTTCTGAAACTTAAGCGTGCAAGTCGCATGTTTTGCATTATGAAGGGAACTTGTGACTACAGAGAGAGCTATTTGTGTTGTTGGATATCGTTTTATTGAAATGCTGTGAGGAGACGCAGAAGAACTGATGAAATACTGGTTAAACGGGTATGCCCATACACTGGTCTCCACATGAACGTGCTCGCGCACAAAATAACTACGAGTTTAAACATCTGATTTCTATGTCGAGGACTGTTTGTCAGACTTTGTTGGGCCTAATACATAATGCCATGGTGTTTTACGCACAAATGGTCACTACACACCATGAGTATGCCAATGGTTTCCATCACCTTAACGCGCATTTGAACTAACGCAAAACTCAAGATAATCTGCGTCTGCCTATTGAATTTCTTTGATAATTCTGGACAGTAAAAACGACCATAGGCTGCTATACGGTCATTTCAGCACTAATGTGTGCACTTAGGATTTATTACGCATTTAGGAGAGTATTGCAAGAAGCTGCCTACATTAATCTTACTTTGGAAAAATAAATAAATAAATGCAATCATGATTTTTCATAACAAATTATGTTATAATTATAGGCTTAAATACCTTGGTATCAGCTTAATGTTATCATCAATGGTATAATTAATTCAATTCAAATTTATTTGGTTTGTCATGATTAATTTGTGTCCATAATAAGTAAAATAAAAAAAAATAAAAAAATAAATCTTCTAACAAGAATAAACACATATGGACAATTATTAAATTATTAATGTATTATTAATTATTTTTAGCCTATCTTGAAATTATCCAAGCAGCGTTTTGCGCTCAGATGTGACGGCGAAATTACCTAAATGTGATTACAGAATATATTTAAATTAATTATCCATCAAATTGTCATTTTCTCCTTACAGTCTTGCGAGTTAACAATAATGCCCAGTAAATTACTTTGTGAACAAAGAAAACATTTTGGCATTAGGCATTAAAAATGTAAAAGTTTTACCTTACAAATAGAATTTAGTTTCATTCATTTTAAAATTCGTCACCGGAGTGAATGGGAACATGATTTATTGAAAATATTTGAAAATATAAGTGGTTCTTAAGTCAGTACTTTTTTAATGGCTTGTCAACTTTCCATTCCTCCGCTGTGGTTCTAGTCAGCGCTGGATTCAAGCCACCACCGGATTGTTGTCGACATTTTTGTGCACGTGAATTCATGTCAGCGCTTGAGCGCTGGTCTATGACTGGAAAAATAATCGTTGCAAAAGAAACGATACATAGCCTAGCTTACATGTTGCGTTAAACTGGCAGATTTTAGAATGTTGTAGGCAATTCTTTTGCAAGTAATTACACGTTTAATCTTGTCTTGCCTGGATCTTTGGTGTAAACTCGTGAACGCCCCCCTTTTAAAAATCTTGCTTCCAACGCCCCCCGTTGTTCTCTGAACGCCCCCGTTGAGAAACACTAGTTTACATGCAAACGTGTAAATGAAGATTTTCAAAATCTCCACTCTGGCCGGAGTTTTTAGAAAGACTCGTTTTCAGAGGCGAATTCTCCATTTGCGTGTAAACGAAGGGCGCAAACGAAGGGAAATGTCTCTGTTTTTCAAAATAACCATGTACGTGTAAACGGGGCCTTAAAGTTGAAAAATGCCATATATCTCCATAACACTGCTGTGAAATGTTTTTATATGAAGTGTGAGTCAGGATTGCATATGTAGCAAGAGAGTAACACGTGCATTCAAACTGTCATTTCAGTACAGTAAAACAAATGAAAAAGCAAAAATTTAGAAAACGGTATTATTTTGTCTAGTTTTTGTAAATAACTGCTGTAAATGTGGTGGTTACAAAAATAATAGAAAATACCCTGACAGCAACATAGTGTTGGGCCAGATCCGGCCCACATCTGGTCCGCGTGTACCAGATGTGGGCCGGATCTGGGCCACAATATGTTGCTGTCTGGGTATTTGACATTTAATATGTTTTTTTTTTTTTTTTATAATTTATTTTACATTATATATATTATTTTTGTCTGACAATCGATCACCGATCATTTGATTACTTTTGCCTTGAAAGCGTTCACCTGAGGGGGGAGGGGGCGCGCTGTTCAAATAATACACAGACTGATGGTGAAGCAGCAGCAGCTCCGTGTGTCATGTGATTAATATACATTTATTTCTCCCCTCATCAGGTATGAGTTATATAAAACAGTAAGAATATGTTCTTAACACGTGAGAGTCATGGAAAATGTGTATGATGTTGTTTAAAGTTATAAATATCTCATGTTTAATAAGTATAAATGTTCATTCCAGATTTCCTTTTGATTAGTTTGAGCTAGTCATGTAGTTCATGCTAACGATGGGGACCATGCGGTCTGACAGATAGCATGACGGTTGAGTGTTATGTGTGTGTGTGTTTTTTTTGGATGAATGATGCATTAGTTTAGCTTGATAAAATGCATTTATACTGAAAATGTTTCTCAAAGGATAATTTTCAGGGTTGTGTCAGATGCTTAATACAGCAGAATGTTATATATATATATATATGTTATAAATGAATATATTATAGTATGTTATATAGATTATATTATACTATGTCTTTCATTGTGGCTACAGAAATATATGAGAAAAATGTTATAATTAACTCTGTTTTATAAGTGACGCTGTCACTCATTGGACTATAAAAAAAATACTTTAACTATTTTAAATGTCTATAAAAATAATACACAGACTGATGGTGAAGCAGCAGCAGCTCCGTGTGTCGTGTCATTAATATACATTCATTTCTCCCCTCATCAGCCGGTGAGGGTGCTACATTTTGGAGGCCCCAGCGAGGATGAATGCAGTGTGAGTTGGCTTCCAGTGACGACAGCCCGCTTCCAGTGCCATTCATCCTACTACTCATCCCAGGTGACCAGTGGAGTGAAGTTGTTTGGTGTCCGTGTCGAGCCAGGAAGGAGAGTGCAAGCAATCTGAGGTTAATCTTCATTACCAGGAGTGCTGCAGGATTCCAGCCAGCTAAGGACATTACTTCTATACACTTTACACACATCTAGAGACTGAGTAACTCATGGATCATTTAGAGCAGTGAATCTCAACCTTTTTTGAGTAATGGACCCCGTCATCTTTGGAACCATCCTCAGGGACCCCAGAATAAAATCGGCTCATTGGTATCATTAATATCTTTGTGACGAACAAATACAATCGAGTGTAATTTACTATTACGTTAGTTGACTTGTCCTATATTCATATAGTCAGTTATATTATACATATATTATCTTCTTTTATGGGAACATGTCAAATGTCAAAATATACAAAACTCATATTCAGATATTTTATAAGGACCCCCTGGCATTATGTCAAGGACCACTAGGGGTCCATGGACCCCTGGTTGAGAAACACTGATTTAGAGGACTTGAAGCTTGAGGTGACAGGAGCATTATATGCTCTCTCTCAAAAGAGAATCTTCATGAACTGTGTGAGTTTCTAAGAATTGAGTGTGAATATGCCATCAGCCAAAGTCGTTCATTTCTTATTTCTGTGATTGTGAGACACATTGAGAGAGAAGCATTAGAGGAGCTAGAAGATGCTGGTATGTCAGAGCTTTTGTGTCTAAGAGATAAAATCAGTGAAATTAAGAGTGTTAATGGAAAAAGTGAATCAGAAAAACACACAGCACAGACGTCTAAGGGAGTGACTTTAGATCCAGTAGCAGAAACAACAGAGCAGGAAAAGCTGCAATTAGACAATTAGCTCTGCAAAAGTTAATCGAGCAAAAACAGGGTGCAGCAAATCGCACATACTAAAAAACACTAGCACACTACAAAACACAAACATACCACAAAGCCTTCACACATTACAAAGTTCAAACATACAGCAAGACACATGCACCTACCCACATCCAGTGCCATCCCGGAACAGTCATGTTTCCCTGGAACAGAGAGTTCAAAATATCAGGACAGATCGGTGAGCATGGACAAAAAGACAAACTCACCTTTTCAAGTTTGGCTCATCAAATTGAGCATGGACTGAGCAGGGTGTTTTCAGAGCTTGAAATTGTGGATGCAATAATAAGAGCAATAGCACCAGGCATGCAGCTGCGTAGCTACCTGGAGGGAAAACCAAACTTAACTCTGCCCATTCTTAGACGCATTCTACGGGCACATTATCAAGAAAAAGGGGCAACTGAATTGTACAAGCAGCTTACATCAGAAGTACAGAACAGCAAAGAGACCCCGCAAAGTTTCCTCATCCGGTGTCTTGATTTGAGGCAAAAGATCCTGTTTGCATTTCAGGAAGCGGAATCCAGTTTGAAATATGACCCAATCCTTGTTCAGAGCATGTTTCTCCATACTGTTTTGACTGGCCTGCAAAATGAAAGTATTAGAAGTGACCTGCAACCTTACTTGACAAGAACTGATGTGAGTGATGAACTTCTCTTAGACAAGGTTAATGTTGCTTGCGCAAATGAAACAGAGTGTCAAAACAAGAAGAAGCTTCTATCCCAACAGCACATCAAAGTGAATCCAGTGCAGGCTAATGAAGTTGCTGTCGAAAAGAAAGGAAAGACACAGTGTCACAAAAACACAGAAAAATGTTGCTCTGTTCTGAATAGGCCTACCTTAAAATTTAAAGGATTTGCTGCAACGCAATTTTGTCTGATATATGAATATATTTACTAGCCTATTTTTTAATAGTTGATATCGCAGACTAAAATACCAGCAGGAATAAATATTTAGGCTGATTTACTCATTAAAACCAAAGGAGCGCCAAGAGAACGGAAAACAGCCGCAATGAGCACTGGCCATGATTTCAGAAACAACACATTCCAGCGGATAGATCGCCTCTTATTTAACACAGACCTACAAATTTCTTATCAAATGGAGATGTTTCTTTCTTTTAGGTACAGTTATTCGCAGAGTTTAAATTAGGCCTAATTTTTGAGACGTTTCAGAAAGATTCTCGCAGAGAGACAGCTGAAAGCGCACCCTGTTTTTATTTAATCTATTTTACAAAAGTAGCCTACAAGGTGTTGTTGTTATTGTGAGCGTAAATATAAAATAAAATTTTTAAAAAGTAGTCCATTTGTAGTCTTGCACTAATCTGCAGGCTATCGCCAAAAATGACGGAAGGCATTTTAAGTTGTTTCAGCTGTCATGAGGAAAAAATCCATCAGAACGCGCCGGCGCATTCGTCGGCCAGAGGGATAAAATTTCATATTTATATTTAAATATTGGGCTGTAGCCTAATATATATTTTTTTTAAAATGTCACCTATGTTGATTATGAAAAGTGAATAGCACGACGGATGCGCAATGTGGGGAGACATGCAGCGGGTCAGACATAAGTTTGACCACTTCATTAAGTTTTGTTTTATAGTAAGTCTTTCTTTAAAGTGAATTTCGTTTTGTAGAAATTGTATCTTAATTTCAATCAATGTTTCATCAACCAATTGCCTATATTTAATAAATAGGAAGAAAACCAAGAACGTCGGGTGTGGAATGGATTGAAGTTCGTAACAAATGAATCCATGTTTCTGCGGCCTTTGAATAAGACTGAAGCAATAGACGCCTTTCTGTTTTTATTAAATTTCTTTATTACTTTATTACATGTCTTTATTACTTAATTAATTGATAAGATATTTTTGGTCTAACAATATATTTTAGCTGGTCTAAATTCTAAGTTAACTTCAAGACCGAAAAATAAAGCAGCAGGACTTGCCGATTCACTTAAGCGGCCCAGTAGTTTAAGAATGATGTTCCTGATGTTCCCTTATGTTGCACTTTGAAAAACCCCAAATAAGAAAAAAAAAGCATCTTTTATGTTCCACTTTAAAATGTTGTTGTAAATGTAGCCTTGTTAAGTTAAATAATAGTAATGGTAATTTTCTGTTAAATGGTGAAAAACTGTTCCATATTTCCTATTAAACTCGAAAGACATCGAAAAAACAAAGTTGAAATAAATGTAATTTTATTTTATTATTGTTAATATAATTTGCCGTTTAAATAATAAAGAAGACCGACTGCTTTATTTCCATGTTCATTTACAAGCTGCATGCGTTCTTAAGTCATTATATTTCCACGGAGGTCGGGGGAGGGGGGTTGCGATTAACCGCCAAACCGTGGTGATATGTTGTGTCTTCACCGCGGTAAGAAAAATCCCATACCGTCACAGCCCTAGCGTGAAGTGCGGTACCTTGGGAGGATTGTGTCTGCAGAGGGAAGTAAGATGGATCCGGCCGATACAGCTGCTGTGATAAACCTGAAAGAGAAGAGACCTAGTACAGTTTGGCAACTGAGAGCAGTCATGGGCCTGTTGAGCTACTATCGACAGTAAAAGATTTCTCCAGAATCGCAGGACCCTTGTACGACCTACTGAAACAAACTGAGACAAACAAAGAGGAGTGCAAAGAGACAAACAACCAACAGTGGAAAGGAAAGAAGCAAAATTGTGTGGACGGACAAGCACCAAGAGATATTGGAGGGACTAGGGCTGCCCGATATATCGCATGCGATTGTCACGTGCATTTCGTCAGTAAAGCCGGTTCCCTGATTACCGCGAAATCGCCACCACCTACTTTCAAATGGAGCGGCATTTAATAGACAGAGCCGTAGTTCACTAACAAGCCACGCAATATCGCGTTCATATCGCAGATGAATCGCCTTCGATAATGAACGCGATATTGCGTGGCTTGTCAGTGATCTACGGTTCTGTATATTAAATGCTGCTCCATTTGAAAGCAGGTGATGGCGATTTTGCGGTAATCAAGGAAACGGCTTTACTGACGAATTGCGTGTGACAATCGCATGCGATATATCAGGCAGCCCTAGGAGGGACTGATAGACTGTCTGGTTGAGCCTCCTGTTCTCGCATTTCCTGACTTCACACAGCCGTTCGTACTTCATACCGATGCTTCAAATCAGGGACTTGGAGCTGTTTTGTACCAAAAACAAGACGGAAAGCTTAGGGTCATCGCGTATGGGTCCCGAACATTGACAGCTGCGGAAAAGAAGTACCATCTCCACTCAGGAAAACTGGAGTTCCTGCCCTTAAAATGGGCTGTCACCGAAAAGTTTAAGGATTATTTGTACTATGCACCCACATTCACCGTGTTTAGTGATAATAATCCACTCACATATGTCTTGACCAGTGCAAAGTTAAATGCAACAGGGTGTAGATGGGTTGCAGAACTTGCAGATTTTCATTTCATCAAATACAGGCCAGGCAAGGAAAATGTGGACGCAGACAGCCTATCCAGAATGCCCCTGAACATTGAGACAATAATGAAAGTGTGCACAGAGGAATTACCATCTGACTGTGTTGAAGCGACCATCCAAGCAGTAGAGGCACCGCATTCCAACCTCTCTTGGACTGCCATGATTTCTTTTGATGACACCCCAACAACTGAGCATGTATGTGAACCATTGCCTGTGGATGAAATCAGACAAGCACAGCGAAATGATGACCACATTGGACCCATATTACAGTTTAAGTTGGCCAACAAAAAGCCAACGGGACATCTGTTTAAGACCTTGAGTGCACAAAGTAAATGTTTGCTGCGCAGTTGGGATAAACTTTTCTTGGGAGACGATGGCATCTTCCGTAGAAAGATGAATACCCGAACACAGCTGATCTTACCTGCGAAGTATAATCAACATGTGCTGAGAGAATTACATGACAACATGGGTCATCACGGCCTTGATCGGACAATGTCATTAATCAGAGAAAGGTTCTATTGGCCACGAATGAATTATGATGTTGATCATTATGTGACCAAAAGTTGTGCTTGCTTGAAACAAAAGAAACCATGTAAAGAGACCAGAGCACCTCTGCAAAGCATTGTCACTACTCACCCGTTCGAGCTTGTTTCCATTGATTTTTTACATTTGGATAAATGTATAGGAGGGTATGAATACATCTTAATCGTAGTTGACCACTTCACACGATTCGCACAAGCTTACGCAACTACCTCAAAATCAGCTAAAACTGTTGTTGACAAGTTGTTTAATGACTACGCTCTAAAGTTTGGGTTCCCGCAAAGAATTCATGATGACCAAGGAGCGGAGTTTGAAAACCAGCTGGTTGCTCAGTTGAAGAAGAGTTGTGGAGTTGCTGGATCAAGGACCACACCGTATCACCCCCAACTTTATTAACCGTATCAACCAAACTTTACTCCAGACGTTGAAAACGTTGACCGAAAAACAGAAAACCAACTGGAAAGAGTCCCTAAACAAACTTACCTATGCATACAACAGCACACGATGTGAAGTTACAGGATTTTCACCATTTTATTTACTGTTCGGAAGGTCCCCAAGGTTACCTGTGGATCTGCTGTTTGGCTTGACCTCTGAAACAGGAACTGCAGACTATAAAGAGCATGTAAAGAGATGGAGGCAAGAAATGCAAGAAGCTTTTGAAATGACCAGACAGACAGCGAAGAAGTCAGCAGAGAGGAATAAGAAGAATTATGATGGGAAGGTGAGGAGTTCCATATTGTGCCCTGGAGATCATGTCCTAGTGCGAAACTTGTCAACAAGAGGTGAGACTGGGAAGCTCCGCAACCACTGGGAAGATGTTGTACACACAGTAGTACGTCAAGTAGGAGAAGGGAGTCCAGTTTACAAAGTGAAACCGGAACAAGGAAAGGGAAGATCTCGTGTTCTTCACCGTAATCTCTTACTGCCTTGCGATTACCTACCATTGGAGGTTGAACTCAGGAAAGAGTCAAAGACAAAGAAGACAGTGAACGAACAAAGGCTAGCCGATGAAAATGAGTCTAGTCCAGAAGAAGGGGAGGATGAAGACTATTACTGTTACTTACCTGCTGTGCAGCATCAGCAAACTGTGGAAGAAAACAGCGAATTAGATAACCCATACTTACCTGTTGTCCAGCCCAGTGAACCTGAAAAGGAAAAAAGAGAAGTTAACCTAGAGATGACGAATGCTGATGAAACAACAGCCCAAACAGAAAATGAAGACTTACCTCAACAGGAGGGAGATGCGATGAATGAGGAACAACCTGTAGAACAACCTGATGATGTAACATGCTCCTGCAGCCCCAGATGAAAGTAACAGTGAAGGAGAACAGGGGTACAGATGGCCTAGGAGAGAGAGGAGACCACCGAAAACATTCACCTGATGAATTGATTACCTGGGTACCCCTGCATGTTATAGTGCACAGCATCCAAACACAATGTCATTTCACCCCACACCATATGAAATGCAGAACCTTATACCATGGACTTGCCCAGTGTCACAGTATCAGCCAGTATATTTATATGCATACTGAAAAGACTTGAAATAGTTGAAAAAAAGGGGTTAAAAGTTAAAAGGCTGTGGCTGGAAGTCAGGTGTATTTGTTGTATTTCTAATTGGTTTTTTTTCTCTATTCTCAGTTCTTCTTGCTCCTCTTTCCTTTAATGATTCTGCTTGTTAACAGCAGGTGTTCATCACTAATGCTCAATCATCACTTAATTTGGTAATTTAACTCTGGGAATTCTGCTGTGTGGTTCAGATATTTTTTTGATTGTGGTTGGAGCTAAACTCTGCAGGACGGTAGCTCTCCTGGAGAAGGACTGCTCTATACATTTGTAAAATTTAATGGCATTTGTAGAACAGTTGAATTCCTCTCTATCGGAACACTCAGGATTGATTGATAATTAACTCATGTACAAACAAAGGGGACAGTTTTTAGATGTTCTGAAATTTTATCAGTTGTGTATCAGCAAGAACTGTTCACTATGAAAGAATAAAACAATTATTACTTAAAAGCAAACAAACTCACAAACTATTATGATACAACACTGAACAAAATTATAAACGCAACACTTTTGTTTTTGCCCCCATTTTTCATGAGCTGAACTTAAAGATCTAAGACTTTCTATGTACACAAAAGGCCTATTTCTATCAAATATTGTTCACAAATCTGTCTAAATCTGTGTTAGTGAGCACTTCTCATTTGCCGAGATAATCCATCCACCTCACAGGTGTGGCATATCAAGATGCTGATTAGACAGCATGATTATTGCACAGGTGTGCCTTAGGCTGGCCACAATAAAAGGCCACTCAAAAATGTACAGTTTTATCATACAGCACAATGCCACAGATGTCAGAAGTTTTGAGGGAGAGCTTGCAATTGGCATGCTGACTGCAGGAATGTCCACCAGAGCTCTTGCCCGTGAATTGAATGTTCATTTCTTTTGTGTACATAGAAAAAGTCTTAGGTCTTTGAGTTCAGCTCATGAAAAATGGGGTCAAAAACAAAAGTGTTGTATTTATAATTTTGTTCAGTGTTGTATCATAATAATTTGTGAGTTTGTTTGCTTTTAAGTAATAATTGTTTTATTCTTTCATAGTGAACTGTTCTTGCTGATACACAACTGAAAAAATTTCAGAACATCTAAAAACTGTCAACTTTGATTTGTGCATGAGTTAATTATCAATCAATCCTGAGTGTTCCGATAGAGAGGAAATCAACTGTTCTACAAATGCCATTAAACTTTGCACTATTTTTAGCTGATTTGTTGTTTAGCAGAGTCATTTATGGTACCTTTATCTCCACCATTATGTGATCATATGCATGAAAATTTTCCTCTAAATCACATGGCCATAATCTGGGTGTTGCCCTCAGTATAAAAACACCTGTTGATCTATTTGTCCTCAAGTGTTTCAAGTCAGTTGATCAAAGAAGCTTCATTAAAACAGTAAGTAGATCCATTTTAAATGTATTGTCTGATTACTGTCAAGATCTCTCCATATATATAAAAGACTAATGAATACATTACATTTTGTATACAGTGATATAGATATATCATCTCATATGTATGCATGTTAACTGTTTGTTTAGCTCTTCAGTAGACATTGATTAATGTACTGATGGCTTGGGAAATCTTACATATGAGAAAGATTATTTGCTAATACTTCAAACAAGTAAATATATATGTAAGGGTTCAGGTGATATCTTTAATTTTCCCATGGAAATAACATTTCCTTCTGCGTATATATTAAGCCATCTCCGTGTTTCTATAAAATTATATATTTTGTGAAGAAAAAAAAAATATTTTTATATAGCAACACATTTCTTGGTAAGCTGAAGAATTCCCCATGCATGGACCCAGTCATGACAGATAACCTCCAGTCTTCAAAAGGGTAAGACTACACTGTTATGCACTGTAAAATATGTTTGTCTTTGTTTTATTTATTTGACTAATAAAGAAAACATTAAAACATTATTTGAATGTTAAAATTGATATATCAAACTTAATATTAACCTTTAAATTCACCCTTTGTTTAACAAATAAACAAGGTACACCAGCAATTATCTACAGAACAAAGTATGAAATTAAAGGAGTTTGTAACTTAATTGGTTCAGGATGAATGAACTGCCAAAGTTTCATACTTACAATATAAACCTGGTTCCAGCACATGCTTAAATTCTGCATGCTTGCCTGTCTGGACTAAAAGTGCTTTTTTTTTCAAATAAAGTTTCAAATATTACTTTTAGTGCTAAATCTCAGGTTACAACTATCAACTTAACTGTTTGAAATAATCAATTTCAAATTTCAAGTTTACAAATATAAACTTTACAATTATTTTTTAGCACAAGCATTGAATCTTCTAAAAGTTAGAATAGAAATAGAATAGAAGTTAGAGTTAGAAAATTCAACTCTGAAAGAAGTTTTGATTTTCTTGAGTCTACTTCACTGTTTGTTCTCTGTGTTCTTGAGTATCTCAATACTGTCTGTTTTACTGAATCACTTCAGATGATTCAGCCAGAGAGCGGTCCGAACCAAGGCAAATCAATTCAGGGTTAGGGTTACCCATCTAACAGAATTTTGTTATAAGAATGTTTTCTAATTATTCAATGTTGGTTCTGGGAACATTAAAATGTTTTCTTGACATTACAGGAACATTTTTATAAGGTTCCTCAAACCATCTTTCAACTTAATTTTGAATTTAACCCTCAGGGGTCTGAGGATTTTTGGGGCCCTGGAGAAGTTTTGACATGCCCTGACATTTGTGCTTTTTTCAGTTGTTCATAAACATATTAATGGAAAAAGTGTCATTACACTGTATTTAGCACAAACTAGGCTACAATAATATGTGAGGAACATGTATGTACATGTTTGTGTTTTTGAAGGAATAACGTTTATGCATGGTTATTGAAAAAACAAAAAACTTAAGTCACTGAAATAAGGCCAAAAAAATATATTATTTAAATTTTCTAAGACACTTTTTGTCAAGAAACACAGTATGCGTGGAGGCGTGAATCATCATGAATAATGGGTGATTTACACCTGAGAAGACAAAATAATCGCATAAAGAGCTCTAATGACCTGCATAAATAATGAGCTCTTTCAAAAAAAAAACATGATTTTTGTGATCTCATGCATGCACGTATTATTGCACATGATGTGAAGAAAATTTTGTATAGCCCTATGTTAGATTACAGTACCAGTCAAAAGATTGGACACATTTAAAAAAAAAAAAAAAAAAGTCTTAAGTCTCTAACCAAATAATGGTTTTCTATTTTAATATTCTTTTAATATAATGTATTTCTGTGATGCAAAGCATCTGAACATTCCTACCTCTATGGCATTTCATATACTATACTATATTTGTTATATAGCCTAAATGTTAATGTGCAGTTGACAAACTACACATCATTAAAAAGATCTAAGACTCAAGCTTCACATTTTGACTCTTAAAATCTTATATTGACCATAATTTCTTAATATGCTTAAAAGCATGCACATTTGGAGAAATATTGATGGATTCTCATATGTTTATGTCAATTTTCTATACAGAGGAGTAATATTTATTCTATATTTATTGTCATCACTTTGAGTGCAGGATACTGTGTTTTCAATTCATACTTGCAGCCGGAGGGCGCTCTGTGCACATTTAGTCCACAAATGCCTCAGTAAAAGAAGAGGCATATCATGTGACATTTCAGGAACTCACAGAGGCCAGAGATCGCTTTAACAAGATAATAAATACACAATTGAGACAATGTATGCATGTATTGACTGAATTTGCGTCTGAATAGCGCTGGCTCCGTGGGCGTGGCCGCATTAGTGGATAATGAGCTGAATCACGGACTTCTGACATGGCTTTCTTTTCATACAGATTCCATAAACAGAGAATATTTGTTTTCGATTTGACTTACACGATTTAAAACCTGACATTTCAACGTTTCTTTAGACATAAGTGTAAAACAAGTTTAATTTAAATCAAAATAAGTTGAAATAATGTTTCAGGAACGTTGTACCTTATAAAAACTGGACGTTTTTAAAGGTGCCCTAGAACATGATTTTAAAAGATGTAATCTAAGTCTAAGGTGTCCCCTGAATGTGTCTGTGAAGTTTCAGCTCAAAATACCCCATAGATTTTTTTAAATTAATTTTTTTAACTGCCTATTTTGGGGCATCATTATAAACGCGCCAATTTATGCTGTGCGGTCCCTTTAAATCTCATGCTCCACGCCCCAAGAGCTCGCGCTTGTCTTGAACAGTGCCTAAACAAAGTTTACACAGCTTTTATAACCCTCAAATGGATCTTTACAAAGTGTTCGGCATGCATGCGTCGGATTATGTGAGTATTGTATACTGTTATATTGTTTACATCTGATTCTGAATGAATTTGAGGCTGTGCTCCGTGGCTAACGGCTCATGCTACACTGTTGGAGAGATTTATATAAAATGAAGTTGTGTTAATGCATTATACAGACTGCAAGTGTTTAAAAATGAAAATAGCGACGGCTCTTGTCTCCGTGAATACAGTAAGAAACGATGGTAACTTTAACCACATTTAACAGTACATTAACAACATGCTAACGAAACATTTAGAAAGACAATTTACAAATATCACTAAAAATATCATGATATCATGGATCATGTCACTTATTATTGCTCCATCTGCCAATTTTTGCTATTGTTCTTGCTTGCTTACCTAGTCTGATGATTCGGCTGTGCACAGATCCAGACGTTAATACTGGCTTGTCTAATGCCTTGAACATGGGCTGGCATATGCAAATATTGGGGGCGTACATATTAATGATCCCGACTGTTACGTAACAGTCGGTGTTATGTTGAGATTCGCCTGTTCTTCTGAGGTCTTTTAAACAAATGAAATTTATATAAGAAGGAGGAAACAATGGAGTTTGAGACTCACTGTATGTCATTTCCATGTACTGAACTCTTTTTATTCTACTATGCTGAGATAAATTACATTTTTCATTCGATTGCACCTTTAATGTTCCCAGAACCAACACTGAATATTTAGAGAATGTTCTTATAACAAAATTCTGTTAGCTGGGTAGGTAGAATCATGCAGCTGCAGGCGCCACTGGGTCAAACCTCTTATCAGTATCTATAACGTCACTGGTGCGATTTCTTCTTTTCTTTGTTTTGTCTAGCATGGATCAAGTGGGAGTGAATTCAATAGAGACTGCAGCTCTAGGGAGACCCTTCCAGCTGGGGATGCTGTATGACTGCAGGAGAGATGCTCTCGTACCAGGTGATGAACGGGCTGTAGATGTCTTATATGTCTTTTGTCTGTTTGTATGTCTTTTTTTGTGGCCCTTGGGTAAAAAAATAATTTACTACAGACTTAAATAAAAGTCTTTCACACAATCCATAACTTTTCTCTGAGATCTGACATGTTGCCAATTCTGGTTTAAATTTGTTGAATTTATAGATAGCTCTGCATTATGATATAGCATTAATGGCTTAATCCACGGATGTTGCTCATGCAGTATTGAGTGATGCATCTGCTCAGAGACTTTTATTTAAATGAATATCCTAATGATAAGGAAGTGTCAGCTAGGCAAAGAAACAAAACGTTGTGTGGTGTTGCTATACTGTACACTGTTAGACCTTGCTGTAGAAAAAAAGGCAAATTCTGACAGTAACAAACCATTTTCCATTAAAACAGTAATATACTGTAGAAAACGTACTCGGTTACTAACGTAACCTCGGTTCCCTGAGATACAGAACGAGTACTGCGTATGGGGAAAAGTCTCCCTTTTTCCCCGTCACTGAAGCCTTTTTCAATAATGCAGTGTAACTGCATCGTCATTGGTTCACTCATGAGAAGTTGTTGAACCAATGACGGCGCGGCATAGCTGCGCGGCCTATGGCGACAAAGTGCGCAAATATTCCCGCCGAAAGGGGCGGGGTTTAGTGCTATATAAGCGGGCGTTTCGCCATAGGATATCAGGCCATATCGACTGAAGCGACGACCCTGAAGCCGCAAGCCTCATGGCACGGCAAGTAACGCAGTACTCGTTCCGTATCTCAGGGAACCGAGGTTACGTTAGTAACGGAGTACGTTCCCTTTCGATACTTCACTCGTACTGCATATGGGGAACGAATTCAACCGCGCCGTGCCACGGCAGGGAACGACATAACTTGTTTTGGACACCGAGAGGGGACCAAGAGAGCAAGTAAGAAGGCAAAAGCCGTCGTTAACCCTTGTTACACTACAAGAGGAGATAACTCCTGAAACGGCGAGAGGCAGGACTCGAAGAGGCCGCCTGATTACACCGAGAGGACCCGGGCTTGTAAGGCCGGAACGTCCAGATGATAGAACCTGACAAAAGTGGACGGCGAGGACCAGCCGGCCGCCTCACAGATGTCTTTAATGGAAACTCCATTAGACCAGGCCCAGGAGGAAGCCATTCCTCTAGTGGAATGGGCCCTAATTCCTATGGGGCATTTAATGCCCAGGGAGGAGTAACAGAGATTAATCGCGTCGACTATCCAACGCGAGAGACGTTGCTTTGAGACCGAAGACCCTTTGGTGCGGCCACCAAAACAAACAAAGAGCTGATCTGACTGCCTGAAAGGCTGTGATCGCTCGACATAGGTCCTCAATGCCCTGACAGGGCAGAGTAACTCCAGCTCCTGTTCGTCCGCAGAGGGAGGAAGAGCAGAAAGCGAGATGACCTGAGCTCTAAACGGAGTAGAGAGCACCTTGGGGACGTAGCCATGCCTGGGTTTCAGTACGACCTTAGAGTCATTAGGCCCAAATTCGAGGCACGCAGGGCTCACAGAGAGGGCCTGCAAGTCGCCAACACGCTTGACCGATGCTAGTGCAAGTAGCAAAGCGGTTTTCAGGGTTAAGGGCCTGAGGTCAGCTGAACTTAGCGGCTCGAAGGGGTTTCCTTTGAGGGCCCTAAGGACCAGAGAAAGGTCCCAAGTGGGAACAGTAAGGGGACGAGGAGGATTTAATTGCCTAGAACCCCTTAAGAAACGTACCACAAGGTTGTTTTGACCCACTGACTGGCCAGCGATAGGAGCATGAAACGCCGTGATGGCTGCTACGTATACTTTGAGCGTTGAGGGGGCGCGCCCCAGATCTAAACGCTCTTGGAGGAAAGACAGTATCGGGGATACGTCACACTCCACGGGGTCTATGTTGTGTGTGGAACACCAATCAACAAAGACCGACCATTTCTGGGCGTAGAGGCGTCTCGTGGATGGGGCTCTCGCCTGAGATATGGTCTCTAGTACGTCCCTGGGGAGGTCGGCCGGCTCCCATCGAGGGACCAGAGGTGTAGATCCCAGAGCTCTGGCTGGGGGTGCCAGATTGTTCTGTTTGCCTGAGAGAGGAGATCCCGTCTCAGGGGAATGGGCCACGGGGCCTTCGTGGAGAGCCTGAACAGTTCTGAGGACCAAGTCTGGCTCCTCCAGAGCGGGGCCACTAGAAGGACTCTGTGTCTGTCTTCCCTGATTCGCCTGATGACCTGCGGGATCAGTGCGGTCGGGGGAAATGCGTAAAGGAGTGTGCTGGGCCAGGTGTGGGCCAGCGCATCGACTTCCTTTGAGAAATATGTTGGGCAATGAGAGTTGTCTTCTGAGGCGAAGAGGTCTACCTCTGCTCTCCCGAAGAACTCCCAAATCTTGAGAACCGTCTGGGGATGGAGCATCCACTCGTCTGAGGGGACGTTGCTCCGTGATAGCATATCTGCACCCAGGTTGGTCTTGCCAGGTATATGAGTTGCCCTGAGCGACTGAAGCCTTGGTATTGCCCATTCCAGAAGACGTTTCGCCAGAGCGCATAGGCGGCTGGACGAAAGACCGCCCTGGTGATTTATGTATGACACCACAGTCATGCTGTCCGATTGGACTAGGACGTGGCGTCCCGCCAAGTGAACCTGAAACGCCTGCAGGGCTTTCATCACTGCCAACATTTCGAGGCAGTTGATATGGAGATGGCTTTCTTCGTGGGACCACGAGCCGAAGGCCGGTCTGCCCTCGCACAGAGCTCCCCAACCTGAGTTGGATGCGTCCGTCGAGAGCACTGTCCTTCGTGACACCGCCTGTAGGGGTACCCCAAGACTGAACCAAGCAGGCTTCATCCAAGATTTCAGGGCTGAAAGACAGGCCCGATCGACCTTGAGACGCAAGCGGCCGTGCCGCCAGGCATGTGGGGGGACCCGGAACTTCAGCCAGAACTGCAGCGGCCACATCCGAAGAAGGCCGAGCTGCAGAACTGGGGAGGCGGAAGCCATCAGCCCTAAGAGCCTCTGGAAGAGCTTCAGAGGAAGATAGGCTTTGTTCTTGACGGAAGCCGTGAGCTGCTGTATTGCCAGGGCGCGCTCTGGCGAGACCACCGCCGTCATGCGGACTGAGTCGAAAACTGCCCCCAGAAACGAAATGTGTTGGCTGGGGAGCAGCGAGCTCTTGGCTAGATTGACCCTGAGACCCAGGCATTGAAGATGGCTGAGGAGCACGGATCTGTGGTGTTCCAGCTCGACTCGCGAATGGGCCAGAATGAGCCAATCGTCGAGGTAATTCAGAACCCGGATTCCCATCTGTCTCAGAGGGGAAAGCGCTGCGTTCATGCACTTGGTAAAAGTGCGAGGAGCCAGAGACAGCCCGAAGGGCAGGACCGTATATTGGTATGCCACTCCCTCAAACGTGAATCTCAAGAATCGTCTGTGAAGGGGGGCTATCTGGATGTGAAAATATGCATCTTTCAGATCCAGCGAGCAGAACCAGTCCTTGTGACAAATCTGTGCGAGGATCTGCTTCAGCGTCAGCATTTTGAACTTCCGTCTCATGAGGGATTGATTCAAAAGTCTGAGATCTAGGATGGGCCTGAGGCCGCCATCCTTTTTGGGGACCAGAAAGTAACGGCTGTAAAAGCCTGACTCGCTCTCTGAAGGGGGAACTATTTCTATAGCCCCTTTCTTCAGTAAGGTCATGACCTTGGCCCGGAGGACGAGAGCGTCGTCCGGGTTCACCAAGGTTTGAAGCACCCCGCCGAAGTGAGGGGGCCGTCGTGCAAACTGGAGCGAGTAGCCCTGCGTTATGATCCCGAGGATCCAGCTTGACACGCCGGGGATGGCCTGCCAGGCCTCGGCCCGAGTGACAAGGGGTTGAATGATGTTGGATGACAGGCCGCCAGGTAGGGGGCCGTACACCGAAGGAGGTGGAAGAGGAAATTTGCTCTCTTTTTGAGGAAGTAAAATAGTGTTCGCCATGAAAACGGCATTTTGTTTGGGCGCAACATGCGTGGGCCCAACTACAACACAGGGCATTTCTCCCACGCCCGGAATTAAACGAGGCGGAGGGGAGACTGCACGAGGGAGCTTTTGGGGTGGTCCGGTTGCAACGGGACATTCCCCAACCCTCTTCCTTCCTGCTGGATCAGGACGTCTTCGGAGTCACCGGGTCCAGCACAATCTTGGGCCGGGGTCCCTGGCGTCTCGGGAAGGAGGATTGGCGCTTAGCAGGGCGAGGGCGCTGACGATGCTCCTTAGGCGGCGCTACTTGAGAGGTGGATGGGGCAGGTTTGGTCTGCTGAGCCGGCGCAGTCCTGGGGCGGCTAGGAGCAGACGCAGAGCTGGAGCGCTTGGGCAGAAAGTGTCTCATGGCCTGAGACGACTTCTGCGCCGCTGTGAAGCGCTCGGTGAAACCATCCACCGCTGGCCCAAAAAGACCGGAAGGGGAGACCGGGGCGTCCAGAAAAGCCGTCTTATCCAGGTCCTTGATTTTCGTTAGGTTGAGCCAAAGATGGCGCTCAAGCACAACCAGGCTGGCCATGGAACGACCGATGGCCTGGGCAGTGGCCTTCGTGGCCCGCAGGGCTAGATTGGTGGCGCTGCGGAGATCCTTGAAGGCAGGTGCATCAACGCCGGACTCGTCCAATGAGCAGAGGAGTTTGGCCTGGAACACCTGGAAGATAGCCATGGTGTGAAGCGCCGAAGCAGCTTGACCTGCAGAGGTGTAGGCTCTTCCAGCCAGAGTAGAGGTGGTTCTGCAGGGCTTGGAAGGTTCTGCAGGGCTTTTGGTCTTCCATCCCACAGCCGCGGGAGGACAGAGGTGAGCTGCCACCGCTTCATCCAGGGGCGGCAAATGCTCGTAGCCCTTTTCTTCCGCGCCGTCGACAGCAGTGAGGGCAGAACGGTGTGTTGTGTGGAGGCGGGCGGAGTACGGAGCGTGCCACGACTTCGTAAGCTCCTCGTGCACCTCAGGAAAAAATGGAGCGGAACGCTGGCGAGGGGCCTGGTGGCGGCCTGGCAGGAACCACTCATCCAGGCGGCTACGCGATGGCTCCTCCGGAGGGGCCCAGTCGAGGTTTAGCTCTTCCACTGCTCTGGATAGGATGCGGAAGAGCTCGGCATCCATACCCTGGCCGTGATCAATGGGCTCCAGAGGAGGCGGGGGAGCGGGGTCGTCCGGCTCGCCAGCCCATCCTTCCGCTTCAGAAGCTGCAAGAGACATGGAGTCATCCGGCTCTTCGTCAGATCCTCCAAACGAGACGAGGTCGCTCGCATCTGCAGAGGGACGCTGCTCTGGTCGGGAGAACATGACGGGAGAATGTTCTCTGGGGGAAGAAGGCGAGGCACGCGGGGGCTGGGCCGACGTGAGCTCGCACAACTCCGGGCGCTGAGTCGCTCTACCCGGCGACCCGCGAGTGCAGAGAACCGAGGCTCATGCTCTCGCAGTGCGGGCATGAGGCTCCAGCGAGCGCGCCGTCGGCGTGGGACTTGCCCAGGCACGCGACACACTCGCTGTGTCCGTCAGGGGCTCTGCACGTGCCACAAGAGTGGTGCGGCATTTGCAGCAACGCCGCCGCCGTTATAACGGCGATTGGGGGGCTCTTTTAGAGCGGTGAGGGCCGCGGAAGCTCTTTTAGAGCGGTAGAACCGCTGAGGAACGCTCTTTTAGAGCGGCAATAAGCCGCGGGAAAGCTCTCGAGGGGCGCACCGGATGGCGGCAGGAGACACGCTGAGAAGGCGGCCGGGAACGGGAGCGGGAGGCGGGCATCTCGAGGACGGCGCTCGGGGCGGTTGCAGTTACACTGCGTTATTGAAAAAGGCTTCAGTGACGGGGGAAAAAGGGAGACTTTTCCCCATACGCAGTACGAGTGAAGTATCGAAAGGGAACAATGCATTCTGGGTAATATTTGTCATTTTCGAGAAAATAGCCTACAGGAATATACTGTGAGTTCACATCGCTCAAAGTCGACGCTCACAGGCTGAAAAGAAGTGAGTGAATTCAGACACTGATGAACACCTGATGAGCAGAATTACTGAAGGACAGAGAAACAAGACCAGAAAAAAGAGAAGAGACGAGCAGAAACACAAGAACTACAACTGACTTCAGCCACACTGAGTGTGAAACCAGTTCACAAACCAGTTTGACATTATTTCTTTCATACATGTACAGAAGTTCTTGTTGAGAATTAACAGATTTGGATGTTCATGTTTTATTGAAAATAAAAATGTATTTCTCTGCTGTAACAGTGTTTATAAAACACATTTGTTATGGCAGGAAAAACAACAACATGAAGTTGATCAGGTTTTTCAGATGTTGTGATAATGCTGTAATCATCTTGGACTTGATTAATTCACTGAACTCTTTTTGAGTTGAACCTTTGATTTAATGGGTATTCTATGATTATACTATGTCTGTGATTCAACAGCATAAGAACCAACAACATTCCAGTTATTAATGAAAATATATAATCAAATAATGCTTTTATTTTGAGCTCCTGTATAACTTGGACAGCAGAGACATCAACAATCAGAATAAGAATCTCAACAATGGTGACATCCAAAAGTTTAATGTTGCAATATATGCTGGATGCCAGCAAAGTACAAAATTCCCAGCATGCACTGCAGCATAAATAAATTATGCAGCTGAATGGTCCTTTTTTATTACCACCATTGTTGATATTGATGTGCTGATTTTTGATATCTGTGTGTGTCTAAATAATGATGTAGCAATTTTTTGTTCATGGTGTTTAAAAATAATTTCTAGCTGATTGTTGTTGGAACTTTTGCTGTAGTTTCACAGTGGTGATAATGTAAAATAGTAGTCTGTTAATAATGTAACAATGGACAAAACACGATATGAATTCAGTGAATCAAAAGATTATGTGATGGCTGTATCTTCACCAATACATAACTATCAGCACTCAATATTTTTTTTCTCCACATTTGTTTCAGCCATGACAAATGTGACTTGCAAAAGTAGTTTAATCAGCCAGAGAAATAAAACATCAATAAAACATTTTCAATAAAACATCATCATCTAAACTTCTATTAATTCTCAATAAGATCTTTTGTTGAAATAAAGTTAAACTGGTCAGTAATATGTGTAATAATGTGTAATGGCTGGAAGACAGTTGTAGTTTCTGCTCATATAAAATTTAATTTTGTGGGTCACCATTGTGCTGAAGAGTAAAGCCTGTGCTTAAGTTCATGAGAAGATCAAGAGACATTGATGATATGCTGCATGTTGTTTTATTTAACAGATGGTGACTGTGTAGTTGTTCATACAGTGAAAATCTCTTTATTAGGGGCCAAGCCCCGAAGGGACTGTAGCCCCTATTGTAATTGTACGTTTTCTTAACTATTATTAGGGGCTAAGCACCGAAGGTGCTATAGCCCCTATTGTATCTGTTAGTTTTATTATTATTATTTTTCCCGAATGGGAGTCTATGGCAGCCCTATCAACGGAACATGAGAAAATGATGAAATTTGGCACACCTGTAGAGATGCCCATGAAAAGTCATTGAACCAAATTTGGAGTCTCTAGGTCCAACTCTATAGCGCCACCACCAGTTCAAAAATTCACTATTCTAATGGTTATAACTTTTGAACCATTTGCTCTATAAAAATGTAATTTAGTACATCTGGTTTGACTCTTTATGCTGATGCTTTGCAACATCTTACATTAAGACTCCGCCCATTACAGTAGCAGCCATTTTGAAAAGTACAGTATTCTGTTTTTTTGCTACTCCTCCTTCAAATTTTGGCCAATTTTGTCCAAACTTTGATGAAAGAAATGACTGAACATATTTTTTGTATTCATTTTTGTTCAAAAGTTATGTTGTCATGAAGTTAATGAGGTCGACCTGAAATTGCTATAGAGGCTGTATCTCGACCAAACTTTGAGCAATCGAAACAAAAATTGGTGTGTTTGATCAATACCATGCTCTGAGGTCCCATGCCAAATTTGGGAACAGCGCCACCTACAGTTCATGAGATCTGAAAAATGGCTATTTTGGCCAATAACTTTTGAACAGTTTGTCAGAATCAAGATCGTGGTGTCTATGGATTCCTTGGGCAATGCCGAATCCGAGGATATAGAAGTTGTCAACATCAGATGATACGCATGTCCGCCATTTTGAATTTTGTCATAAATTGCAATATCTTTTAAACAATTTGACATATCTTCACCAAAATTGGTATGTATGACCTTTAGAAGGTCCTGAAGGTACCTGAGAAGTTTCAACATGCTAAACAATTGCTATTCTTTGTAATGTGGTCTTCAGTCATCAGGTTAACCAAAAACTTAGTTGGCATTAAGTAACTTTGCATAGTAATTTGGTCTACCTGCTATGAAGATTTTTTTTTTTGTGAACTCTTTCTCAAACTGAAACCTCTGCTCAGCAGACTGATGAACATGCATGGCTGATTAGCTCAATGTGTTATGCCACGGATCCCGAATGCTCTGCGTCGTGGGTTCGAAACTCGGTGTGACACATGCCCAGACCGCATGAGGTACTGTGGCAGGAAAAGATGCAAAACTTGTGTTTGTTCTAGGCATTGTGCCTAAAACTGGTCTAATCTGAAGCTATCATATGTAATTCATTTATGTCCAAATTCGTAGTTATTCTTCTTCCCCCTGTATGGTACTCAATGAACCATAAGAAGGAAAATGATCAAATTTGGCACGCTTGTAGTGATAGTAATTAAAAGTAATTTGACCAACTTTGGAGTATCTAGGACTAAGTCTATAGCGCCACCAACAGTTCAAAAATTCCCTTTTGTGAAGATTATAACTTTTGAACCCTTTGTTCCAGAAAAATGAATCTTAGTACAACTGATTCCTCTCTTCATACTGATCACATTCAATATCTTACATTAAGACTCCACCCAGTTTGAAAAGTACAGTATTCCATTTTTTTCGCTACTCCTCCTACAAATTTTGTCCAATTTTGTCCAAAATCGGCTCAGATGATCTTTGGACCAAGCCACACAGAAATGACTGGACGGACTTTTGATATTCGCTATCGTTCCCGAAATATTTGTCTCTGAATGTTACTTTGCCTGTGTTTGTTGTGTTATGGGTTATAGGTTATTTTATACAAATTGCTTTTGTTCCATATATTGAGTATTTCTGAGATTCTTCTAAACTAAAATTAATAAATATAAAATGTGGTGCATTTTTATAAAAAATCTTCATTGTGAGTTCTTTCTCATGAACTACTGAACTTCGACAGCTGTGTAACACTGTCTGCCCAGTGGCGCAAAGAGTTGAGTGACGGACGCATGATCCAGAGACTGTGGGTTTGAATCCCATGTGGGACAAATTTATAAAAAAATTTGTAATGTTGTCATTTCAATTCCTTTATTATCCCAATAAGCTTCTGGTCATTTTGAGCTCATTCTCACCTCTACTTCTGAACCAGCTGTTTTTCATGTATTTAATTTCTGCTGTTTTTGCTCTTCTTGCTCCGCATTGCGCTACAACTGACATTTGAGTGCTTGAAATGCTTGCTGTGTTGCTCTCTTAGCTGTGCTGTTCTGCTTGTTGTGTATCTCTGATTGTTGTGCTGCTATGTTTGATGTGCTGCTCTGCTTTGAAAGCTGCTCAGCTTACTGTGCTGTTCTGCTTATAGTGTTGCACTGCTTGCAATGCTCTGTTCGTTGTGCTGTTCTGCTTGATGTGCTGCTCTGCTTGATGTGCTGCTCTGCTTGCGGTGCCTTCGGTGCTTGGCCCCGCATTGCTGCTTGCAGCTATATTTATTGTTATTCTTCCTCCCGAATGGGAGTCTATGGCAGCCCTATCAACGGAACATGAGAAAATGATGAAATTTGGCACAATTATAGAGATTCTCATGAATAGTGACTGGACCAAATTTGGAGTCTCTAGAACCAACTCTATAGCGCCACCACCAGTTCAAATATTCACTATTCTAAAGGTTATAACTTTTGAACCATTTGCTCTAGAAAAATGTAATTTAGTACATCTGATTCATCTCGTTATGCTGATGCTACTCAATATGTTACATTAAGTCTCCGCCCATTACAGTAGCGGCCATTTTGAAAAGTACAGTATTCTGTTTTTTCGCTACTCCTCCTTCAAATTCTGTCCAATTTTGTCCAAACTTTGATCAGATGATCTTTGGACTGAGCCGCACAGAAATGACTGAACAGATTTTTTTTATTCATCTTTGTTCAAAAGTTATGATGTCACGAAGTTAACGAGGTCGACCCGAAATTAGTGTAGAGGCTGTATCTCGGCCAAACTTTGAGCAATCGAAACAAAAATTGGTATGCTTCATCTGGACCATGGTCTGAGGGTCTGTGCCAAACTTGGGAACAGCGCCACCTACGGGTCATGAGATCTGAATGGCTATTTTGGCCAATAACTTTTGAATACTTTGTTAGAAAATCAAGATCTTGGTCTCTATGGATTCCTTGGGCCATGCCGAATCCGAGGATATCGAATTTGTCAACATCGGATGAACCACATGTCCGCCATTTTGAATTTTGTCATAAATTGCAATATCTTTAAAACAATTTGACATATCTTCACAAAAATTGGTACGTATGACCTTTAGAAGGTCCTGAAGGTACCTGAGAAGTTTCAGCACAGTGCCACCTACTGTTCCACAGATGTAATGATTATTGCAAAAACACTTATAACTTTTGAAAACACTTTCCAAAATGTGTATGCTTTATGTCATTTTATTCCCTGCCTTATGCCAATTCCGACACTGTATCATTTGTCATTTGCACAGAAATGACTGAACGGATTTTTGATATTCGCTACCATTCCCTAGATATTCGTCTCTGAATATGACCTCGCTTGTGTTTGTTGTCTTATGCTAGTTAGCTTAGCATGCTAATTGCTTAGCATGCTAACCAGTTGTCATTCTCTTTAATGTGGCTCTTCAGTTATCAAGTTAACCATGAGCTTCATTAGCATTAAGTTAGCTTAGCATGCTAATATGGTTAGCATGCTAAGTAATGCTTTTTTTGTGAATTCTTTGTTACACTAAAAGTTCTCTTCCACAGCCTGTTAAATGTGCATCCTCAAGTAGCTCAATGTGTAGAGACAGTTACCTGAAGAGCCCTGTTCCCAAAGATAGTGGGTTCGAATCCCAGGTGGAGCGGTTTTATGAAATAGTGTGTTTTGATTCCTTTACTGCCTCTTGGGTTAGAAATAAATGCTTTTTGTTTCATGCTGTGTTCATTTTCATCTAAGCTTATGTACATTCTGAGTTCATTCTCGCCCGTAATTCTGAACCAGCTGTTTCATGTTTGTTCATTTTCTGCTGTTTTTCCTCTTCCTGCTCTGTATTGCGCTACAGCATGATGAGCTGCAGAATGATCTAAAGTAGTTATTAAATATAATATTCAGTGCAGATTTTTTAAAAATTCTTCATTTTGAGTTCATTTTCACATGAACTAATGAACAATGAGTGGTGCAATGAGATGAGAAATGGACGTTGGACCCGGAGGTTGTGGGTTCGAATCCTGTGTGGGGGGCCTTTATACAATTGTGTGTAATGAGTCATTTTGATACCTTTTTTATCCAAATAAGCATTGTACTAATCTTTAGTCCTCTTCAATGAGATACAAGTGTTTTTAGTTCATTCTGTGTTCATTCTCTGAACTTCTGTTGATTTTCATTTCATTTCCACCTCTCCTTCTAAACCAGCTGTTTTGCATGTACATTCAATTTCTGCTGTTTTTGCTCTTCCTGCTCCGTATTGCGCTACTGCCCCTTCTGGGGCTTGACCCCGAATTGCTGCTTGCAGCTATATTTTAAAAATGTTTTTAGTGAACTCTAATGAAATTATTAGCATATAATAAAAATTAGTTTGTAAATTTAAATGGCAGTCAGACAATTTGAGGCAGTTGGTTTCTGCAAATGAAATGAGGTCACACAAGTTTTAATTTAGTGCATGGTATCTTTACAGTAACATACTGTAGATTACAGTAAATAACTGTACAATCAATAGTAAAACACTGGCAACAGTGTTGCCAGTATTTTACTGTAAAAAACCTGGCAAGGTCTAACAGTGTATGAAAGTAAAGGTTGGGCTGTGCAAAGGGGCTATTAAATTTCTGTCTAAAAAATTAATAACATTTAGACTTACATTATAAATTTAAATTAATCATTTAATGTTATAAAATAACACTTTTTTTCTCCATTACAGGAATCAGACTTTGGAGTAAAGAGCAGCTGCAGCAGAACATAAGCACTAAACCCCAAATTAATACAGATTTCACAGTCACAGCTTCAGATTCAATTGAAGAAAAATCTAAATTGCTGAATATTGATGGATGTCTGAAACTGAGTCTTTTAGGTGGACTCATCAATGTAAGTGGAGCTGCCAATTATCTCAAGGACACCAAGAAATCTTTCAGTCAACAGAGACTGACATTACATTATCATTCAAGCACTAAGTTTGAAGAGCTGATCATAAACCACTTTGCTTCTGGAGACATGGCTCACTATGAGAATGAAGTAGCCACACATGTAGTGACAGCAGTGCTGTACGGAGCAGATGCCTGCTTTGTTTTTGACAGAGAAGTTTCTTCAGATGAAGACAAGAAGGTGATAGCTGGAGATGTAAAAGCTGCATTAGAGCAGTTAAAAGGCATTTCAGCTGGTGCAAACATTAATCTGAATGACAATCTGAAGACTGCTGTGCAAAAATTCAAGTGTAAATTTCATGGCGACTTCCAGCTACCAAGTACCCCGACCTCTTTTGAAGATGCGATGAAGGTTTTTGAAGATCTTCCGAAAATGCTGGGAGAAAACAAAGAGCTTGCAGTTCCTCTCAGAGTTTGGCTTTATCCTTTGGACAAACTTTTCTCAAGAGTTGTAAAGTTTCAACATGAAATCAGTATAGGTTTAAGCACAGACATTGAATCTGTTATTGAGAGTTTATGTACGACTGAGATGAAATGCAGTGATCTTCTGACAGACAAGCCTGCTTCGATATTTACTGCATTTCATGACAAAATCAATGACATGAAGAAAAACTGCTATCAGTTCAGATTGAGTCTCGTGAAGAAACTCGGCTCTCTCTTACCAAAGATCCGTGGGAAATTTATAGAGGATTCAGCATTGAACGATTTTCTACATGATCATGAGGAATCTCCATTTGAAAGAAGCGCTCTTGAACAATGGCTGAAAGAGAAAGAGGAAGAATCTGACATCATTAAATCATTGCTCAAACAACTGAATAACTCACGAGCAATGGTAGAAAACAACCTCAATACAGATTTAATGAATCTGGAAGTTAAACATTTGGTCAGCTACACTTTCACATCATTGGACTGGCCAGATGTGCTGCTGTCTAAACAAAAGGCCTTCCTGAGGTCTTCAACAACAGGAAAAAATGAAGAGAAAAGCTCTAAATCTGAACACAAGACTTGGCTCACACCTGACATCCAAAAGACAATGAGGAATAACTTGAGGGTTTTTAAAAACTTGATTGATTTAAATGATTGCACATCAGCCAAATTCATTGTTGCATCAAAAGAAATGAAAAATAATCCAGGTTCCTGCATACTGCTGTATGAAAATGAATCTAATGAAGCTGTTTGCTTCACTCCTCCATCAAAACCAGACTGTCCAATCATTGAAGATGTCAGATGTTCTCAAGTGGTTCTGAAAGTGTCTCCACCGTGTTCTGCTACAGAGGAGCTCAAACTACTGTACAAAATGAAGGAAGAGGAAAACTGGAGATCTCAAACTGTGTCAAAGAACCAGAATACAGTTACTCTGACTGATCTCAGACCAGATACTGAGTACAATATTAAATGTGCAGCAGTGGGAAAACTCAACTACACCGTAGACAGTGATGTGACGCGTCTCACAGTCATAAACCAGAAACATATCAAGGCCAAAGAGTCTGCTATCAAAAATCTAATCTGGACTGAAAACAAGTGCAGTGAACTTCTTGAAAAAAACAGGGAAACAACTTTTAGTGCACTTCATAAGAAAATAAAAGATATGCAACAAAACTGCCAAATGTACCGACAAGAATTCAGTGACCGAATCAAATCTGTGATCCAGTCAGTTAAAGTTTGTGAAAAAGAGTCTTGTGATCTGAAGGATCTTCTACAAGCTCATGATGAGTCTCCATTCAATGAAGAGAGTCTGAAAGAGTGGATCACAGTGAAAGATAATGAATTAAACACTGTTAATGACTTTCTTCGACAGTTAATGGACTTTGGAGCCGAAGTGAACAGAAGTTTGGACTCATATCTGTCAGATATTCAGGTGGAGAATGTGTTTTGTTACACTTTCAGTTCTCTGGAGCAGCCGGATGAGTTGATTAATGATCAAGAAAATTACATGAATCCTCAAATGATGAGAAATCCACAGAAGAAACCTGGTGTGGCGTCTCAATCATGGCTCACTGAAAGAATCAGGGAGAAAATGAGAGAACATCTGAAAACATTTAAAGAGCTGATGATGTCATGTAGGAGTCAAAGCACTAAATTTATGGTTTCCATAAAAGACCATGAAAAGCATCCAGGTTCCTGCATTCTTCTGTATACAAAAGGATCTAATGAAGCCGTTTGCTTCAATCTCCCATCAAAACCAGACTGTCCAATCACTGAAGATGTCAGATGTACTCAAGTGGTTTTGAAAGTGTCTCCACCGTGTCCTGCTACAGAGGAGCTCAAACTACTGTACAAAATGAAGGAAAAGGAAGACTGGAGATCTCAAACTGTGTCAAAGAACCAGAATACAGTTACTCTGACTGATCTCAGACCAGATACTGAGTACAATATTAAATGTGCAGCAGTGGGAAAACTCAACTACACCGTAGACAGTGATGTGACGCGTCTCACAGTCATAAACCAGAATCTCATCAAGGCCAAAGAGTCTGCTATCGAAAATCTAAACTGTACTGAAAACAAGTGCAGTGAACTTCTGGAAAACAGCAGAGAAACAAGTTTTAGTGCACTTTATAAGAAAATACAAGATATGAGGCAAAACTGCCAAATGTACCGACAAGAATTCAGTGACCGAATCAAATCTGTGATCCAGTCAGTTAAAGCTTGTGAAAAAGAGTCTTGTGCTCTGAAGGCTCTTCTACAAGCTCATGATGAGTCTCCATTCAATGAAAAGAGTCTGAAAGAGTGGATCACAGTGAAAGATAATGAATTAAACACTGTTAATGAGTTTCTTCGACAGTTATTGGACTTTGGAGCCGAAGTGAACAGAAGTTTGGACTCATATCTGTCAGATATTCAGGTGGAGAACGTGTTTTGTTACACTTTCAGTTCTCTTGAGCAGATGGATGAGTTTCTTAATGAACAAGAAAATTACATGAATCCTCAAATGATGAGAAATCCACAGAAGAAACCTGGTGTGGCGTCTCAATCATGGCTCACTGGAAGCATCAGGGAGAAAATGAGAGAACATCTGAAAACATTTAAAGAGCTGATGGTGTCATGTAGGAGTGAAAGCACTAAATTTATGGTTTTCATAAAAGACCATGAAAAGCATCCAGGTTCCTGCATTCTTCTGTATACAAACGGATCTAATGAAGCTGTTTGCTTCACTCCTCCATCAAAACCAGACTGTCCAATCACTGAAGATGTCAGATATAGCCAAGTGGTTTTGAAAGTGTCTCCACCGTGTCCTGCTACAGAGGAGCTCAAACTACTGTACAAAATGAAGGAAGAGGAAGACTGGAGATCTCAAACTGTGACAAAGAACCAGAATACAGTTACTCTGACTGATCTCAGACCAGATACTGAGTACAATATTAAATGTGCAGCAGTGGGAAAACTCAACTACACCGTAGACAGTGATGTGACGCGTCTCACAGTCATAAACCAGAATCTCATAAAGGCCAAAGAGTCTGCTATCGAAAATCTACTTTGGACTGAAAACAAGTGCAGTGAACTTTTGGAAAGAAACAGGGAAACAACTTTTAGTGCACTTCATAAGAAAATACAAGATATGAGGCAAAACTGCCAAATGTACCGACAAGAATTCAGTGACCGAATCAAATCTGTGATCCAGTCAGTTAAAGCTTGTGAAAAAGAGTCTTGTGCTCTGAAGGATCTTCTACAAGCTCATGATGAGTCTCCATTCAATGAAAAGAGTCTGAAAGAGTGGATCACAGTGAAAGATGATGAATTAAATGCAGTTAACGAGTTTCTTCGACAGTTAATGGACATTGGAGCCGAAGTGAACAAAAGTTTAAACTCATATTTCTCAGATATTCAGGTGGAGAACGTGTTTTGTTACACTTTCAGTTCTCTGGAGCAGCCGGATGAGTTTCTTAATGAACAAGAAAATTACATGAATCCTCAAACGATGAGAAATCCACAGAAGAAATCTGGTGTGGCGTCTCAATCATGGCTCACTGGAGGAATCATAGAGAAAATGAGAGAACATCTGAAAACATTTAAAGAGCTGATGATGTCATGTAGGAGTGAAAGCACTAAATTTATGATTTCCATAAAAGACCATGAAAAGCATCCAGGTTCCTGCATACTGCTGTATGAAAATGAATCTAATGAAGCCGTTTGCTTCACTCCTCCATCAAAACCAGACTGTCCAATCATTGAAGATGTCAGATGTACTCAAGTGGTTTTGAAAGTGTCTCCACCGTGTCCTGCTACAGAGGAGGTCAGATTACTGTACAAAATGAAGGAAGAGGAAGACTGGAGATCTCAAACTGTGTCAAAGAACCAGAATACAGTTACTCTGACTGATCTCAGACCAGATACTGAGTACAATATTAAATGTGCAGCAGTGGGAAAACTGAACTACACCATTGAATCTGATGTCACCACAGTTATCACAAAGGTATGATGATCATTCAATAATTCAATCAATATGATAAAATAACTCTATAATTTCAAAAAAAAAAAAAAAAAAAAAAATTGTCTTTAAATATATCTGCAAGCAATAGAAGCATCATTAATCATACAGCATTTATACATGACTATCTTTATTGATTTTGTGGTTTTATGCTTTACATTTACAGGACAAAAATGATGAACTAATCAAGAAGAGCACATTAATTGAAGATAGAAATCCAGCTCGATACCACCTGACACTGATTAAACATGATTTGGATCAATCTAAACCATATAGAAAAATTATCTTTGGGGAGAGAGACTCAAACAAACCCCGTAAAACCATTCTGATGGTTGGAGAAACAGGAACAGGAAAAACAACCCTGATCAATGTGATGATCAACTACATGTTGGGTGTTCAGAGAGAAGACAAGGTTTGGTTTGAGATCACAGATGATCAGAGTAAAGATCACAGCCCGACAACCATCATCACTGTTTATGGTGTTTATGACCAAAATAGTCCAGATGATTTAACAATCATTGACACTCCAGGATATGGAAATACCCGTGGTATCAGCTTTGACAAAGAGATTGCCATGAATTTGCTTCGATTGTCTGAAGATGGTCTCCATGAAATAGATGCAGTGTGTTTAGTTATTAACGCATCTCAAACTCGACTCTCTGACAGACAAATATACATATTTGATGCTGTTCAGTCTTTATTTGGAAGAGATATTGCTGAAAACATTGTCCTGCTCTTCACACACTCAACTGGAGCTCACCCTAAAGATGCCCTGATGACCATCGAAGGGGCTAAAGTCAAGTGTGCAGTGAATGACAAGAAGAAGCCAGTGTATTTCCTGTTTGACAACTGTCAGTCAATGGCCTTTGATGAAAAATATAAAACAACCCATGAAGAATCATGGAATCTCAGTCATAGTGGAATGATGAAATTATTCAAGTTTCTTGAAAACATAAAACAAAAAAACTTGAAGATGACTCAAAATGTTTTGCAGAAACGGAAACAGTTGGAAGCAAATGTCTCCAAACTGGAGAAACAACCGGAGAAAGAAAATCTTCAAGAATCAGAGAAAACAAAGCTGGTGAATGAAGCTTTTCACTGTTTGGAAACTCTAGAGATGATCGCACTCAAGACTGATTCACTCTTCACACTTCTGCACATTGATTCTTTGATTGAGAAGATGAAGGAAATGAATCAGCCTGAAAAGGTGAAAACACTGGAAGACATGAAGAAGAGAGCAGGAGAAGAAAATTCTAGAGCACTGGGATACATAAAAAGACTTTTGAAATAATAATAAACATAGAAAACAATTCTCTTCAAGGAACTGTGGAAATTAGATCTAGCTGCATTTTTTAATCAGATAATCTCAATTATTAAATAAAAAAAGCATGCACAAAAAATTGCATATTCTTTCATCATTGAGACACACTCAAACATCAAGAATCAGCATATGAATCTCAACAATGGTGACATGCTTCATGCTGCAATGCATTCTGGGTGCACCATACAAAACTTATCCATGGCTCCCAGAATGCATTGCAGCATGAAGCATGTCATCAATGTTCAGATTCATATGCTGATTCTTGATGTCTCTGTGTGTTTAAGTGGCTCAATAGTTCAAAATGGTTTGTGTACAGTGATTTTTTTTTTTAATTACACAGATTATTTGTTTAAAACACTGTTGGTTGTCATGCTGTAGAAAAATATCAGCACAATCATAAATATTACATTTATAACATAGATTAGACTCTGGATGAAACCAGTTGATCAGACCACTATAATGATCATTTATTTATCATTAACAAGCAGTCAACATCATCTGATCACAGTTACTTTGGCTGATCATTACATAACAAACACAGTTATAACAGCCACACAAAAACTAACATTTCAATGTCAGGTCAAACTGCCCAACTAACACAAACACTGATCTCCATCTTGCTAGTGATAGCAAACCTAACTATTATTTTATTAAAACATCAAAACCTCTTTTCATTCTTAACAAGAACTTTTGTACACTACAGAAAGTACACTTATTTTGTACACTCTTGACCCTTGACTTTTTAATATTAGGTTTTGTTTGGGCTGCTGCAGACCAAACAAAATCTAATATTAAAAAGGCAAGGGTCAAGAGCTCAACTAAAGCAAACCCTGACCTCGATGATGGTGGCTTAAAATTGTGATTTTCTCCTTTGGTGATTCTGCTTGTTATCATCAGGTGTCTTCAATAATGGTCAATCATTACTCAGTCATGGTCAATCATTGCTCAATTAATCACCTAATTATCTTATTAACTTTAACACTTTTCAGTGTTCTTTTAACACTCTTATTTTAACACTTTAACACTCTGGAGTTTGGTTTCACATGTACTCCCAGGAGAGTTAATTTAACTGGAGTTTTTGCAGTGCACCTGTGTAGTTTCAACAATACTAATGGTGTTAATTGTTAACAGTTAGTTGTTTTAACTCCATGCAAGTGTTAAAAAAGTAACTCTATTTAAAGTGTTAGTTTAACTCTATTTAGTGTGGACCCATATAAACCCTGAAAAAGTTTTAATTTTGACACTGTGAGAGTGAATATAACACTAAAATTTGCTGTGCATGCATGTGTCATGCTACTCACGTAAACAGGTCAGCCAATACTGAGTCGGTGTTCTGATGTAGAACCTGAAAGTGCCGAATGTAAACACGTGATTGTAACAGTTAATTTGTATTCTTCAAGCCATCGTGAATTTTCATAAGAATAAACTATATGCATAAAGCAATGCTTAAACAGCAGAGACTTTTATTGTATAGAAAACTATAAATTAATGCCTCATTCTGTGTCAAGAAACCATATCAAAAGAAAGTTAATTTAAACACTTGACCGATTTTATATAGTTTGGAACAAAAACATTACATTAATCTCATGAATTGTGTTTTGACTACACTGTTAAAACCTTGCTGTAGAAAAAAGGGACCCACTTTATATTAAGTGGCCTTAACTACTTGTACTTACATTTAGTAAGTACTTATGTACTTACATTTAAATTAATCATTTGATACAATGCACTTATTGTGTACATACATATTTTTACATTGTACTTATATTTTAAAAACACCTGCATGTAATATCTGTAATTAATTTCTGTAATTACATTTATAATTACACTGTTGACCCATCCCTTAACCCTTACCCTTACCCTTAAACCTACCCATACCACCAAAGCTTTCCCTAACCATACCCGTACCCCAACTCAATAGCAGCAAAAGTGTTTTGCAATTCAATATGAACCCAATTAGTACATTGTACTTATTTTTTGATGTAAATACATAGTACTTAAGGACACTTAATATAAAGTGGGACTGAAAAAAGGCCAAATTCTGACAGTAACAAACCATTTTCCATTAAAACTGTAATATACTGTAGAAAACAATGCATTCTGGGTATTATTTGTCATTTTCGAAAAAGTAGCGTACAGGAATATACTGTGAGTTAACATCGCTCAAAGTCGACACTCAGAGGTGGTGTTCCAAATCACACCCTATACCCTCATTCACTATTCCCTACATTAGTTCACTAATATAGTCCACTTGACAGAGTGAATGAAAAGAAGAGAGTGAATTCAGACACTGATGAACACCTGATAAGCAGAATCTTGACAGAGAAACAAGACCAGAAAAAAAAGACGAGACGAGTGAAATGTATAAATCGCAAATGATCTTGAACTTGCGCGCAGCTGAATGTTTTCAGTCCTCCGTGTTTTAAATTACACTAAATGAGTGTCATTTACATATAAAAGATCACCAGTCATCATCCAAATCCTTGGCGAACTGCAAGAATAGCTTAGATTTCCAAAAACCTGCAGTAATCTGACCAGGAAAAGTGTGTATGTCTGCTGAGACCCTGACGTGGCTCTAAGCACTTTTCCACATCAAAGACGGTTTCTATAAATATGAGCGTTGACGTGGATTTAAGCGTATGCACACTCTAAGATCAAATCTGTGCATATGCATGCTTTATAAATGAGGCCAGCTACAACTGAATTCAGCCACACTGAGTGTGAAACCAGTTCACAAACCAGTTTGACATTATTTCTTTCATACATGTACAGAAGTTCTTGTTGAGAATTAACAGATTTGGATGTTGATGTTTCAGTGAAAATAAAAATGTATTGAAGTTTGCAGTCACCATCGTGGAGACCAGTGTCAGCTTTAATTGGGCTCTTGACTCTTAAACATGAGCTTTTTCTGGCTGCTGTAACTGAGTGTTTATAAAACACATTTGATATGGCAGGAAAAAACCAAAATGAAGTTGATTAGGGTTTTTGGCTGTTGTGATGATGCTGTAATCATTTTGGATTTGTCTAATTCACTGATTTGTTTCTAGTCTTTGATTTAATCTATATTTTATGTTGATGATTATACTATGTCTTCGACAATGTAAGAACCAGCAACATTTCAGTTATTTAGAAAAATATATAAGTCATATAGTGCATAAAATATTTTGAGCTCTTTTACCTTGGACATCAACAATCAGAATATGAATCTTAATCTTCAGTTGAATCTCAACTCTCACAATGGTGACATCCAAAATTTGTTGCAATGCATGCTGGATGCCAGCATAATACAAAACTCCCAGCATTCACTGCAGCATGAATAAATTATGCAGCTGAATGGTCCTTTTTTATTGCCACCACTGTTGAGATTGATGTGCTGATTTTTTGTTATCTGTGTGTGTAATGCTAAATAATGCTGCAGCTGTTTTTTGTGCATGGTGTTAAAAAAAAAACTCTTTATAGCTGATTGTTGTTGGAACTCTTGATGTAGTATCACAGTGGTGATAATGTAAAAGTCAATTAATAATGTAACAAGGGATAAACACGATATGAATTCAGTAAATCAAAAGACTATGTGATGGTTATATCTTCACCAATACATAACTATTAATACTCAATCATTTTCTTCTCCACATTTATTTCTGCCATGACAAATGTGACTTGCAAAAGTAGTTTAAGCAGCCAGAGAAAAAAAAACATGTATAAAAAGTCATGGGTCAAGAGCTCAACTAAAGCAAACGCTGATCTCCTCAATGGTGACGTCAAACCAAACATTTTCAATAAAACATCAACATCTAATCTTCTGTTAATTCTCAATAAGATCTTTTGTAGGAATAAAGTTAATCTGGTCAGTAATAAGTGTAATAATGTGTAATGGCTGGAAGACAGTTTCTGTTCATATTTATTCAGTTCTTGTTCCTCTTTTCAGTAGTTCTGCTTGTTAACAGCAGGTGTTCATCATTTATGCTCAATCATCACTTAAATATTAACTTAATTATCTCACTGCAACACAACATCAATGTTATTTTTACTCTGTAGTGTGGACACTAGAGGATGTTCTTGTGGGGTTGAAAGGGTTAAAGGTCTAAGATAAAAAGACACCCCCACAAAATGTATTTTAACAGTAACAAACTGTAAGTTAAAAACAGTTATATACTGGCAATACTGTTGCCAGTAGTTTACTGTAAAATTGAGTTTTGTGAGTCACCATTGTGCTGAAGAGTAAAGCCTGTGCTTCAGTTCAGGAGAAGATCAAGAGACATTGATGATAAGCTGCATGTTTAACAGATGGTGATGGTGTAGTTGCTGATGCAGTGAAAATCTGTTTGTTTAAAAATGTTTTAGTGAATTCTAATGAAATAAGTTCATAGTAATAATATGCTCATGTTATTAGCATATAATAAATATGAGTTTGTAAATTTAAATGGCAGTCAGACAATTTGAGGCAGTTGGTTTCTGCAAATGAAATGAGGTAACACAAGTTTTAATTTAGTGCATGATATCTTTACAGTAACATACTGTAGATTACAGTAAATAACTCTACAATCAATAGTAAAAAAAGCCTGGCAAGGTCTAACAGTGTATGCTAAGATAACATGCTAGTTTGCCCTTATGCACCTGTTGTCAGTAGTGATTGTTTGTTTGAGTAAATCTACCTAAGATCACTGGAATGTTTCTTCATTGGAAGGGCATTTGATACAAAGGCAAATAATGTAAAGTTAGGCATTTGATCAAAGGAATAATTTTTTTTTTTTTTTTTTGTGTAAAGGTTGTTTGACCTTGTCTACTGTTTATAGCAATGCTAAAGTTTTACAAGGAATTGAAGCGTGTAATTTAGGAGCTACGTTAACAATAAAGGAATAATTTACTCAAAAAATGAAAATTTGTCATCTTTTATTTACACACCTGTTGTTCCAAGCACATATTATTTTCTTTCTTCCTTAGAATGCAAACAGTCTCAGTTACCTAACAATTTCATCACATCTTTTTAAACAATAAAAGTGAATGGACAATTAGACTAACATTCTGCCTAAAATTTTCTTTAGTGTTCCATGGAGGAGAGAAAGTCAAGTTGGAAAATGTACTTTTCATAAATGTTCTTTAAGAAATGCAGTGAATATGACAACAAGCATTATGGGTAACACAAACTGTGTAACAGAAAAGGCCTCACAGTAAAAAAAAAAAAAAAATACAGATTTTATGGTTTGTAAAAAAAATCGCTTGTTAGTCTAAAATCCATTTACATGTTTTGGAATCATCAGTTAACAGCTAATGATTCATCATTGCATTAATCGCCTGAATAGTCAATGTAATAGTTCCAATAATCATTAGATTAGTCGATAATCAAAATTATCATTACTTGCAGCCCTAGTTAAAAGGTTAAGCAATAATAACAAAGACCATTTACATAAAAGATGATTTTTCGGCAACACTTGACCCAGTAATAGTAGCACTTAATTTTCATTTATCTTACATTTCTTTTCTTTTTTTTTCAATTTCTATTCTTCCATCTATTTGTATATTAAAAAAAATCCTTCCTACAAGCACTTTACTGATGAAACTGTGACTTGACACAGCACTTACTTACTGTTGTACTCAAGTTGATTTGATTGCTTCTACTATTCTCATTTGTAAGTAGGGCTGGGCGATATATCGCATGCAATTGTCACGCGCATTTCGTCAGTAAAGCCGGTTCCCTGATTACCGCTAAATCACCATCACCTGCTTTCAGATGGAGCGGCATTTAATAGACAGAGCCGTAGTTCACTGACAAGCCACGCAATATCGCGTTCATATCGCAGATGAATCGCCTTCGATAATGAACGCGATATTGCGTGGCTTGTCAGTGAACTACGGCTCTGTCTATTAAATGCCGCTCCATCTGAAAGCAGGTGATGGTGATTTAGCGGTAATCAGGGAACCGGCTTTACTGATAAAATGCGTGTGACAATTGCATGCGATATATCGCCCAGCCCTATTTGTAAGTCGCTTTGGAAAAAAGCATCTGCTAAATGACTAAATGTAAATGTAAATCTAAACTGCTTTTAGTGCAACAAAACCTTGCACAACATTATCAGTGGACCTCAGGGATTTTTATGCTATAATTTTCATATTTAATAACATTATTATTTTTGCTCAAGTTTTTTTTATGTATTTCAATCCGCCAGTGTTGTCTTCTCCTGCTCTCTTCTTGATGTCTTCCAAATTTTTAGCTTTTTCAGGCTCATTAATTTCCTTCAGCTTCTCAATCAGAAGGTCAATGTGCAGGAGGGTGAATAGAGAATCAGTGTTGAGAGCGATCATCTCCAGAGTTTCCACAGAGTAGTAAGCTTCATTTAATAGCTTTTTTTTCTCTTTCTCTAATTCTTGCAGTTCTTCTTCAAGCTTCTTGACCAAAGACTCATCATCACCAATCTTCCCATCATACTCCTTCTTTAAATCTTCATATGTCCTCTTCTCCATCTTTGTCTTTGCTTCATATATTTTTGCTTCTTTGACATGTTTGCTGTAGTGGCATTTATTTGAGCACACTGTGCAATGACCTTTTTTCATCATACTGCACCATGAAAGATTTATGACCCACCAGCATCCTGGATAATGACAGTTCTCCTCACAGACGGTGCAACACATCGCCTCTTTGGTCAAGTGCCAAAATTCTGAACTGATGGGAATCTTCTCCTTATATGAAACTTCAGCTTCATACTCAAAGTCATTATTGTCCTCTACATATTTCTTGTTCTTCTCCAGAGCAGCTTGAGTCTGTTTCAGCTCATTTTGCTTTTGTTCGGTCACTTGAACACGTAGCTGTAGATTGGAGACATTTGCTTCTAACTGCTTTCGTTTCTGCAAAACTTCTTGAGTCATCTGCAAGGTTTTTGATTTCAGGTTTTCAAGAAACTTAAAAAATCCCATCATTCCACTATGACTCAGTTTCCATGATTTTTCCTGCATTTTTTCATTTTCTTTCTCAAAGTCTCCTGATTGACAGTTGTCAAACAGGAAAAACACTGGCTTTTTCTTGTCATTCACTGCACACTTGATTTTAGCGTCTTTAACAGCCTTCAGGGCATTTTGAGGAGGAATTCCATTTGAGTGTGTGAAGAGCAAGACAATGTTTTCAGCAATATCTCTTCCAAATAAGGACAGAACAGCATCAAAAACATATTGTTGTATTTCAGAGAGTTGATTCTGTGTTGCTTTAATCACCAGACACACTGCATGTATTTCATGGATCCCTTCTGCAGATTTACTTAGGCTATGTAAACTTATGGCAATCCTTTTATCAAGTTCAACTCCTCCTTTGTCTCCATATCCTGGAGTGTCGATGATTGTTAAATGGATTGGACTCTCTTGTAGATAAAACCCATAAACAGTGATGATGGAGGTCTGACTGTGAACTGATGTTCGGTCACTCTGATCATCTGTGATCTCAAACCAAACCTTGTCTTCTCTCTGAACACCCAACATGTAGTTGATCATCACATTGATCAGGGTTGTTTTTCCTGTTCCTGTTTCTCCCACCATCAGAATGATTTTATGGGGTTTGTTTGAGTCTCTCTCCCCAAATGTAATTTTTCTGTATGGTTCAGATGGATCCAAATCATGTTTAATCAATTTTAGATGGTATCGAGCAGGACTTTTTTCTTCAATTATAGTGCTTTTCTTGATGAGTTCATTAATTTTGCTCAAATCTTCATCTAAACTCTCCATTTTTTTTCCTGTAATGTTAAACACAGAACAAAATTACACAGATTGCATTGATCATGTTTTAATGCAGCACATGTATGATGGTTTGTTTGGATAGTTCAGTTCAGTAAAGACCACTAAACTCATTTTGTCACAAATGATGAACCTATTATGCTTATATGCTTGCTTATACTCTTTTGATGACAGTCAAGTATTTAAAAAAAATGTTTTTTAAGCTGGTGAGTCTTCCAGGTTACCAAGCGTTTCAGTGCTAAATAAAATATAAACAACATTATTTCTTCCACACATGTTTTACAAAAAAACAGGGAGATGGCTTGATGTACACAAATATTATGTCCATCGGAAATGTAAATATCTCATACAGTATGTATATATTTATTCATTTTGAATATTAGCCATAGAAATAATGTTAAATCACTGTGTCAATGTTAACCTCATTGAATCAATATCACTTTTGCACCCTCAATTAATGTTGAAAAATGTTGAAATTTCAACAAAAAATCAATGGTAATGGCATGGAATCAGGGTTGCAATGTGATGTTGGTTCAACATCATGCTTCCACTCTCAGAAGATGAAACACAACTGACTCAAAGCCACACAGCCTGAAATCAACTGAAGATAAAAGAAGACAATAAATCTCTCAAGATCTCAGCAGAAGTTCTTTTTGAGAATTAACAGGTTTAGATGTTGATGTTTTATTGAAAATGTTTGGTCACCATTTTGGTGGTCAGAGGTTCCTTTAGTTGGGCAGTTTGACTCTTGGCTTTTTGTGTGAGTTTGTGGTTTTTGTAAAAGTGTTTACCAAAACACACCATTTGTTGCAAAGAAACCAAAAACAAAATGATTGAGTGATATAGTTTTCAGCCTCATAAAACGGAGTAGTTTACTAATCTTTTCCTGACAGAAAGTGGTTGTTTGTTATTAAAATATAATATTCGCCAACAATATTTTGCCACAGATCATAGTCTGATTTAAAAAAAATAAAATTAAAAAAAATAATAAAAAATCATGGGAAAAACTATTTTGACACACATCAAGCATCAGCATATGAATATTAACAATGGTGACATCCTTGCCACAATACATGCTGGGAGCCACCATAGTATACAACTCATGACACCCAGCATGAAAGATGTCACCATTTTGTTTTATGACGATGAAAACAATAGCACATGATTATCATTGTTTCTGGTTTCTTTGCAACAAATGATGTGTTAGTAACACTTTAGAATACTGATCCTTCATTAATGAATAACTACACAGGAACAAATGAGTAATGCATTATTAACACTCTAGTAACTACTATTAACTAACAAGTAACTCTGATGAATGAATTAGTAAGTAATATTGTTCAGTTGAAGGTGGTAGTTCACTATTTGCTAATCAGTAACTACTGTTTTTTTCATTCCTCCCAGAGAACTACTATATACATATTCGTAATTAATGAGAATAATTCATAATGTATAGTTAATTCTAAAGTGAAGGTCATAGTAACCCATTAGTAATGACTGAAGTATTACCAAATACTTAAGAAGGAATTACTAATTATTTGGATCAGTATTCTAAAGTGAGAAACATGATAACTCTCTAGTAACTACTGGAGTCATTGTAAACTTTTGATGTTTTTGTATGTTTTTGTACAGTAATTCCTTATGATATATTTGGTAACACTTAAGTAATTACTAATGGGTTACCATGATCTTCACTTGTGAATACTGATCCAAATAAGAAGTAGTTACTTTAGAGTTATATAGTAACTCTTGAGTTATTACTATCCAATACTTTACAAAAACCTCAAAAGTTTACAATGACTCCAGTAGTTACTAGAGAGTTATCATGTTTCTCACTTTAGAATACTGATCCAAATAATTAGTAATTCCTTCTTAAGTATTTGGTAATACTTCAGTCATTACTAATGGGTTACTATGACCTTCACTTTAGAATTAACTATACATTATGAATTATTCTCATTAATTACGAATATGTCAGTGGCGTGCAGTGGTGTTCTGAAATGAGGAGGCACATTTTTTTTTTTTTATGAATCATTGTAAATTCATATGTGCATTACTCTTAAAGTTGACACATCTTCCTTGTTAAATGAACATTACTTTACAGTACATCAAAAAAGAAACCAAAGACAATTCTATTTTGTAATTTTACATTAACAATGTAATGTTCTATTTAGCAAAACCAAGTCAATCTCATCAAGCATCAAGTGTTTTAAGCATTTCTACATTCATTCCAAAATAATAACTAAAGGCAATAATAATTTAAACAATATATTTTATTTGTTTATTGCAGTTTTTCTTTTTAATTGTCAACCTAGAATATTTTGGATCATCAGTCATGCTCTGTAAACACCGTCTGTCACAGACACGAATTGCATTTTTAATTTCACCAAGCTGATTGCACTAAAAACCCCTGCAGTCATCATGCTTTCAGTCCATTTCAAGTTTGATTTTGACTTGACATAAAGCGGTGATATCTAACTGTGATCTGTTTACTTACTTTTCAGTTAGTCTTCCGATTGACGCCATTATTTGTTCAGTCAAACCTACGCGCGGAAAGCGCACGTCAACGAGAGGCGGGATTTATCGCACAAACCAATCATATCCAATCATAACCAATTACATCCAATCATAGCGCGATGGAGACATTGCCTCCTCTCATGTGACTTTCCCCCATTCATTCTCAATTACCCCCCACAAAACCCACCGCACGCCGGGGTTCTGATGATTTTCTATGGATTCCTATGAGAGGAAAGGGAGGCATGACTCCTCTGTGTAACTTTACCTACGTGTGTCGCTGTTGGGCAGTGTTCCTTAAGAAATACGCGTGACTTGCGCTCTTTTTAATGTCATAATTTGTAATATTTGTGTTGTTTTATATGTAATATGGATTATTTTCTCATCCTATTTTTTTTGAGGAGGCACTGCCTCCCTTGCCTATACTCGGAGGAAACGCCCCTGGAATATGCATATAGTAGTTCTTAGTAGTTCTCTGGGAGTAATGAAAAAAACAGTAGTTACTGATTAGCTAATAGTGAACTACCACCTTCAACTGAACAATATTACTTACTAATTCATTCATCAGAGTTACTTGTTAGTTAATAGTAGTTACTAGAGTGTTAATAATGCATTACTCATTTGTTCCAGTGTAGTTAATCATTAATGAAGGATCAGTATTCTAAAGTGTTACCGATGTGTTTTAGTAAACACTGTTACAAAAAACACAAACTCACACAAAAGGCCGAGAGTCAAACTGCCCAACTAAAATGGTGACTAAACATTTTCAATAAAACATCAAAATCTAAACCTGTTAATTCTCAAAAAGAACTTCTGCTGAGATCTTGAGAGATTTATTGTCTTCTTTTATCTTCAGTTGATTTCAGGCTGTGTGGCTTTGAGTCAGTTGTAGTTGTGTTTCATTTTCTGAGAATGGAAGCATGATGTTGAACCAACATCACATTGTAACCCTGATTCAATGCCATTACCATTGATTTATTGTTGAAATTTCAACATTTTTTTTAACATTAATTGAGGGTGCAAAATTGATATTGATTCAATGTAGTTAACACTGACACATTAACATTGATTTAACATTATTTTGATCGTTGCTTGCTATCTGGGTATAGACTGAAGAGCACAAACTGTTAACATACACATAAGTTATATTAATCTTAAAAACATGGAAAGATCTTGACAGTAAACATGAAATAATTCAGTTTTAAAATGGATTTACTTACTGTTTTAATGAAGCTTTCTTGTTCAACTGACTTGAAACACTTGCAGACAAATAGATCAACAGGTGTTTTTATACTGAGGGCAACACCCTGATTATGGTCATGTGATTTAGAGGAAAATGGGCCATTTATGCACTTGGTCACATCAAGGTATAGATAAAGGTAGCACGAGAGTTCAAAGTTTATTGGCATTTGCAAAACAATTTGATTCCTAAAAATATGCATTGAATGTGAATCTGCTTACTGTATATTACCTGAATATGTGCATATGTAATAAATATGATTGTGAATGTAAATTCACAGAACACAATATAATAAACAGAATAAAGGTGTATTAATGTAATATGTTCTTTTACTTATTTCAGGCACAAAAAGCAGCCTATTTCTGAAACTTATAAAGCCCACCAAAAATGCTAATATTTTTAGACCTGTACCTGACATTGTCCCCTCTAAATTCAAACAGCCACCATTATACCTGTTCCAAAAGATTCCTCTGCAGTGTCCCACAGTAGCTATGTTTCTATCACCCTTTTTTATGTGCAATTTGAAGTATCGCATCAGAACGAGTGATGGAAATGCCAAATTTCTAATAAAAATCCCTTAATTTGCAAAAAGGTTTTTACGCTTGTTTGAGGTGGTTTTTGACTTGTGCGAAAAAGAGTTAATGCAAATAATGGGAGATGGAATTGCATCTGCTGAATAAATTCTGATGTAGCGAACATTAAACCCATGTGACTAATCATAATCGGCTGTTTCTGCTGATGGTGCTGTCACAGGTTTTTCGGGCTTGTCCTCTCACATGTGTGTGATGCTTAAGTTGAGAAGAGTTCAGAGTGCTCTTGTTTATTGTCTTCTTATTCATAGTGTTTAGGCGAACCCTTCACAAATGCTTGGTCACAATGTTTTATTTACTGATGGTCACTATAAGTTACCAATACCAACATCATCTGCTCAAACAACTTGATGGAAATGCACCTAATTTGCTTTTTTTTTTTTTTTTTTTTTGCAAACTTTGAATAGATTTGCTTCATGTTTGGATGGAAACCAAGCTAATGACTTCCAACGCTGTTTCTCTTACTCCCATAATTGTGTTTTGATAAGCTGGCCCTCTTCCCTGAATTCCTTTATTTATCCCACACAGCAAAAGGACTCCGTGGCGGATCCACCATGGAGGTATCGTGCAGAGGTGGATAGTCCAGGGCTCAGAAAGTAGAAGTCCTGCCATATTTTTTGAAGACACCTGATGATATCAAGCAGAATCACCAAAGGAGAAAATCACAATTTTTAAGACACCATCACAGAGGTCATGGTTTGCTTTAGTTGGGCTCTTGACCCTTGACTTTCTAATATTAGAATTTATTTGGGCAGTTTTAACTGCATTAAAACCAACCAGACAAGCAAAGTTAAAGATGATCAGGTGGTGTTGGTTATGTTTTCACATAATCATTATTTGATCTGAGTCACTGAACTCATTTAGAGCCCAATCTCTGAGTTAGATTTACATTATTGATTACAGCAGCACTGTGATTCTACAGCAGAAGATCCATTTTTTTTCAAAATAATTCAAAGGCAGTGTTGCCACAGTTACTTTGAAAAAGTAATTTAGTTACTTTACAGATTACTTGATTTAAAAAGTAACTTAGTTACTTTACAGATTATTTGATTTTAAAAGTAACTAAGTTACTTTACAAGTTACTTTATTAGTTACATTCAGCAGCTGCCGACAACATAAAAATGACAACCGGTTTTGCCAACACTCACTTTATTGGAAGTGTATTTTTAACAGTAACATCAACAATCTATCTCCTGACAATTAAAGTTGAACTTAAAAACTATTTCCTGAAAAAATACATGTTTTTACAAAAAATAAAGGCAGTCTTTCTTGACTTAACATAAATACTTGTTTTAATAAAAAATAATAGTCTTTCTTGACTTCACTTAACATAAATACTTGTTTTAATAAAAAATAAAGGCAGTCTTTCTTGATTTAACATAAATAATACATACTGCGCGGCATTGACAGTGGTAGGGATCTTGTTTATTATGGCACGAAACGAGGGCGAGTCAACCGTATTTAATGGCAGCATTTCCTCCACAACAAACTGCCTGACTAACTTCTTCAACTCTCCCCCACTTACTGGTTTTGCACCGAAATCCAGCTTTTGTTGTTTGGGTGGTCGGGGACCTCCTGCTCTCTGCTTCTCATCACCTGGTGTGACTTGCTCTATAAGTTTGACTGTGCAGTGCTGCGACTCCAAATGTTTTTTCAAATTCGACGTAATGTTTTTGTAGCTAGATAACACTTTGTCGCCGCCAGCACAGAGTGTACAATGGACCTTAATGTTGTCATCTTTAGCTGACACAAACTCAAAATAGTGACTGTATTTCCATCTAGAAAACGCACATCTCTCGCCTCCCTCCATTGTTTACGTTTGTGTCGCTGCGTGGTACGTACACGTAACGTGAACTTCATGCATGCTGAAAACGTGACTCGTCGCATACGTGACTTCAATCCCCGAGATGCAAGAAGAAATAAATATATATTTTTATTAAGGAAAATGACAAAAATAGTAACGCACAGTGACTTGGTTAAGTAACTTTAATCTGATTACTGGTTTGGAAATAGTAAAGCATTAGATTACTCGTTACTGAAAAAAGTGGTCAGATTAGAGTAACGCGTTACCGGTATCACTGTTCAGAGGTTTCATCAAAAGTTGTGCTTAGAAAAAAAAAAAGACACAGAGATCAAGAATCATCCTGTGAATCTCAACAGTGGTGAGAATAATAAAGCATGTTGCAGTGCATTCTGGGAGCCACCAATCAAAACTCATCCATGGCTCCCATCATGCATTGCTGCATGAATAAATTATGAGCTGAATTGTCTGTAATTTTCTTTATTCTCACTATTTTATTTTGCTGTTTTTATGTGACTTTTTAGTATCTTGTTTTCTAATGTTCAGAGTTGATCTGTTGATCAGAATATGTTGCTTGTCACCGTCATTGAGATTCATACGCTGATTCTTGATGTCCGTGTGTGCCTAAAATAAACTTTTTTTTTTTTTTTGATCAGAACAACTTTTAAGAAATCCTTCATATTTTATTGATAAAGCTGATCTTCTGTATAATCACAGTGCTGCTGTAATCAATAATGTAAAACTAACTCAGAGATTGGGCTCTAAATGAGTTCAGTGATTCAGATCAAATAATGATTATGTGAAAACGTAACCAACACCACCTGATCATCTTTTCTCTTTGCTTGTCTGGCTGTTATAACTCATTTACAGCAGCCCAAACAATTTCTAATATTAAAAAGTCAAAGGTCAAGAGCTCAACTAAAGCAAACCATGACCTCGATGATGGTGTCTTAAAAATTGTGATTTTCTCCTTTGGTGATTCTGCTTGTTATCATCAGGTGTCTTCAATAATGGTCAATCATCACTCAATTAATCACTTATTTATCTCATTAACTTTAACAGCGCTTCAGCGGGTGGAAAAAAAATATGGCAGGACTTTTACTTTCTGACCCCTGGACTTTCCACCTCTGCCGCGAACGGACCCATATCGGAGTCCACTTGCGCGCAGTGACGGATCTGTAACAAAGGCGGATCGCGGACCCCGCATTGGCTCTGCATCCGCGATTAAAACCTTACCTCCGCGGCGGGTCCATTTGGGACCCGCACATTGATACAACCGTTACAGTAAAGGCGCGTGCACGTCCGCGGATCTGACATGGGTCCGCTCAGGATCCGCTGATTGACAGTAAAATTTATGGCGCCACCCAGATGCGGACCTGATCCTCTGGGCGGCGTCAAAAGGAATGTGACAGTCACGCGGATTTGGCGACTTGAATGCGGATCCGCCTAGGAGTCCCCTGCTGTGTGGGATTTCATCTCTATTTTTAACATTGTCATCCCATCCAAGCTGACTGCCAAACTCACTAACATTGGCATTATCACCTCACTATGCAACTGAATGTTGGACTTTTTTATTAACAGACCACAATCTGTTAGAGGCTCCATTTCCTGTTAAGTCTCCATTTTGCATCATCATGTTTCTACAGTAGCCCTAAACGGACAAATGTGCTCTATTCTCTGCTGTCTCAGACAACGACATCTTTGTCCTGTGTTGGCCACCGTAGCTCCTCTGGTGTACACCAGGGCTATGTGCTGAGCACTTTTCTTTAATTAATTTTCACCTATTTCTGCAAAGCATTGATCTAACTCCATAATACTGTAAAGTTTGCAGATGGCACCACAGTGGTAGACCTGAACTCATGTATCATACTAGTTGCACATGATACAGTGTTATTCACAGTGTTATTCTTTGTTATATTGAATACTTAATCTATGCACCTGTATTCACACAATTAATGGACTGGGAACCTGTGCTTTGTTATTCACATAATATGCTGATATTTTATTATCTTTCTTTGATCTTGTCTTTTTACCTAGTGTTTATTTCTTAAAGGGATAGTTCACCCAAAAATAAAACAGTATACTTTAACACTTAACCTCTTAACTGTCACGATCCCGTTGGTGGGATGCCTCCCAGCCAGCACACCCATGTAGGCCCCACATGGTTTAGCCCAGATGAAATGAACACTGTTCAGAGTGCACACTACAGGCTGTTAAATGTAACACTGAATCAGTGTTGGAGTTAATGAGATAATTAATTAAGTGATGATTGAGAATTATTGAAGATAGCTGCTGTTAACAAGCAGAATCAATGAAGGAAAGAGAAACAACAAGAACAGAAAAAATCGAAACACTAAAACTGAGTTCAGCCGCATCCTTAGATGAAATCAGCTTTAGATAAAAGAAGACATTAAATCTCTCAAGATCTCAGCAGAGGATTAAACAACTCCACATACAGAAGCTCTTATTGAGAATTTTTTGTTGATTTTTTATTGAACTTTGTTTGGGTTTTTATGTTACCATCATGGTGATCAGAGTTTACTTTAGTCGGGTAGTTTGTCTTGTCTTTGTAATGTTAGAGTTTCTCTGGCTGCTGTAATTGAGTTTGTTATAGCAAGAAAAACAAGAGAAAACACAATCTGATGCTGTGACTGCTTCATGATATGAATATAGTCGTTGTGTGATCTTATGACTGAATTTAATATGAACAACATCTTACAATTTTTGTTTCATTGTGATTCATGTAAAGTTCCAGCACAGTTTTAATCAGAAAATCTGAATGAGTTTTAAAACAGATTGTACAGTAAACACTTTGAACTACGGTGATATTTACTCACAAACAAACATCAAGAATCAGCCTATGAATCTCAACAATGGTGACATGCTTAATGCTGCAATGCATTCTTTTTTGCATGATGCACCCAGAATGCATTGCGGCATGAAGCATGTCACCATTGTTGAGATTCATACGCTGATTCTAGATCTCTGTGTGTGAGGAAGTTTTGCTGGAGTTTTAAAGTGTTTAGTGTACAATGTGTTTTACAACTTATTCAGATTTTCTGATTAAAACCATTTTGTCATTGCACTTCTAGAGGACAGTCAACACAAACCATTTGATTTGTATAAATCTCAGTCATTAGATCAACCACTACATGACAATTATATTCTTATCATAAAGCAGCTGATCACATTTGTCATTATTGCCATAACAAACAACTATAACAACCACAGAAAAAACTAATACTAAAAAAGTCAAGAGTCAAACTGCCTAACTAAAGCAAAGACTGACCTCGATCACGGTGACATCAAACCAAACTTATTTTCAACAAATCATCAATATCTAAACCTCTGGTAATTCTCAATAAAAACTTTTGTAGATGTTTGTCAGAAATAAAGTCAGTCTGGTTAGTAATAAGTAAAGCTGGTAATGCTGTTTGTGGAGATGTTTGATCAGATCTTCAGAGATTTAATGTCTTTTATCTTCAGTTGATTTCATTGAAGGCTGTGGCTGAAGTCGTAGTTCTTGTTGTTTCTCTGTCCTTCAGTGATTCTGCTCGTTATCACCTAATTATCTCATTTCCTCCAGCATGTTTCTGTGTTACATTTAACAGCCTGTAGTGTGCACACTGAGCAGTGTTCAGTTCATCTGGGCTAACCCATGTGCTAAACATGGGTGTGCTGGTTGGGAGGCGTCCGGCCAGCGGGACCGTGACAGTAAAATTAAAAGATATATATCTTGCAGGTTCTGTAAGGTGGTGTGCAAACATGCACTAAACTGTATAGAAACTTTGATCTCTTTTTTGTTGTTTAGCAGAGTCAGTCTACCTTTATCTCTACCATGATGTGACCATGTGTATAAATGGCCTGTTTTCCAATAAATCACATGGCCATAATCAGGGTGTTACTATCAATATAAAAACATCTGTTGATCTATTTGTCTTCAAGTGTTTCAGTTGAACAAGAAATCATCCTTCAAACAGTAAGTAGATCCATTTTGAAACTGAATTATTGCCTGATAACTGTCAAGATCTCTCCATATATGTGACCAGTCACGGAAAGTAGAGACACAAGTCGGTTCTGGGGCATTTTGAGTTATTCACAGATTCTGAAAGTGTAGTCTCCAAGCTTTCCAACGATGTGTAACACATGGAAATCTGATAATATTTGTAGAAGTTGTGGCCATTTAGGCACTCAAAAAAGCTCTAAGGGCAGAAAAACACCTCTAAAGTTTGTGCAGTTCTCACCTGTTCTCACCTGCTGGGAGTGACAATAGGGCTCATTTACATCTCATTTAGATAAGCCATACCCCCTGTAAAGCTCCCCTCTGTAAAGCTGCATGGACCGCATACTATTAATAATAAAGGATAATGTGCATTGTAAATGTCAGTAATTTATCTTTTTTGACTTTTATAAAAATGATTTAGAGGCTGAAAATTATTTAGAGATAACATGTTGCAAGACACTCCTTTAAAATCTGGCCATCATTTTTAATGTTATTATTTTAATGTTAGTAGAGTATCATATACACTGTGTCAGAATAATGATTTATTACCCTGATTTATGGCCCTAATTTATGACCCAGATTTTCTGTGTTGTCACTCAAGCTGACTGGACAGTGGATGTCAAATATGTTTTATGAGTGGTGTGAGCCTTGATTGGCAGGTCAGTGGTTGTCAATGGTTGTTTTTTATGGCTGAATTTATGGCTGTTGTCCTCTGATTGGCAGGTCAAGAGTGTCAATGAGATATAGGGTGAGTTGGATTTATAGTTAGATATATGGGTAAATTTATGGAGGTTGTATCTCAGCCCAGATTTGGCATTTTTATGACATTTTGGTGAAACCCGGGTATCTGGCTCCTTTCAGTCTGTTGGGAGCTGATGGTGACCATGTTTTTCCTTTGATTGTGGGGCGAAAGTCACCCAAGCAAATTTCACACCTTGGAGTGAAAATCAAGTGTTGTTTCATCTAAAATATTGACTCTGTAGAGAAGCAGTACAGGGCTCTCTCTTATCTTAAATCATGCTGAGGAAGCAAGATGTCTGCATTTTCATGTTTGCATTTTTAGATTGAGACCTCAGCAGGGATGAGCATCAGAAGTCTAGTTTCTCTTATCAATTACCTGCTGTGATGCAGCCAGTATGTCTGTTAGAATGTGTTTTTAATGTTTGTTAACATGAAAGTTGCAGACGCAAGGTCTACTGATGTCTACTTATATCTATACAAAAATATCCTTTGCTATAAAATAACTTTTTATAAGCTTTCCCTAAATACAATAGACAAATTGGATGTGTTATTTTAAAGATTTTTGTTAAATCTCATCCTTTGAACAAAAAACAGTAAACTTTCTAGGTAAATAATAGATGTACAGGGTTTTATAATTATTAAAAATTGTAATGCATCTATTTATAGACGGATGAAGCTATGCATTGTTTTTTTGTTGTTGTTTTGTTTTTTATCTTATTTTTATTTTGAAAAGCCGACATAGTTTTATTCTTTAAATATTCCGGTGTTCAATCCTTTTCCTCAGGGGTTTGTAAGGAGGTGGGGTCTACCGAGACGTAACACCCCCAGTTTTCACACCACTGATTGTGTTACCTATAAAGACCATTGGAGGCTAGTAGGCTGGTTTTTCTGTGTGGCTAACACAAAGAGCATTTGCTACGATTTTACTTGGTTTTACTTTAGATTTTCTAAAGTCATCAAAAGGGTTTCCAGTATTCCATTTTCACCCTAAGGACATATTTCTGAAAATGGATCCTCCTTCAAACGGTAGGTCTATTTTTCTGATTTGGTGTTTTAATCATAAATAAAATAAATAAATAAAATGCATAAATAAATTGTTTATGTAGTTCATGGCATCAATATGTTGTTCACTAGGTGATATGACGTTCTGCGTACAGAACTCCCATTATGACAAGGCTGTGGATCAGCTTCTAGCTTTGAACGGTGTGGGTATGATGTTGTTATGATGTCAATTTTCAACTCTATAAATATTAAAAACGTATATGGAGTGTGTTATAATTGTGATTTTAAAGTATTTTCCCCTGCCCAATAGTGCGGGGCCCTCAGGTTTCTGGGGCTGATGTGAGCCAAGATCAACAACAATCTCCGCTTGGTAAGTTTTAGCTCATCGTTTTATTGTTTGTTATAACGTTTTTATCATGTTAAAAACATGAACTAATATGAATACATTTTTTTTTTTTAATTTTTTTTTTTTTTAGCATCCTTGAGAAGTATTGTGAACAGTGTTGGAAACAACGGTTCTGAAACGAAGGTTGGGAAGCATTTGAAAGTAAAGGCCCAAATTCACACTCCAACTGAGGATTCTGGAATATCTGATCCGATCGGTATGTGGGTCAATGCATTGGTGGATAATATATATATATATATATATATATATATATATTGCAGGGATGCAAATGTTAAAAATCGGAAAAAATCACTCAAACAGAATTTCATTACCCCCCCCCCCCAGGACATATAAGGGATGCTGTTAGAGCCATACCACCACCCACTGCATTTGCTGATGATATCACCACGCATGGTATTAAAAGGAAAGAGCCTGGGTCAGGATCAGTAGTACATAGTTCTGAAGAATCAGATGAAATATGTGTGATACCCAACACCCCTGAGCAAAAACGTCAAAGACAATCATGGGGTATGTATATACAGAAAAATATAGATATATGCTAATGTTTTTTCCTTTTCATGTTATTAGATTAATCCCGATACACTTATACAAATTATTTTTCCACAGAATCTTTCCCGGAAAATGGGGTCCCAAGCGTGGATAATGCAGATAATTGGGATGATGAGATGCTGCATGCATGGAGCATTTCTGACTTTTCAGAGGCTTTACCAATTGAGTCTCAAACAGTAAAGAGTGGTTCGGAGAACGTCGCTCATGTGTCTGGTTCAGAACCGGATTCGGATTCGGATGCACTACCTTCCAACCAAGAGGCCTTCAAGAATGAGGGGCAATCCTGTGTATGCCAGAGTAAGGATGTGATGTCGGGACAATTTCTTGCTTTTAGAGAAGAGAATGAACTATTACATCAGAAGAGAAGAGCAGAAAATGAGATATTACGTCAACAAGTGAAAAGTTTAAAATCATCCGTTGAATTGCTGGTAAAAAATCAGAACATTGCGTCAGACCACAGACGAAGGGATAGACAGGAGTATGAACTCTTTAACCGGACTGTGACTACCGAGCTCCAGGGACAAAGAGCTGGTTTGAAAGAAGTTATTGCGTTACTAAGACGTCACGGTTCTATACAACAGCTCTTAAGAACTGATCAGGAATTAACTGTGGAGTTGATGAAGCAAATGGTTGAGAAGTTTATACCTCGCTTTGGTAAGTCCTGATTGATTTAATACAAATGTGGATTTACAAATGTTCGCTATGTTTATGTTATGATTTTGTGCTATATTTTATGTATTATGCTTACGATGTAGTTTTAGGGTTTCATTTGTAGGGTTATTTTGTGTACTGGTGTTTTGACACTTTCCAGCTTATTGTTGATTATTTAGTGTGTTTGTGCTAGTTGGTTGTGGATTTTAAATAATTTGTGTTAAAAATGGCCACAAAACGTTGTCTGGAGTCAGATGATAGTGAACAAAGTCCAGCAGTGAGATTTAGATGTGATAATGATTCACATCATCAGCAAAGCACAACAGAAACTATGCGTTATTTAATTCAAACAGTCGAAAATATGGATAGACCTAAATCTAGTACACAAGTTTTGGTAGATTTGCTAAACACTGTACAATCAGCGGTGGTAAATCAAGAAGAAGAAACAGATTTTGATGTAGACCAATTTTTTAATTCTCCTCTGACCAACAATGCATCTAATGATTCGTCAAACACCAATTTTGATGTAGACCAATTTTTTAACTCTCCTCTGACCAACAATGCGTCTAATGATTCGTCAAACACCAATTTTGATATAGAGCAATTTTTTAATTCTCCTCAGATAGGTGGGGGGGCGACCCCCCCGCAGTACCAAGCATTTGATCCAGCAGCACCCAACATGGGCCTTACGCAGGGTGAACTAGATTCTCTTGTGAGAGATGGGGGTGTCGTGCATGAGTACACAGTGATTCCCAGAGCCCGATTCAATGGTTTGGAAATTCATAGGCTTATAAATCTGCGGCAGATATCTTCTACAGATTTATCTGCCTACACTACATTTTTACATGATCTATTGTCCGAAATTGTCTCATTTTCCAGATTATTAGCAGGTGATGGGGGGGTAATTAATATTACTTTGCGTGGGTCCAGCTTGACATCTGATGTTGATGCTCTCTTGTCACCTCAAAATAATTACGATCCAGATCTCTTTATTAATCAGCTTGAAAAGATATTGCAAAGCAACTCTGATGTAACTGTCGATGAGGCATTGGATTTAAGAGTGTCGATAGCAATGTGTAAAAATGGCGGTGCTCGTCGAAAGATACGTGACCTTTTGCATAACCAAGTAATCAGTAAAAACAGGATGAATTTATTCTGCCCAACAAACATTACAAATAATCTATGTTTTACAATTTGTCTCGCTCATTTTCTAAACCCAGAGAAACCACACACAGAGTTAGAGGCTGTAGCAGCATCTATACAGAAGTCAGCTGGTTTCACAGATCAGCATAAAATACGTTTTAATGACATTTCATGTTTTGAGCGCATGCTGAATATCAAAATTGTTACTTTCCATCGCACAAATGCAAGAATGTTGGAGAAGTATACAACGACGCACGACCCGCATCCAAAAACTGTGTTTTTATATTTGCATGATTCGCATTACTATTTGATAAAAAACCTAAAAGCGTTTTTAGGCGTGCCATATGTATGTGTGTATTGTTACCAAGGGTATACTTGTCGCAGAGATCACAAATGCAGATTTGTTTGCGATGTGTGCAATTACCCAGATTGTCACACACACCCCAAAAAGATAAAACACTGTGGCGATTGTTTGCGATACTGTACATCTGATTATTGTTTTGAAATGCACAAACATCCCGCCCCTGGTGAGGAATATGCACAGTGCACTGTCACCAAATTTTGCCCCCAATGTAATAGACGTTATCACGTCAGTGGGACCAACCCGAAACCACACCGATGTGGCGCTGGACATTGTGTCCAATGTGGTGAGAGTTTGGTTACCGATGGGGAGCATCAGTGTTTTATTCAGCCGATCAAACCAGAGAAACCAAATGATCGCTACATTTTTTATGATTTTGAAACAAGAAATGAAAATAATACCCACATTGCAAATTTTGTCTGTGCAGTCACGTTTAACGGTGAGGAATTTGTGGCAGAGGGCCCAGATTGTGTCGAACGTCTCATTAAAAAGTTCAGACAGCCTTTTTATAGTAATTTCACATGGATTGCACATAATGCGTCCGGATTTGATAATTTTATACTTTTGGAATATTTCACTAGAATGGGGATCACTCCTAAAATTATAATGCAGGGCTGTCGGTTGATTTTAATGTATGACAACGCATTTAAACAGAGGTTTATCGATAGTTATGCATTCATTCCTATGCGTTTGGCCAAAACACCTGCTGCTTTTAATCTGACTAACAGTGAGAAGGGATATTTCCCGCATCTGTTTAACCGTGCAGAAAATGATGACTACATCGGCCCGTACCCAGAAAAACATTTTTATGGTTATTCGACGATGTCAACACAGGAGATGTTGAAGTTTGATGATTGGTACAATGGGCTCTCTGGTGCAGTTTTTGATTTTAAGAAGGAACTAGAAATGTACTGTAAGAACGATGTTTACTTGCTACGAGAAGTGTGTATGAAATATCGTAACGAGTTCATCCTCTGCACAGATCTGGATCCGTTTAATTACACCACTCTAGCAGGTTGTGCAATGGCTGTATATAAGACCCATTTCCTGCCAAAAGATACAGTAGCGCTGACACATGACAAGGCGTACACTAATCAAAACAAAACATATTCAAATGTTTCAATTGAATGGCTAGAATATTTGCAAAAATCACACTCCAATGGCATTCAGCATGCTCTAAACCATGGTGAGGTATCGTTTGGTAAATATTATGTCGATGGGTTTTATGATGATGGCACTGTGAAAAAAGCATTCGAATTTCTCGGTTGTTTTTTTCATGGATGTGAACGTTGTTATAACCCGAACGATTTAAATCCCTTATCAAAAGTGCCTTATGGCAGCCTCAGAAGACAGGTTGATGACAAGTTTGAAATTTTGCAACGTGCATATAATCTTCAAATTCATTTTGTTTGGGAGTGTGATTGGATGCTTTCCAAACAGACTGATGCTGATGTGATGGATTTCATGTCCACTTACACACACACAGAGAGGTTGAAACCGCGCGATGCACTTTATGGAGGGCGAACAAACGCTTGCAAGGTGTACCACAAAGTCAGTGAGGGTGAACGGGTGTGTTACCTAGACTTCACTTCGCTCTATCCGTTTGTTCAGGCGCGAAAAAGCTACCCCGTAGGTCATCCACAAATAATTCATAAAGATTTTCAAAATCTTGAAGATTATTACGGTATAATAAAGGCAACCGTTGTGCCACCACGAAAGCTGCTTCACCCCGTACTACCATTCAGAAGCTCTGGAAAACTTATGTTTCCTCTTTGTCGAAGTTGTGCTGAACAACAGAATCAGACCACGCCGTGCAAACACTCGGATGATGAAAGAGCTTTAACAGGCACATGGGTCAGCATAGAGCTTTTAAAAGCTGTTGAAAAAGGCTATGTCGTAGTAAAACTGCATGAGGTTTGGCATTTTTCGCAAAGTTCAGAAACGCTATTTTGTGATTATGTTAAAACATTTTTGCAACTCAAACAGGAAAGCTCTGGATTCCCAAAAGATGTCGTGACAGAGATGGACAAAGAAACCTATGTCAGAGAATACTTTGAAAAAGAAGGGATTAGACTAAATCAGGACAAGATTGAGATTAATCCTGCACGTCGGTCTATAAACAAGCTCCTTTTGAATTCTTTATGGGGACGCTTCTGTTTACGTCAGAATCTACCTCATTCAGAATTGATTTCAGAACCTGAACAGTTTGCCCAACACATTTTTGGTCGGGGGTATGATATTAAGTATTTCACATTTTTATCCGACTCTGTTGCATTAGTTCAGTGGGCTTATGCTGAAGGAAAAGGTGGTCAGAGTCGTGATGTAAACGTCTTTATCGGTGCTTTTACAACAGCGCATGCCCGGTTAGAATTGTATGATGTTATGGATAAACTGGGTGACAGGTTGCTTTACACGGATACGGACAGTCTTCTGTTCACATCAAAAGATGGTGATTGGGAACCCCCGCTAGGACCCTTTCTTGGTGATCTTACGAATGAACTTGATTATGATGATTACATTGTAGAGTTTTGTTCAAGTGGTCCAAAAAGTTATGGCTTTAAAACGGTTAATGGTAAGACAAGCATGAAAGCCAAAGGTATCACTTTAAATTCTGTAAACTCTCAAATCGTCAAATTAGACTCGCTGATTGAGCTTGTTGGTCAGTATGTGAGGGGGGATGGTTGTGATAATTATATTCTTGCACAAACCGACGGTATCGTAAGGAACAAAAAGCGATTCACACTACATAACAAGACATTTGCAAAAAAATTCAAAGTCGTTTACAACAAACGCGTTCTGCTACCTGACTTTACCACACTACCATATGGCTACTGACAACGTTTTTGGACACCAAGGTGTGCGAGACACAGATGGTTTTGATTTCAGATTACAATTTCCATTCAGTTGTGTTTTATGTGGACCTTCTAACTCTGGAAAAACGTTTTTTGTAAAAATGTTATTAGAAAATGCTAAAAGTGTGTTTTCTAAAAAGATTGAAAATATAGTCTTCATATTTGACTGTTGGCAGGGTTTGTATGATGAATTGTTGGCATTGTATGATATTAAATTTATTGAAGGAATCCCCCAGAACCTGAATGATGTTCATCTTTTTCCTCCCAATAAGACACACTTATTAATAATTGATGATCTTATGAACGATGCATGTAACAACATACAGATTGAACGTTTATTCACTAATTATGTGCATCACAAGCATATAAGTTGTCTCTTTATGGTCCAGAACCTCTTTTGTAAAGGAAAATCCAGTAGGACCATCAGTTTGAATACAAGTTATTTGGTGTTGTTTAAAAACCCCAGAGACAATACCCAAATTAATGTGCTAGCACGCCAGATGTACCCCAGAAACAGCAAATTTTTTATGGAATGTTATCAAGATGCTACCAGTATTCCTTTTGGCTACCTTTTGGTTGACTTTAAAGCAGCAACCCCAGACCATTATCATCTCAGAACGAGTTTACTCTCAAAACACCCTGTTGTATACATTCAGAAAAGAAAACACTAAGACTCTTGGATGTTACAATGTCTGCAAGACTTTTAAGGAACCTCCCAGTTTTAAAGTTGTTATTAAAAGCAACACCCAAACAAAGGCGTGCTATTTTAGAGTCAGCATCAGACGAACTCATCGTTGCATTGTGTGAACTAGCTCTTAATGTGCTCCATGGTAATATTCCACTTACACCACAGCAATATCAGAGACTGAAGAGAAGAAAAACCAACATCAAAATTGTTGCAGATAAGAAGGTTGGTGTTAGAAGGAAAAGACAGCTAATCAATCAACAAGGAGGTTTTCTATTACCGCTTTTAAGTGTTGCAATACCATTCATAACAAGCTTGGTTAGCTCTAAATAAGGTCCGGCGATGGAGTATGGTGAGAAGATGTTTTTAGTTCCACAACATCAGCTGGATAAGTTGAAGCCCTCTAACACACGCGAGTCTATACATGACCTCGTGGAAAATGACCTAGACATTTCTATAAAAAGCATCCTGTACAGTTCTGATCTAAATCCCGATGAAAAAGCAAAAATGTACACAGCTGTTTTGCAAAGGTTTCTAACAATAGCTAGACAAGGGGATAAGGAGTTTGGTACATTAAAACTAAGTTTTCCACACCCTGATCACGTTGAAAAAGAAGACCCACCCAGGGCAGTTAGTGAGCCTGTTCATGACTTTTTAGATAATGTTTCAGAAGAAATATTAAACAATGTTCCACAGAGGAGTGTGAAAAATGTTCGATACATTTTAGAAAAAATGTCTAAAGCTAAAAGTGTTTCTTCATGGACTGACACGGGTGAGTTTGTGTTTAAAGGGCGCACGATCCCCGGTTCACACATGTTTGATTTAATTAAAAACATCACAGCTCCACATAAGATTGCAGATGAACGGAGACCGGATGGATGGAATGAGTTTCTGGAGGCTTTTGCTGGTTTAAATTTACCATACTCTGTGGTACCAAATCATCAGGTCAGACGTGCAATTAACTCTTTCAAAAGCAAAACGACGCCATCTGTAACTAATTCATCTAAGAAGAATAAACAGCAGAAAGTGTGTCCTAGTACACCATCACCATCTGTATTCAAATCACCCAAGCTTGAACATGGACAGTGGTTAACTTTTTAATCTGTGAGTTCTGTACACATGTATATTTTGTTTTATCATTATTAAAATGTATTGTTGAAATAATGTGTATAATAAAAAAGAGACAATACAGGAAATTAAAATTGTTTTGTTTTTATTAAAAGAAATTAATCATGAGACATAAACATTGCACCTGTTTGTACACACTGAACACATTTGAAAACATTTTCATTACATGGGGATTGCTTTAGTTTTTTCACAAAGGCTGACACCATTTTGTCATTTTTAATACAATCATGAGTATACAATTTCAACACATAATCATAATCAAACCCTTTTGCCATGTGGTACAGGAAGAACACACAGTGCTGACCACATGTGTCTGATGAAAAGTCTTGGACTTGGACATTTGAATGTTGGACCTCTTTAGAATTCCGAGTTAAAAAGTTTTTGATGAATACTGGAAAACGATGATGATCCGGTTTGTTTCCAAAACTGTCAAAAAAACAAGCAACACCATCTTCGTTTATGTAGATGGCTAGCCAATGCTGACCTGGAAGCCCCGATATATCTGTATTTATAATAACTGCTGATGGTAGTTTTCTTAGAGGTGATTTTGGCAGATAATCACATGGAAGAACCCCAAGAAAATGTAGATTGCACGAAACCTTATCCATGATAGAGGTAAGCTGTACAGTGTTCATTTTATGTATTAATAGTAATCAACCAGAACCTGTCGACGATTTGAAACTTCAATTAGACTGTCAAAGACAGAGTAAATTAATAAAGTAACAGTACGAGGTAGAGGTTGTCTAAAACGGGCTTCTAGTCTAATATTTCCACTCTTGATAAGTGACAAATGCTGACTGCACTCCTCATCCGGTGTGAAGTTAAAGGCGTACAGTGTATACCCATGCAGAAATTCTTCCCTATCAAAAGACAGAGGCTGGTTTTTAAGATGTCTTCCAGAAGCCAATGCTAACTGGTAAAACTCACGCACTGCAGAACCGTTTTCATATTCAGGTTGCAAAGGTTTTGCGGGGTACTGTTGCCCATCCACATAAACTGCTAGAAATTCAAGGTCATAATTTTTAAACGCGAACGGGTTTTTATTATATGATCCTGTAAATGCATCATTATCAACCATCGCTATAACCATAGATTTTGGCAGTGTGCCTAAGAACAAGTTTTCTTGATTACAGACACGTGAACCTGCAGGTATTGAGAATGTCTTCATACACACGCGGTCCACAGGGTATTTTGCTGTTGTTGTAAGCAGAGCTTGAGCATGACCCAACCTCACAGCAGGTGCCACGGACACTTTTTTCACAAACAGTGATGCAGACAATATGCTTAGTTTATAAGGTGTACCGTTGCTCCTCATTAAACAGAACTCATCTTTACCTCTGGTCAGGCGAACTTTAAGATCTAGACCAGGAATTAGAAGTTTTGACTGAAAAAATATATCATTATGTACAGGTGCTAACAGCTCGACGATATTACTAGCATTGGTAAAGGCTGCTCTCTTTGTCAGCCCGCGATTTTCTCCAGCGGGGTCTGCGACATCCATTTGTCCTGCTGTGTCTTTGTAAAAAAGCCCTGCAGAGAAATTTGTTTCAAGCGTGTCTTTACCATAATTGGTAAGACAATCTATTATGCAGCGATACGGATATGTACTTGAACTCTGTGATATAAGACGATCCCCAAGCGATACATCTACTTGCGTAAAAATTGTTGCTCCAGGGTAGTTAATCAGCCCAACCGGATCCCCATCTGCTATATCAGTGCCATCAGGATTGGTAAGCTTAACCCGCAAAAACAGAAGTGTATTGTTTAGGTCGATGTAGTCCTCACCAGCCCCCGCAATAAAAAACTCTAAAGGTGTTGTCTCCGATATGGCTGATAACGGGGGGACTTCAATATAAGTATTTCTTTCAAGCGACATTTGGGTGGGTGGCACGGTGAAAAGATCCAGCTCAGTTTTTAAACATTCTTGTGACATGTTATGTATTGCCGCCATATTTTTAAAATATTGTATTAACAGCTCTCTTTGCTCTTTTTGACCCAGTACGCTTGGCTGTCTCCTTACGCTTGCGTTTTACAACTGGTGTTTTTTTCTGAGCACGTTTTGTTTTCTTCTGTGTCTGGCCACTCCTCCGTACCCCTGGAGGCCTGGAACCTCTTTTGCGAGCCATCACCATTAACCCGGATCCATCTTGAGTACCATCGTTGTTAAAAGATCGTGATAATGTATTGCTAACAACATCGCTTAATATATTTTTCGCCGCTGATTTAAGATGTGGTTTCGCTATGCTAAATCCACGCTTTAGCAAGGGTATTGCCATTCTAAAAAGCCCACGAAAAAGCCCCCCAACCCCCGCTCCGTACATAGGTCCGGCCCCGACATAGCCGGGGAGTCCGCCACCAGCTTGATTCTGGTAATACGTCACGTAACGCATCGGATCAGCGTTATGATTGGTGTGATAAATCATTTTTTAATTTTTTTTCTCTCCTAAGCGTTTATTAAAAAACACACTGTTTCACAGGTCTGAAGTGGAGTTTAGCAGTCACCTTTCCGTAACTAAAACGTATGTCCTGATTTTGATCGTCTTTCACCTGTATACATATCTCAGTGATGGAGGATTTATTAACCGGGACGTAATGCGGTCTGTCGTATCGAACACTAACAATTTTGTTATTCTCACCATCTATATGTACACACCTTAGTAGTGGGACGTGATGGTCTCCAACTGATTGGTATTGTATTATATCCGTATATATATATATAGTGTAGAACCCCCCATTTATATCTGATTGATGAGGTGCATACGTCACAGACTTGTATCCAATACTGTGGTTTTCAACAGGTTGATCATTAGTTTCTATTGCAACCCCCGGTTTTAATCCTAAAATAACGGCCAACTTTCCGTAAAATGTGAGCGATGTCTTTGGTGGACCTTTCAGAAACACTTTGTTTTTAACATGGTCAAAACCAAAACTCACATGTGGTGGTAGATTTGCATTGATCTCCCTGATCAAAAAAACAATGTCGTCATAATATCCAGCTTTTAACCTGTGTAGCACATTTGATATCTTTTTATCCCTGAAGATGAAGATCTCAATCTCTTTACCTTCAGCGGTGTATTCGGGGGTGTGATCCTCACTATTTGCACCTGTTGTTGTTGTTTCCCCATAGTTAAAGATGAAAGCTGCATCTTCCTCATTAAAAGTATACCAGCTTCTAGGATATTCAAATTCGATCAAACCAACTTCCCATTCACCTTTTAGGTTTATAGTTCTTGCTAATCTGGTTGTATAGCTAGATATGGTATTTTCTGGATAAGCAGTTAACGAAGCGTTGCAGGGGAGCGTGACATAAAATCCACCCTCAGCCATGACCGGTTTTTACACTAATGCATTCATGTTATGCAGGATTTTGTTTTTATGGTACTTGTACATCCACCAGCTCTTTCTGATCAACCCACGATGCAAATTTTGCAGGCCATCCGAGCCATTGTACCAGCACCATTGTTTTACGCCCCTTCTTCTTCTTATCTAAAATTTTTTCCACTTTAAATGTCTTGTTATCTTTCACAAATATTTTTTGTAATTCCTCTGCATAAAAAACCCCATCAATGACATCACCGTCATAATCACGCAATCTGTAGACAGGCGGGTTGCGGGGGATGCATGCTGTTACTGTGAAAAATTCCTGTGTGTAGTTTTCCTCATACCCTTTCGTGAACGGGCCTCTTACTTTAGAAATTCTGACAACATCACCAATTTTATATTTAAATTTGGGGGCCACACAGCGAACACCGCTAGAGCCATATAGATTATGAAACACCGCAGATTCATTCTCTTTGTTCACATCGATTGGCCTCATCTTAATACTTCTATGGTAGCTACTGTTATATCCATCCGTTATGTCTTGAAGAATGTCGATGTAGCGTTTGGAGTTTATAGCTGTTAAATACCGCCACATTCTACCCTTTAACGTTCTATTAAACCTCTCAACAACACATGCCTTTAATTCAGTGGCAGGTGTAAAATGTATAATGTTATATTTTTTCATTAGATTTTGAAAGTGTTTATTGTGGAATTCCTTCCCTTTATCGGTCTGTAATCGCAATGGTTTTCGTCCATCATTCAAAATGGATTCAAAAGCTTTAGTCACTTCACCCCCGCTCTTGTTTTTTAAAACACGCGTCCATGCATATTTACTAAACAGGTCGATACATGTCAAGAGAAAATGATTGTTGTCATTTTCTTTGGAATATGCTGACATATCAACAAGATCCGCCTGAAATTGAAAATCAATGCCGAAGACAAAGACACGATTCCTTTTGTATTTCACAGGTGCTGTTCTGTGCAGCGTGTAAGCATCTTCACCAGCGAGCCAGTCCGACACTTGTTTGTCGGATAAAGGAACACCTGTTTCTTTTAAAACAGCATCTTTTAAACGTTTTTTACCCCCTAAAGAACCAGGGTTACAAGGTGTGTAATAAATATTTTTTATTTCTTCTTCGGACATATTGTTGGTTCAGTCTCCACAAAAGAATAACTCAGATAATATACATGTTCTGGCTTTTTATTTTCAGTAAAAGAGAGTACAATAATCTCATACATCATCCAGGTACTGTAAAAATCTTATACACATCACAAAGTTTTTCTCAAGAATGTATTCAATTAAAGTTTCAACAATTTCACATACATTAGTTTGGTCTTTTTTTGACACAGTGATTACACACAAATCAGTCACATACGTACACAAACACAGTATGTCAGCAATTCTAATACAGCCCCCACATTCAGTGACCAGGTCTAGTATTTTTCTAATTGTTGCACAAATTGGCTCACCTTTATTAATACACATATGCATTATATCAGTCCACTCATTAGACATGCCTCTTACACCAGACATTTGGTTCTTGAGATTTGTTAAACGTTTGGGGTCTACATCACATCCATTTACAGCAACAGGCACATCAACACAGTCATTAATGATCTTATACAACAAGTTTGTCAACTCGCATCTAATACGGCGTTTAAGTAAACATTTTGCCAGCCCCATTGCACAACATGTATTCCCCATTTCAGTATCACAGTCAGACAACTTGTGCGGACCCCTTCCAGTTGTCCACAGCGTCATAGACAATCTGTTCGCTGCTGACATCCACAACTTTCTCTCTGACTTCACGAAGTTTTTCCACAATGTAAACTTCGTCACGCAGTTCGTGCAAAATAGTATCCACTGACCCCTGGATCCTTTGGGGATGAATTCTTAAACCACATCGGTTCAGTGCCTGAGCTATGATGTGTTTGAGTCCTGGTTTAATTAGATTATGAGTCAGCTCCTCAAAGTATGTGTCAAAGAAATAGGCATCAGGTTCAAACAAACAGGAATGTCTAATCTGACTCGGGTGCTCCACCTCACAACCCAAGCAAATCTGTTTTAGCTTTTTGTTGATGAGATGTTCCAGGAGGACCACAACAGTTGCTTTTATGATTCTGAACCCATCAGACCGAATAATTCCGTCTGTGTCGTCAACCCCACCATAGACTGCAGCTCCAGCTACTGCTCCTGTGTTCCCGTACGGTGTTGTAAGGAAAGTCAGGTTGTGATATCCCAGATCCATGCAAAATTTATCCAGCCAGCTGTTGTCATAAGTTTGTGGGTGGGACTCCTGCGATTTAGCACTGTCATTAGACATTGTTATGTCATAACTTTGTGGGTGGGGTTCAAATGGCATAGCGTTATCGTCAGGCATAGCTGGTCCAGTCTCAGAGGTACTGGTGTAGCAGTAGTTAGATGCAGTTTCTTGAGACATGGTGAATGAATGTAGTGAGTGTACCAATCCTGCAGATGTTTTAATGTTTGTAGTAAGTGGGCGGACTTAAGAGGCGGTCTTCTTGGCTGGTAACGCCCTGCTCAGGATGAAACAATTTCACCTTTACACTGTTGTAGCGATCGTACATATCACACCATCTGAACAGCTTGTTAATACAGGTAAAAAGATTGTCAAACAGACAAATATCTTTCCACTGAAACAAAAATTTCATGTCATAGCACACGTAATGCTCAGTCTCAGGGATAGGCCATACACGTTCGCAGAGTTTTGTCTTTTCGTTGGAGCAAAATATATAGACACAATCGTCTGGTAGCTTTTTACTATGATCACCGACCACGCGAAATCTCGTGTCAGGACTCACACCATCCCACTCTGCAATGTACAACGGTTCGTCGCCACAGTCATTCAGATCTCTCCAAACGTAATTGAAAAAAATAAACCAGTCTTTCGCAGGGAAAATCAGACACGGCTCCTGTGATGTAAATTCATCTCCAACATCCACAGCGTAGAGTTTTACAACCCGCATCACTTTGTCAAACACATAGCGCCCGACGCGTCCACCAGACATTGAGAAATCACGTTTCACAAATTTCATATCTTCATGAAGAAACTTTGTCAAACTGACGCTTTGTCTCTTCTTTGGTGCAAAAGTCAACTTTTCACCCATTTCAACAGGGCCTCTTGTTGGTGAAATACACATCACTTTTCTTGTAGTTTTAGGGGTGCTTGGACTACCCATTGTAACAGATGACTTGCAGAATCTCCTCTGTGTTCAACAAATGTACCCCATACACCTTATTTAAATAACAGGACCAGGATTTCACCAAAATGTCATAAAAATGCCAAATCTGGGCTGAGATACAACCTCCATAAATTTACCCATATATCTAACTATAAATCCAACTCACCCTATATCTCATTGACACTCTTGACCTGCCAATCAGAGGACAACAGCCATAAATTCAGCCATAAAAAACAACCATTGACAACCACTGACCTGCCAATCAAGGCTCACACCACTCATAAAACATATTTGACATCCACTGTCCAGTCAGCTTGAGTGACAACACAGAAAATCTGGGTCATAAATTAGGGCCATAAATCAGGGTAATAAATCATTATTCTGACACAGTGTATATGATACTCTACTAATGTTTATGTAAAGAAAAAGTACATATTGATGCTAATTTTATTTGTTATTTGCTGGTTTTCTACATAAAACTTGGTGAATTGATTTCATTTTGTAGCATTAGGCCTTTTTGAACAGGATTCTGTGATAACCGTGATCATTTTGGTCACTATAATCATGAAATGAAATTTTCTCACCTGAGAAGACAAAAGAATAACATAATAATGACCTGAAAGGACTTACATAATAATGAGGCCTTTCAGTCAGGTAGGCTGTGAAAAAACCCTCTGTGACGGTGTATATCAAACATACAGAAAAAACAGCAATACTGTGAAATATTATTAGAATTTCAAATAATGGTATTATATACTTTAAAATATAGCCTAATGTATTTCTGTGATGCAAAGTGTCTGAACAATTATGTTACCTCTGTGGCATTTCATATAGGCTTTTAGCTTAAAAGCATGCACATTTGGAGAAATATACCAAAACTGCTATCTCAAACATAGAGAGGCTTCTTTGTGATCTCAACTAACAGATTCTGCAAAAAAACAAAAATCACCAATTTTGAAAAAAAAACTGCTTCTTTCTCATTTCGCTCGATAGTTGTGCTGCCGACTTGTGTCCCTGGTTTCAGTGATGGGTCACATATATATGTTGATTTTTCTCTCCAATAATACATATGTTGTTGGAAAGCACAGCAGTAAAATCAGTGTTTTACAATGAGCAGAAATTAGCTGCTTTTATATGATGCAGCCAGTGTGAGATTGCCTGATTGCATCCAAAACAACTGATCATATGTTTTGTCTTTTGTACATTTTGAAGATAAAGTGCTGCAGCAAACAGATATATTGAATAATTTTAAAACCATGCAGTGCATTAAAAAACTTAACTACGGCAACACTTAGACACACAGAGACATTAAGAATCAGCATATGAATCCCAACAATGGTGATTAAAAAAAATGCTTCACGCTGCAATGCATGCTGGGTATCACCATAGGACAAAACTCCCATCATGCATTGCATTATGAATGATTATTGTCACCACCATTGAGGATTGTATGCTGTTTTCATGTATATGCCTGAGCAATAATAGTTGTTTATTTTTAGCAGTGAAGTATTATGGTGGTATTTGTTTTAAGTTCCCTTGTAGTGAATTCTTATTGACTATTAAAAATATGATTAAAAGTTATATTTGATCACCAAAATGTTGTATTTTTAAAAAAAAAAGTAAGTAAATAAAATTATTTGTGTTTTTAAAATAGCTTGAATGTAACTTTACAACCTTGCCTCATATCATATACACAGATCAATGAATATGCAAATTAGCCCCGCCTCCATTAAGCCGGCTTGAAGAGTCTACTGTTGCTGCAGTGACAACGAGGCAATTTGTTGTTTGTGTTGTGGCTACATTAAATAAATGCACATCCTTGAATGAGTATGGATTTACAGCATATTTACTTGAACTCATCAGGTAGGCTAATATCTATGGATTGATCCATTCCAGAAGCGGCCAAAATCGGAATTTATAATGGACTGAATAGCTCTCTCAGAACTTGACGTGCGAGGACACACTGACTGACATATGCGCATGAATCACGGTCACACGCTCAGAGCAATATTGTTTTATAGTATTAAACTATTTTGAAGGACAAAAACAAACTTTACTGGCTCTACTTCAAGTCAGCTGTCACTTTACTTTGGTGCGAGGCCCTAGGCGCTTGTACACTTGGCACAGGCTTTGCAACGGTTCTGTCATTAATTAATATGAATTAATATAATTAGCCTTTTGCTTGACTACGTTATCAAACAGCTAATAATGTGTTGGTGTTACACACACTGTTCCCGTTCGCAAGTCAAACAACTGCCTTCTAACAATCAGTATCCTTACAAACGCTTTGAACAACTCTCGTTCAACGTCTGTGGAGAAAGACATATAGTTCATCATAACATCGTAATAACATCGACTCAATTTTTCATATCAACAGAAAATATACCAGGATAACCTGGCTTCTCTCAAGACTTTCCTGCTTCAGAGCAGTCATGGTTAATGATATGCTAAAGCCAGCTGGCACGTTGTTGTGATTGGTTACAAGGTAGTCTGTGATGTCACAAACACCCACGATTTCAAACTGCAGGTTTTTGGTTTACTGCCAAAGATAAAGAGACCTCTTTGCGATGCTAATTTTAAATGGGTCTCAAGCAGCATTCAAGCAAACTCAAGCTGATCTGCTCCTTTAATCCTTTGATTCAGCAATGTACAAGCATTTGTTACAAAACACTATTGCACTTGCTTGTTAAAAAAACTATTTTAAAACCATAAAAGGGTCAAGAGCACAACTAAAACAAACGCTCTGACCACTACAATGGGGGCATACTTTTTTAACCAATAAAAATGCAACATCTAAACCTCTGTTAATTCTCAAAAAGAACTTCTTTAGACTTAAAAAAATAAAGTCAATCTGGGCCCGTATGTATAAAGCCGCTTAGAGTAAAATTTTAGTCTTAAGTGTATCAAAATTCTAAGAATGACGTAATTTTACTCTTATCCTTAGACTTAAGAATAAGTATGATTTATAAAGGTTCCTAAGTGTCAAGACTAAGTCTTAGCTCTTAAATTATTTAAGAGAGCTGGAGAGGTGTCTTAACCTTGTTAAGAGTAACAAGATGGCAGCAGAGAAGAGGAGACACACGCTTTCTAATGACAATATGATGTATTGGAGTTATATGATGAGTTGATAAAACGATATTAACTTGATTGTCAATTCTTTTTGTAACTGACCTAGTAAGAAATGTAACAACTTAATAAATATTACTAAAACAATAATTATTATGTTGAATGCATTTTAACACATTTAAAGGTGCTGTATGATTTCTCAAATTTGTTATTGAACACTGTTGATTATTTGAAATCAACACAAACAAATCCACCCCTCTCTTCAGAGTTTCTTGTTAATCGCAAACAATTTCGCTTAAACCATCAAAATATGAGAAAAAATATTTTTATATTATTTAAATGTTTTAAAATATGACATTGAATACAACAAAATTTGTTTTTGATATTTAATTGGTTCTCTCTTGTTTTTGCATGTGTTCATAATTTCTTTGTATGACAGCCTGGCCAAAAATAATTTGAAATAATTTGAAATTTCATTTCATTATCACACATGAAACAATTGACTCCAAGCACAGCTAGTCAATGTGGTTACATCTTTTAACACATTTTTAAAAGTTTAAGTAATTAAGTTGAATTAAGGTTGAAGATGTCAGTTTTCATATGGCTGGACATCACATTTGGCCTCTACTCTATGGCAGTTCACTCGCTATTGGCTGATTCAGAGGTTAAGGGCGGCCATTTTAAGTTGACATCATTGTAGTCCTTAGTTCACAACACTTAAGTCAGCACTTAAGAATCCATCTTACTCTTAAGAACAGTCTTATGTTTTGACTTAAGTGTCAAAAAATTCTTAGTAAAGAGTAGGAGTTTTCTAAGGGTAGGAGACTTTTATAAAGAAGCTAAAAGCAACTTTTAGTAAAGTATAAGACAGATTCTTAAGTGCTGACTTAAGTGTTGTGAACTAAGGACTACAATGATGTCAACTCAAAATGGCCACCCTCAACCTCTGAATCAGCCAATAGCAAGCATGGAAGGGTGAGGTCACAGCAGCACAATACCATCATTTAATGTTATTATATAAAACAATAAAAAGAAAAACACAAACGTTTTAATATTGACATTTATTTAAAAGCAATAGCTTTGCATTGTGCAAAATTATCAAAAATTAGTATTGATGGTGTGGAATCTTTTTCTATTGATTTATGTCTCCTCATTTACAGTTAGTGCAATGATGTTTACACGAGTTCCATCTGTAGGAACTATGGATGAACCAGACAATTGAATCATTCAGATGATTCTTTTAAACATAATCCTAATTCAGAATCAAGTTCCGACTCCAGCTCGTCTGCAGAGTACACCCAGGCGGATAAATTTTATGACACCCCCATGCTTCCTGATAGCAGGAGAAGTGACAAACCAAATGGTCACCCAGGAAGATAAAGTCTCTTTTATCACCAAATCAAAGAAACAGAGAAAACAATGCAGGCCCCATTTGTTCTCTCAAAGACCTATCCTCACAGAAAACTCAACAGAGACTGTTATACAACTAAAACTGCATCAAAATTGTTCCAAACAATTTTAAATGGACTTATCAAACATCTTTTAACTACATACATTTTACATTATGTGTTCACAAATAGTTATGCTTTAAAACACTCAACAATTCATGTAAATGTGTTAATTCTTGACTGAATGAATGAAAGTATGCTTTATTTTGTCTCTTTCCCCCTTTCCTATATCCTGACCTGAATGAAATCTGTTTAAAATTTATTGTATTCCATTTAATAGAAACTATGTTAAATTGACACTCTCTGCTGAAGCAGACCAGAATGTAACACCCATGTGTTATTGGGGGCAGAGAAAGCCCTTTTGAAACAGGACAATATCTGATTGGCCAAGACCCCGCTGAGGTGTGAAAACAACTAAGCTTAAATAGTCAAACTGCAAGAGAAGATAAAAAGAAGTTTTTTAGTAGAGAAGTTTTGTTGTTGTCGTAAGCAGAACCATGGAGTAACAAAAAGAACAGACAAGCCGCTCATTCAAGTTTCACTCACTTTTCTTTTCTTTTACTTAATTTTCTTTTCCGTTGAAAGTCTCGTGTTCTAAGTATTACCGCAAAGTTCAACCAACGACTTTTGCCGTTTCAACTCCAGTGACAAAGAGACTTTTCTTTCATTGTTTCACACGGACCCTGGACAAATCATCGACTTGGGAAGCCCTTCTCTGCACGACGAGGGTAATTCACATAAGTCAACAAGCAAGTACCTCCAGATGAAAAACTGAACTGGTGCATTTAGATTAATGATTCATGGTTCGTTCGGGTCTTTGAAAGGCATTGATAGGAATTCTGTTAATCATATCACTCTCTCCCTCTCTCTTAAAACTCTTTCTCTCTCATTTCCTTCTCACTGCAATGCGAATGAATGTGTGTGTGTGTATGTGCGTGTGTTTGTCTTAGATTAGTTTGTGTTAGAATAAATAAAATCTCTTGTACATTTTAAAAGAAAGTGTCTTGTATTATGTGCTTCTATGATTTAATGTCTTAAACTGTCGATTCAAGTTACCTGCGCTAATCAGAAGAGCTTACGGCTTGAGCAAATGAACGCTGGACAAATCAGTCGCTCAGTTGTAAACTTACAACTCTTTATAATTCCCTGATAAATTATTTCATTTGAGCTAATTTTACTTCCTAGGGTGTGATAGCCCTACACGTCAATGGCTCCAACAACTGCAGGGAAGCCCATAACAACATAAAAGTGGCTTTCTTTTGCCACATGGTTTGATGGTCAGTTGGAAAGTCAATGAACTGCCATAGAGTAGTGGCCAAATGTGATGTCCAGCCATATGAAAACTGACATCTTCAACCTAAATTCAAATATTTTTTAAAATGTGTTAAAAGATGTAAGCATATCGTGTAGCTGTGCTTGGAGTCAATTGTTTCATATGTGATAATGAAATGAAATTTCAAATTATTTTTGGCCAGTCTGTCATGCAAAGAAATTATGAACACATGCAAAAACAAGAGAGAACCAATTAAATATTAAAAACTGATTATGTTGTAGTCAATGTCATATTTAAAAACATTTAAATAATATAAACATAAAAATAAAAATATTTTCCTCATATTTTTATGGTTTAAGCAAAATTGTTTGCGATTAACAAGAAACTCTTGTATGTTCATTTTTTGTGCTTCCTTGTCATTCGTTCATCATCTGCACTTTATTTTTCATTAAGCATTTTGTTTTGCGTCAGCTGTGGTAAACAGACATTCAACCTCATTACCTGTGTAACAGATGCCAGATAGTGAGAGTTTTGCAGGTAAACCACTGCGCACTGACAGTTGCTAGAGAATGAGGTGTTTATCGTCATTGATAGTGCATATGCCTTGCATGCCAGCAGTGATTGGGCTGGGGTTCGAGACCGACTCAGAGCAGGGTGGTTAGGATTGGAGTGTGAGTTTGAGGCGGAGCAATGAAGAGAGGGGTGTGTTTGTTTATTTAAAATATCAACAGTGTTCAACAACAAATTTGAGAAATTGCATATAGCACCTTTAAATGTGTTAAAATGCATTAAACATATTTAGGGCCCAAGCGAAAATTCGCGCAGGGCCCTCTTGTTCTTCTAAGGATTATTATTATTTTTTATTTATTTATTTATTTTTTTTTTTATTTTTTTTCCGTCTTCCGGGGCTTTTTGGGGGCCTTAACATGCTCAAAAACTCTTGAAAATTGGCACACACATTGGAATCCGCGGCCATTAGGACGCCGGAGAGGCTGGTACCCGGGCGTGGCAGGGGGGCTCGACAGCGCCCCCTTGAAAAAAGTCTGAAAATTTGGTCCATATATTAAACATGCTTGCACGTATTAGTATGAAACTCGGTACACATATAGACCTCATCGGGCCGAACAACTTTCGCGCTCTAAGTTAATCGCCACGCCAACAGGAAGTCAGCTATTAAGGGTTGTTTGAAAAACGCATGCTCTGGAATTTGATATACTCCTCCTAGACGATTAATCCGATCGCCACCAAACTCGGTCAGCATGAAGTCAAGACACTGATGATTAAAAATTGCCAGGGGATTTTTGATATCTCGAACGGTTTGGCCGTGGCGAGGCAACGAATTTATGGCGAGAAAAAGGAAACAGGAAATGTGTTATAACGTCTTAATACATATATTGATCTTTATGAAACTTCACGAGTGTGTTCGTTATAGGAGTCTGATCACATGGATGTGACTATTGTGAGTCAAAGTTATAGCGCCACCAACTGGCAGCAGGAAGTGTATCACTTTTTGAAATGTTTTGAGATCACCCTCTTATTTTTACCTGATTTGCTTCAAACTTCATCAGTGTAATGCAAAGCCATAGAAATGGGCGTGGTGGAGGGGCTCAGTAGCGCCACCTTTTGACAAAAGTGGGGGGGTTAGTTTTTCCTACAGTCACCAAACTCGGTACACATATTATTCTCATCAAGCCGGACAATTTTCTAATTTACATTCATTAGCTCCGACCAACAGGAAGTCAGCTATTTTGGTTTGAATGTTAATTTTTTGAAAAAACAGGCTATGAATTTTATACTACTACTCCTACAGGGTTTATCCAATTTACACCAAGCTTTTTTTAACTTGTTGCTAACACATTGAAGTTGTTTAATTGCAAACGGATTTTGGATATCTCAAACGGTTTGGCCGTGGCGAGGCAACGAATTTATGGCAAGAAAAGGGAAACAAAGTGTTATAACTTCTGCATACATTAATTGATTTTGATGAAACTTTGGCTTAGTCTTCGTTGTACAAGGCTGATCACATGGATTTGACTATTGTGATTCAAAGTCATAGCGCCACCAACTGGAAGCAGAAAATGTGTCACTTTCAGCATACATTGAGATCACCCTCTTATTTTTACCTGATTTGCTTCAAAATTCATCAGAATAATGTTAAAACTTGGCACATGTAATCCTTTGAAAATGGGCAGGGAGGAGGGGCTCTATAGCGGCACCTTGTAGTGCAGTAAATGTGGAGTGAATTTGACATAGTCCTTTGATGTTTAACCGTTTTAAGTGCCTATTGCCCGCTGTGCACAGTTGCCCTGAAGCCACCGGGGTGGCGGTGCCACCGGGCTTGGGCCCGCCATCGCTGCTCGCAGCTATATTAATTATTGTTTAAGTAATATTTATTACATTTATTTAAAGTTATTACATTTCTTATTAGATCAGTTACAAAAAGAATTGACACTTAAGTTTATATCATTTTATGAACTCCATGTCATCATATAATTCCAACATCATATCTTTATTGGAAAGCATGTGTCTCTTCTTTGCTGCCATCTTGTTACTCTTAACTAGATTAAGACACCTCTCCAGCTCTCTTAAATAATTTAAGAGCTAAGACCTAGTCTTGACACTTAGGAACCTTTATGAATCACAATTATTCTTAAGTCTAAGAATAAGAGTACAATTACATCATTCTTAGAATTTCGACACACTTAAGACTAAAATTTTACTCTGAGCTGCTTTATACATACAGGCCCAGATCTTTTAATCAGATAGTGAGATTTAATGACTTTTATCTTCAGTTGATTTCAATTAGTTTGGGCTGAAGTCAGATGTAGTTCTTGTGTTTCTTCTTTCTTCAGTGATTCTTCTTGTTAACAGCAGGTGTTCATCACTAATGTTTAATCATCACTTATTTAATAGCTTAATTATCTCATTACCTTTAACTTCACTTCAGTGTTATTTTAACACTATTCATATGTACTCTGAGCAGAGATTATGAAGGCTAAATTAAAATAAGTGGGCTAAATTAAAACTAAACTGATCTTTTAAAATATTTCTTAGAATAAAATTGGTAATGCTGTTTTTTCATTTTGGTTGAGCATGAGTATCATGTTTACAGTAGAATTTCCTTAAAAGATGCTGTTGATCTTTGTCAACATAATGACTAAAGGCCACATTTCCTCACATGCCTGCCTATAGCAGTAAAACAACCTGAAGCTTTCTTTTAAATCACATGGTTCTCAAAAGGGTGTTGCCCTCAAAATATTAAAGTGTCATTCTTCTTTGAATTTACAATCTAACCCAGATAGCAAGCAATGATCGAAATAATGTTAAATCAATGTTAATGTGTCAACTTTATCCTCATTGAATCAATATCACTTTTGCACCCTCAATTAATGTGGAAAAAATGTTAAAATTTCAACAAAAAAATCAATAGTAATGGCTGGAACTAATTATTCACTTGGTTTAATAAAGAAAATAAGTCAAATTAGGTTAAATGAACATGAGCTGTGGTATTGAAAACATAAAAAAGTACGTTCACTTTACTTTTGTGAAGTTATTCAAACTAAACTTTATAAGTTCAAATAACTAAATTTGTCAAGTTGAAAATACTCAAAATTTAAAGTAAACAACTTAATTGGGTCAATGTAAAATATGGAGAGAAGTTGGATGACACATGACAATGGACACAGTGTTTTGGGCCAAATGGAGAGGAAAACTGAAAGAAATTGCCATTCTGTCACTTCGCCCAACCCCTGAAGGAAAACGCCTTTGTGTACAGGAAAGAAAGCTGTTACCATAGTGTCCCATTTCCAACCTTATTGCTGTTTATAGAGTAGTCAAAGTACTATAAAATGTTCTGTGATAAGGATGGAAACTTTTCGACAGGATCATTTCTTGATAATTTGCATCATTTTAGAATAATTCCTGTCTTGTAAGTTTGAATACAGATATATATATCTGTTATGTGATCAGGGCAGAACTAATTTTTTATGATCCCTCTTGCAGGTTCAGTGAGGTGGTGTGCAAACATGCACTAAAATGTATATAAACTTTGATCTCTTTTTTGTTGTTTAGCAGAGTCAGTCTACCTTTATCTCTACCGTGATGTGACCATGTGTATAAATGGCCCATTTTCCGCTAAATCACATGGCCATAATCAGGGTGTTGCTCTCAGTATAAAAACACCTGTTGATCTATTTTTCTGCAAGTGTTTCAAGTGAGTTGAACAAGGAAGCTTCATTTAAACAGTAAGTAAATCCATTTTAAAACTGAATTATTACCTGATTACGGTCAAGTCTGATCTCTCTATATTTATAAGATTAATGAAGAACATTATGCTTTATACACAATGATAAATGAGGAAATAACCTCTTATGTACCTCTTTTCTGAAATGAACTAACTAAGCAAATCATCAAACATGTACTGCATTAACACATGATCAATGCAACCTGTGTTTATCTTGTTCTGTCTTTAACAGGAAAAACATGGCGAGTTTAGACAAAGAGTTGTGCAAAATTAATGAACTCATCGAGAAAAGCACCATAATTGAAGAAAGAAATCCTGCCCGATATCGTCTAAAACTGATTACACACCATTTCAATCAGTATAGAAAAATGACCTTTGGGGAGAGAGACTTAAAGAAACCCCATAAAACCATTCTGATGGTGGGAGAAACAGGAACAGGAAAAACAACCCTGATCAATGTGATGATCAACTACATGTTGGGTGTTCAGAGAGAAGACAAGGTTTGGTTTGAGATCACAGATGATCAGAGTAAAGATCACAGCCCGACAACCATCATCACTGTCTATGGTGTTTATGACCAAAAGAGTCCAGATGATTTAACAATCATTGACACACCAGGATATGGAAATACCCGTGGTATCAGCTTTGACAAAGAGATTGCCATGAATTTGCTTCGATTGTCTGAAGATGGACTCCATGAAATAGATGCAGTGTGTTTAGTTATTGATGCATCTCAAACTCGACTCTCTGACAGACAAATATACATATTTGATGCTGTTCAGTCTTTATTTGGAAGAGATATTGCTGAAAACATTGTCTTGCTCTTTACACATTCAACTGGAGCTCACCCTAAAGATGCCCTGACGGCTGTTAAAGAGGCTAAAATCAAGTGTGCAGTGAATGATGAGAATCAGCCAGTGTATTTCCTCTTTGACAACTGTCAGTCAGATGCTGCTACTGAAGAATATGAAACAATCCAGGAACAATCATGGAAACTGAGTCATAGTGGAATGATGAGATTTTTCAGGTTTCTTGAAAACATGAAACCAAAAACCTTGCAGATGACTCAAGAAGTTTTGCAGAAACGGAAGCAGTTGGAAGCAAATGTCTCCAATCTACAACTACGTGTTCAAGTAACGGAACAAAAGCAAAAAGAGCTGAAACAGACTCAAGCTGCTCTGGAGAAGAACAGGAAATATGTAGAGGACAATAATGACTTTGAGTATGAAGCTGAAGTTTCATATAAGGAGAAGATTCCCATCAGTTCAGAATTTTGGCACTTGACCAAAGAGGCGATGTGCTGCACCGTCTGTGAGGAGAACTGTCATTATCCAGGATGCTGGTGGTTCACCTCTCTCTCATGGTGCAGCGTGATGACAAATAATCACTGTACAGTATGTACAAATAAATGCCACTACAGCAAACATGTCAAAGAAGCAAAAATATATGTAGCAAAGACAAAGAAGGAGAAGAGGACATATGAAGAGTTAAAGAAGGAATATCATGGAAAGATTGGGAATTGTGTCTCTTTGGTCAAGAAGCTTGAAGAAGAACTGCAAGAATTAGAGGAAGAGAAAAAAAAGCTGTTAAATGAAGCTTATTACTCTGTGGAAGCTCTGGAGGTGATCGCTCTCAACACTGATTCTCTACTCACCCTCCTGCACATTGACCTTCTGATTGAGAAGCTGAAGGAAATTAATGAGTCTGTAAAAGCTAAAAAATTGGAAGACATCAAGAAGAGAGCAGAAGAAAATACTGGAGCACTGGGATATGTAACATATTTTATAAAAACATGAATAAAAAATGTATCGGAACATTTAAAAAATCACCTGGAAAATGCTTTGGAAACAGCATTCTGATTGAAATTCATCATTGCAATTGCAATATCTGTTTCTCTCTCTCTCATATATATATATATATATATGTGTGTGTGTGTGTGTCTGTGTGTGTGTTTGTGTGTTTTGTTTGTCTTTCTGTGTTAGCAATCCTTTGTTTTTTATCAGATGAATGCAAATAAAATTTAAAAATGTGGCACTAATTTCAAAGGAATATAAAAACAAAGATATCACAATAATGTAGATTGATATTCATGCAGTAATACAAAAGAAAATAAGTGTTTCAAATCAATATGTTGTACAGGGATGCATTTCCTGAAGCCAACTATGGTCGCAAGTTCTCTCGTTACCAACACAATTTAACAGAACTCGCAACCATAGATGGCTAACGATGCTTTTGGGAAACACTTTAAAATGACTAAGAATTAGTCAAAGATCAGGGGCTGTCCATTTTAGAATTAATTAATTACAGGGCATGTAATCTAATTACATCAAATTATTCTGTCTCATCATTTGGCGAGAATAAATGAATGTAATGAAAATGTTCATGTTTTTTGTTATAACCTCAAAGCATTGTTTCATAAAGTTTAGCCCTAGCCATTGACAAGAGGTGTGTTTGACTACAGGTGGCACTACACTGATTAATGGGTATCTTGATTTTAAGCAGTACATGTCTGTTAGAATTTTAAAATTTAATACAACAGGTGTCAGCAAATTATTGAACACAAGCAATAGTGAAAGATGTGTATGTATCATTTTAATTGAAAATAAATAAGCACTTTTTTTTTTTTTTTTTACATAATTTCGCAAAAAAAATAATAATAATAAAAATAAAATAAAATCATTCTAGATCATGCAGACTAGTTAAAACATCATAATAGATACTGCATTGAGTCAGTCAGTGTCTATTCTGTGGAAAAAAAAAAAAAAAAATGACATAAAATTGCATTTTATGGTTATTGCCACCAGAGCAGCCTAAAGGATCTCTATGGAGATCTGTATCGGGCAAATAAACTGTAAGATATGAATAAAACTCCCATTTTAAACTTGAAGTTGCTTCTTTATTCATTCAGATATATCTTCTTTTGTAAAAAGTTTAAAAAAATAAATGTTTTGTATTTCTATGTGTGTGGTGTTGTCAGAGGTGGATAGTCCAGTACAACAATAATGCAAATCTAACTCAGAGATTGGGCTCTAAATGAGTTCAGTGAATCAGATCAAATAATGATTATGTGAAAACATAACCAACAAAACCTGATCATCTTTTAACTTCGCTTGTCTGGTTGGTTTTAATGTAGTTAAAACTGCCCAAATAAAATCTAATTTTAAAAAGTCAAGGGTCAAGAGCTCAACTAAAACAAACCCTGACCTTGATGATGGTAACTTAAAAATTGTGATTTTCTCCTTTTCTGCTTGTTATCATCAGGTGTCTTCAATAATGCTCAATCATCACTCAATTTATCACTTATTTATCTCATTAATGCTTCACTGGGTGGAATAAAAATATGGCAGGACTTTTACTTTTTGACCCCTGGACTACCCAACTCTGGGTGTTGTACTATGCACGAGTGTGTTTTGCATGGGGGAATTCCATTGAAATTCTGCAGCAGAGTGACAACATCTCAGATCATTATCTAGTCTTGTGTATATTATATTTAGTGAAAGCGGTTAATCTGCCTCCCTGCCATAAATATAGTAGAACCATCACTTCTACCACTAAAGATCACTTTATAAATAATCTTCCTGATCAGTTTCATCGCCTTAGCATACCAGACAGATTAGAAGACCTCGATGTTGCAACAGAAACTATTGCCTCTGTCTTTTCCAGCACATTAGACTCAGTTGCTCCTTTGCGTTTAAAAAAGATTAAGGAAATTAATCCAACACCATGGTACAATGAGCACACTCGGGCCCTAAAAACAGCAGCTAGAAAAATGGAGCGCAGCTGGAAGAAAACAAAACTAGAAGTATTTCGCATTTCATGGAGAGAGAGAATGATTGAGTACAGAAAGTCCTTTAAAACTGCTAGATCTGCCTATTTTTCAAAACTTTTAGAAGAAAATAAACACAACCCTAGGTATTTATATGATACAGTGGCTAAATTAACAAGAAATAAAGCTTCAACTTCTGATGTTTCCAAAGAGCACAGCAGTAATGACTTTATGAACTTCTTTACTTGCAAGATTGATAATATTAGAGAAAAAATTATAACCATGCAACTGTCTACTACAGTATTGTGTCAGACAGTGCATTGTAGTGTCCCTGAAGAAAAATTCAATTCATTTACTGCTTTAGGAGAGGAAGAATTGTCTAAACTTGGTAAATCATCAAAATCATCCACATGTATGTTAGACCCTATTCCGACTAAGCTATTGAAAGAGATGCTTCCAGAGGTAATAGATCATCTTCTTAATATTGTTAATTCATCTTTATCACTAGGATACGTACCAAAAACTTTTAAGCTGGCTGTTATTAAACCTCTTATTAAAAAAAACACAACTTGATCCTAGAGAATTAGTCAATTACAGGCCGATCTCAAATCTCACTTTTCTGTCAAAAATACTAGAAAAGGCAGTTTCATCACAACTATGTTCCTTTTTAGAAAGAAATAGTTTCTGTGAGGATTTCCAGTCAGGATTTAGACCGTACCATAGTACTGAGACTGCTCTCATTAGAGTTACTAACGATTTGCTCTTATCATCAGATCGTGGTTGTATCTCTCTATTAGTGTTACTGTACTGTTTCATATGTTCGCTCTGCCCCTTGGTATAATTATGAGCTGCTTTCCAAGAAGGTAATGTGTCGTAAGATGGAGCGAAGGTGGCGTCTCTCTGGTATGAATGTTAATCTTCATGCTTGGAAGGACAACCTAAATGAATATAAGGCTGAGATAGCTTCTGCTAGGTCCCAGTACTTTTCTCAGATTATTATTAATAACCAGAGCAAACCCAGACAATTGTTTCATGTTATTAACAAACTTTTAAAAGGTGATAATTCCTCCCATACACCCATTGCAGCTGACCTTTGTGATAGGTTTCTTGATTTTTTCAGTTCTAAGATTGAGAAGGCTTGTAGTAGTTTGAGCCACACTGCTGTGATCAATGACTCTGCTTTCTGTACCCTTCACTTTTCTGGTTCTCCTCTCTCAAACTTCTCTATACTTGATTTAACCTCTCTGGGCAAGGTAGTGTCACAAATGAAGGTTACCACCTCCATAACTGACCCACTTCCTACCTGCTTGTTCAAAGCATGCTTTCCTTATTTAAGCGATGTGGTGCTGAGCATTGTTAATGACTCTCTTTCCTCAGGGGTTGTACCAGCAGCTTTTAAAATAGCTGCTGTTACTCCGGTACCTAAAAAGCCGAACGTTGATCTTGACAACTTACACAATTATCGTCCGATCTCTAATCTCCCTTTTTTAGCAAAAATTTTGGAACAAACAGTTGCATCTCAGTTGTATGCTCATCTAACAACAAATAATTTATTTGAGCCCCTTCAGTCTGGTTTTCGTAAATTTCACAGCACAGAAACAGCCTTAGTGAAGGTTACTAATGACTTGTTACTTGCTGCGGATTCTGGCTGCCTGTCAATTTTAATCCTTCTCAATCTCAGTGCTGCCTTTGACACTGTTGATCATTCTGTTTTACTCTCTCGTATGGAATCTGTGTTTGGCATCACTGATACTGCTCTTGATTGGTTTAAGTCCTATCTCACCGACCGCAAGCAATTTGTCTCCATGGGTGGGCATAAATCTAACATTGGCTCAATCAAATTTGGGGTGCCCCAGGGATCTATTTTGAGTCCTATACTCTTTAGTATGGATATTATTCCCCTTAGTCATCTTTTGCAATCTCTGGGTCTTAAGTATCATTTTTATGCAGATGACACTCAAATTTACATTCACTCAAAACCTGAAGATCACACTGCAGTGGCGTTTCTTGAACATTGCATATCGGAGATTAAAATTTGGATGTCAAAGAATTTCCTCTGCCTTAACAGCGATAAGACAGAGGTCATGCTGCTTGGCTCTATTCATCAAATACGCAAAGCTGGTTCTCCTTCACTCAATGTTGATGGCACTGTTCTCGAGATTCAAACAAAAATAAAAAACCTGGGGGTGATATTTGATTCTCATCTCACATTTGATCCACATGTACAGAATACTGTTAAAACATTTTTTCACCTCCGAAACATCGCAAAGCTTCGTCCTATGCTTTCTTTTAATGTTGCAGAAAAACTGATCAATACGTTTGTTTTTTCGCGCATTGATTATTGCAACGCCCTGCTCACGGGAGTATCAAAAAATACCCTCAACAAACTCCAATATGTACAAAACTCAGCTGCCAGAATCCTAACAAGGACAAGAACACGAGAGCATATCACCCCTATCTTGGAGTCCCTACATTGGCTTCCCGTCAGGTTTCATGTAGATTTTAAAATTCTCATGTTGACTTATAAGGCCTTACACGACTTAGTGTTAGTGTTAGCGATTTAGTAACAGGCTTTGTAAAGTTGGCAGTGCGTCACAAACTGCCTGTGAGTGGTACTGCCTTAATCGTAATGATTTAGCTGGGGAAAAGGTACTTCCAGTCCCCGAAGTCATTGAAAACCCTGTGTATGGTTCTGTTACTTCCGGTGAGTTAGCATCAGAATTCCCTTCAGTTTTCATTGCGTGTGTAGTTACGCGTGCACAAGCACGTAAGTTTGGTGATTCCATCTATATTTCTGATTCCTTTTTGGCAACCGACGATAAAGTTAAAGGTGAGGGTTCTGTTCTGAAACCTGAGCTGCCCGAACCTGAGTCGCTGTCCATGAGTGGTAGTGCTGAAACTGAATCAGAGTGGCGGCTGTCCGCTGATAAGGTACGGATTTCTGTTAAACAGAAGGAAGACCCTTCTTTATTGTGTTGCAGAACTGTTGTGGTAACATTAAATGGTATTGAAAACAAACCTGTTGTTTATTTTTGGGACGGCGACGTGTTAAAAAGAAAGTGGACTCCTTCAAGGTCGGATGGTTTGGGTTGGGATACGGTTTACCAACTGGTCGTACCTAAATGCTTACGCAACCAGGTTTTGAGTGTGGCTCATGATAATGTCGCTGGACATTTGGGCATTACTAAAATGTACCAACGGATTTTGCGTTATTTTTTCTGGCCTGGTATTAAATCTGACGTGGTGCAGTATTGTCGTTCGTGCCACGTATGCCAGGTCGTACGAAAACCTAACCAAGTAATTCAGCCTGCACCTCTTAAACCTATCCCTGTATTGGGAGAGCCCTTTGCACGAGTAATTTTGGACTGTGTTGGGCCGTTACCGCGAACAAGGTCTGGACATGTTTACTTCCTTACGCTTATGTGCATGACTACTCACTATCCGGAGGCAGTACCGTTACGTTCATTAAAAGCGAAGGCAGTGGTGAAAGCTCTGGTTATGTTCTTTTCTACCTTTGGTTTCCCTCGAGTGGTCCAAACGGATCAGGGAACTAATTTCATGTCTCGTCTGTTCAAACAGGTGCTTTCCCAACTGAAAATCCAGCATGTTATATCCATGAGGGGTCCACTCAAAATGCCGAAAGAGAACTGGTTATCTGAGCAACGACCTGAGTGTAATTTGTTGGATTATGTCAGTTCTTTTCGAGAACGTTTGCACAATGCTTGTGAGTTAGCTCAGACTGCTTTGGAGGGTACGCAGACAAAAATGAAAAAGCATTTTGACAAGAATGCTGTTGCTCGTTCATTTTCTGAGGGTGACAAAGTCTTGGTTCTATTGCCAGTTCTGGGTGCTGCATTGCAAGCTAAATTCTCTGGACCGTACGTCATTGATAAGAAGCTGAGTGACACGAATTATATTGTTTGAACTCCTGATCGCCAGAGAAAGACTTGTGTGTGTCAAGTAAACATGCTGAAGCTCTATGTTAGTCGTGAGGAAGATCTAGAGTCAAAAAGCTCTGGTATCATTCCTGTAGCTTCAGTGGAGACTGTTTCTGACAGTGATGTCGATGAAGATGGGCTGAGTTTGCATAATACCCTAATTTCTGGTGGTAGACTGAATAATTCCAAGATTTTGGAGTGCTTAAGCTCTGTTACATCTATCCGACCCTCAGCTAACTGACATAATAAAGTTGATAAATTCTTTCCTAGGATTGTTCTCAGATGTTCCCACTCGCACTCAAGTCCTGGAACACGATATTGATGTAGGTGATCATCCACCCATTAAACAAAGTGCTTACAGAGTGAACCCGGTTAAAAGTAAAATTATGGAGTCCGAGGTAAAATACCTTGTTGAGAATGGTCTCACAGTACCCAGCTCTAGCGCCTGGAGCTCACCGTGCTTACTAGTTCCGAAACTTGATGGCACACAACGATTTTGCACGGATTACTGGAAAGTGAATGCCGTGACGAAACCAGATTAGTTTCCCCTCCCATTAATGGAGGATTGCATTGATAAGGTAGGCTCTGCGCACTTTGTCACGAAGTTAGAGCTGCTAAAGGGATATTGGCAAGTTCCCTTGACGGAGCCTGCGGCCGAAATATCTGCTTTTGTTACGCCGGATGATTTACGCCCTGAATTACAGGGTGATGGCATTCGGATTGCGCAACGCTCCGGCTACGTTTCAGCGCTTGATGAATCAAGTGCTGAATGGGGTTCAAAACTGTAAAGCTTATTTAGATGACATCGTTGTTTATTCGAATACTTGGGAGGAGCACCTAGCAACTTTAAGCGTTGTATTTGATCGGTTGTTTAACACTCTGAGGGCTGAGGTATCACCGGCGATACCACTGTGTTTTTTTTCTTACCAGTGTGAAAGAGACTCAAAATACTCTGTCGATGTTGCACATACAATTAAGAGTTATACACCATTTTAATCTGTGGAATATCTTCTTTTATTTGTGTACACAGAGTAAAAACAAAATGTTGTTCTTTTTGTAAAATAAAGAAAACAAACATGATGTGTTATCTCTCGTCTCCCTCTGAAGGAAGTCCAATCTGATAGTTCTCAGAAAATGATCTGTAACTTAGTGAATACTAATCACAAAAAAATTACACTTATATCTAAATAAACGTTGAGATGTCAGGTTTTAAATCGTGTAAGTCAAATCGAAAACAAACCTTCTGTGTTTATGTAATCTGTATGAAAAGAGAGCCATGTCAGAAGTCCGTGATTCAGCTCATTATCTGCTAATGCGGCCACGCCCACAGAATGAGCGCTATTCAGACGCAAATTCAGTCAATACATGCATACATTGTCTCAATCGTGTATTTATTGTCTTCAAAAGTGTTTTGAATAGCCATAGTTAGCGATCTCTGGCCTCTGTTAGTTCCTTGATTGTCACATGATATGCCTCTTCGTTTACTGAGGCATTTGTGGACAAAAGCGGCAGAGCGCCCTCCGGCTGCAAGTATGAATTGAAAACACAGTAGGCTATCCAGAGCTCACAGTGATAACAATAAATATAGAATAAATATTACTCCTCTGTATAGAAAATTTATATAAATGTAACGGGGTATGTAGCCCGTCTTGTAGGGGGAATTTGTTAGAGCTGCCCTGGAAGACTGAATAACGAAAGGATCTTAGTCCCCGTTTACAGTGCTTTTAGTCTTATTATATACTAGTGTATATATGTTGTGTCCTACTTTATTGAGACGCACACTACAGACCGGCAAGGGCAGGCTTCAGCTAGAGTAACGTCACAAGATGGCTTTCTGAAGTAAATGTATGTGAGACAGTCTAAAATACTCCTCCCTTCCCTGATCTAATAAAGTGGGTAAGACGCCCCTACTCCCTGACAGCTTTCAACCAAAAGAAAATAAATAAATAATACACTGAAAGTAAGTACAAAAATTAAACAGGGTTTATTTTCTGTATATATTTTCCTTCCTTGTAATGAAGTGTTACTTAATCTTATTACTTGTTACTTATAATCACCAAATAAAAGCAAATAAATATAATAAAAAAAATACAGTCTTTGAGTTTTCTTTTTAACTCACTATGCCACAATCACCTTCAATGTAAAAGTTATTGACTTTTAACCTATACAATACTCAAACCCAATGGTTATTCAAAATAGAAAACACCTGTAATTTTTCTACCACTTAGGATGAGTTTTCACTGTGCAAATGATCACTGTTAAACAGTCACACTTGAAAAAAAACAAAAACAATGGCATACACAATGAAATTTCACACTAGAAACACGTGAAACGTCTCTTTAGGTGTTCACATTCACAGATCACATTTGGTTCTGTAGTTCAAATGAACTCTCACATTTCACTGTTCATCAAAATATCAAAAAAACTTAGGGAAAAAAAAGAACAGTCCATAGAAAAATGTTTTGAGATGAGTGGTCTCGACGTAGCGTGCGTTGAAATAGACTCCTAATTGAATCACTCAGCCTCAATGAAACATCCCAAAAATGAAAAAAAAGTATCAAGATGAGTCGAACCCCAAATGAATCAAACTGAGATGAATCAGTCTGCAATGTCGTGGGATGGCAGGGTTACAAAAAATAGTCTGAAACTTGAAACTTCACAAAAACTACTTCCCAAACGAATGGCAATGTACAGCCGTTCTGTACAGCAGTTATCATGCGCGATTACAAGTGCAAAACAAACAAATAACTGAGACCAGTTCAGTTGAATCGAATGAAACCAGTTCGTAAGGCTGCAGTCTGCTTCTCAATTAAATATAAAGAGTGCAAAACACCGCAAAAACGTGACAAATCTCTTCAATCGTCGTCAATCAAGGGAAAACTGTACTTTAGAAGAAGCACTTACAGTTCTCGTAGCTTTCACGAACCATTAACATTTCTGCGTCACTGCATCACAGTTCAACGCAATGCAATCCACGGAGCAAAACGACACAAAAACTCCAATGACGAAATGCGGGATACAGTTCACAAAAACACTTGATGCTGTCGTCCTTCAGTCCACTAAAGCCCCGACTTACACTATCGAACGAGCTTCTCGATCACGACACGACACTCACTTTCATTTTTTGTGACACTCTCAAACGCAGCACGCCTCTCCTCTCTCTCTCTCGCAGTGCGCCCCGAACACCGAAAATCAGTCCACCCGTCAAAATAAAAGTCCCCAAAATAATTTAAAATAATATCTACCCGTTACATTTCTCCCCTGCTAAACCCTGCCAGTCCATCGACATTTCCAGCAGATTCATCTCTGAAACACAAACAACATATTAGGAAGACATCACATTACAAATGTACAACTCAATCTCCCAATACCTTAGAAGTTACAAAACTTTATGGACTCTTATTTTAGAATGTAGTCATCCCTATATTTCACAGGTAAGGTACCCTTGTTTTGCCTCTGAGAACGTCTGAACTCAGGAACACTTTCTCTTTCAACTTCTGAAACATCAGCATCATCTGAGTCATCTTGTACCCTCAACTCTGATTCTAATGTTGCATCCTGACCCTCATTGCTGTCATGCTGTTCTACTTCCCCTGACTCCCCTTGATCCACCCTTGTGTGTGCACGGTAAGTGGAATGTTGTGCAGTTTCTGGAAAAAAAAATAATGTCTGACATGTCTGTGTCTGACTCTGGCTTGTCTCTCAATCCGCGCTGGTGTGCACGCGGTGTCGTAGGTGTCGGGAATGAACAGTGCCGAAGCTGATCCCTGTGTACTACCTTCACCGAACCACCCTTTTCTGGTTTAATAGTAAACACGGGTATGTCTGAGTGATTTTGCTTTACTACTATGTACAGTGTGTCTTCCCATTTGTCCTGAATTTCGTTTTTACCCCTGTGTTTGTGATTACGCAGTAGCACCCGATCTCCAGGTCTCACGAGAGCTCCAAATGACTTGCGGTCATATATCCTCTTTCTTCTTTTGGAAGTCTCTTGAGACACTGCGTTTGCAACCTCCACAGCAGTTTTCAATCTTGCATGATGACTTTTCACCCAATCGTCCAGGTTATCAACCTCATCCTCTTCTAAATCTTTTTCACCAAGCACATCCATTGGTAAACATGCATCCCTTCCAAACATCAGATAGAATGGGGAATAACCAGTGGATGAATGGACATGACTGTTGTAAGCCATCACCAGCTCCGGAAGGTGAGTCTTCCAATCTTTCTTTTTCTCTGGTGGCAAGGTTCTTAGCAAATCATGCATGGTACGGTTGAATCTTTCACATTGAGCATTCCCCTGTGGATGGTATGGGCTTGTGCGGCTCTTTTCTATACCATAGATTTTGCAAAGCTCCTTGGTCACGTTCGCCTCAAAACACCTGCCTTTAATACTGAGCAGAATTCACTTCCTGGAGTTTCTCTGACAGTTCTGCCATTTATGGATTTGCAGGCACAGAAAAAAAGTGAAAATAACAAATGTATGGATACAGCATACTGTTAAAGTTTGGTCCACCATACAAAAGAAGTTTAGAGGAATAATAACCTTATCACGTGCAATGCCTATTAAAGGTAACCCAGGTTTTCTTCCTTGTATATGGGATGGTGTCTTTAGTAGATGGGAAGAGAATGGTTTAAAGATAGTTAATCAAATTTTTGAAGGTGAAACCATAAGACCCTTTTCTCGATTATGTGATAGGTTTTCGTTGAAATCTAATGATTTCTTCAGATATTTAAAATTACATTATATCACAAATTATAAACATTGGGACATAATCAAAAGAACTCCAACAAATGTTGAAAAATATTTTATTAATATTACTGAACATGGTCTACCTACTAAAAATCATATAGCACATATTTATAGGAAGTTAATGCAGGATCTGATGACACATTTCATATCAAAAGAAATTGGGAATTGGAGTTAAATACAGTAATAGAGGATGAGATGTGGATAAATATATGCGCTGGCTGTCATAAGGCAAGGCAAGGCAAGGCAATTTTATTTGTATAGCACATTTCATACACAATGGTAATTCAAAGTGCTTTACATAAAAAAGAATAATAAAAATAGAACATAAGGAATAGAAGTAACAGTAAAAACAGAGAATTTTGCTATCTGGATGGAAGAGCTAGGAAGTCTCAGGGAGTTTGTTGTTGTTGTTGTTGTTGTTGTTGTTGTTGTTGTCGTCCATCAGAGTTGGATCTAAACGGATCTATCCTTCAGAGCGGATCAGAATGGATCTTCCTCACACAACAGGACTGCTACCTGTTAAGGCACTTCAAACTGATAAACACAGTTTCAATCTCCCCTTTTGCCAAGACACCTCAAACTGCACCACACAGCCCTAATCCCCCTTCCGGAGATATCTTACCTATGCAATGCAGTTCAAATTTCCCCTTTGGAAATTTCCCCCTTTGGAAAGTGTCCTGACTGTAATCCAGAGATATCTTAACCATGCACTACAGCTTAAATTTCCCCATGGTTTGTCCCCTTATCCAAATTTACCAAATTTTAACCTAATCACTTTCTTCCTAATTCTCCCAGCTCTTTCAACCAGACAGCAGTATTTAAAATGCATTAAAAGTTAGAATAACAAGATGATACATAAAAGATATAAAATACATTAAAAATGAAATAAAAACAGGAAAAGGAATTAAAAGAATAAAAAAGGGTATAAGTAGTCAAATGTGGAAGGAGTTTGATTGGAAAATGAAGATGAGATTTTTCAGAGCTCCATTGGTGGTTGCCAAATTTGACAGTACATCGCCATTATCACAGTGTTGGAGAGAATGCGGAATGGTGGGGGACTATGTACATATATTCTGGGAATGTCCCAAAGTATTATTGTATTGGCAGGGGGTTAAAAGGGAAATTAGTAAAATGTTAAGAAAAGATATACCAATGCTCCCAGTTTTTTTTTTTTTTTTGCTTGATGGTTTCCCCTTGGATCCGTTCAGTAAATCCCACTTATTTGCATTACATATATTATTAATGGCAGCCAGGAAGATAATAACAGTAAACTGGATGAAGGTGCACGAACCTACTGTGACAGAGTGGACACAAAGACTGAAACAGATATACATATTTGAGAAAATGACTGCGGACTTGCAGGTAAAATCTGACCTTTTTCAACAGAAGTGGGCACTTATTGAAACATATTTGCTTTAAGGAAATAGTTCTAACATATATTAATGTATGAACCATGCAGGTAATATACTGAAGGTATTTTACTGAATCGCTGTCAGGTTTTTATTTTTTTTATTTTTATTATTATTTATCCCTTAATGGTTGTTTATTTATTCATGTATTTGTCAAGTATTGAGTTGTATTCTGTTTTGTTTTCAAAAAAAAGTTCAATAAAGACACAGTTCAAAAAAAAAAAAACCCACCTGCCTTGATCTGAATGCAATCGAGCTGGGCAACCATAATACACAAACCAGTGCTTAATCAGAGCTTTTGCTGTGGTGTTTGCTGTCTGATTCTTGGTAGGAACAGCAACCGTGAGTCTGGTGAACATATCGGTAAGAACAAGTACGTTTTCATACCCTCCAGAAGACTGCTCAAGCGGTGTATAATCCATGGCGAGGGCCTCTAATGGGGCTGAGACATTACTACATGTCATAGGAGCTCGGAGTCTGGGAAAAACATCCTTGGCCAATATACATCTTTTGCACTGCCTTATCCAACATGGAACATCCACAGACATAGTAGGCCAGTAGTAATTACATCTCATTCGAGTCAATGTACTTCTCTCCCCGAAATGACCTCTGTGTTCATGTTGGCCCTCATACACCTCACGCTGTAAAGGTTCAGGAACGACCACCTGCCAGACCTCCTCTCCATCCCTAGGGTCGAGGATGCATCTGAACAGCACTCCCTGCCACAGTTTAAGATGGTCAAACTCCTTGGCAAGCTTCTTCAGTTTCGGGTCCATACAACTTTGACCCACTCTGCTTGGTTTCTTGCCCTCGGCCACTGCTTTATAAATGGGACAGATCACAGGGTCATTTCTTTGATGCTTCCCAATCTCGCTCCAGCTATAACCACTTATTTCTCCTCTTACAGATGCTTGCACCACAGCTTTACCTTCAGGTTCCTCCTGGACGATCTTTTTGGCTGGCCACAAACATGCCCTCACTTCGTCAGCTCCTAGCTGGATGAAATCCTTGCCATCATCATCCTTCTCCGGTTCCTCCCTGGAAGGGATTCTGTATGTAGCATACTTCAAAGTTGTACTCTGCCAGTTGTGCTACCCAGCGTTGCTCAACCGCGCCCAGGTTAGCCGAATCAAGGTAACGCAGCGGGTTATGGTCGGTAATCACGGTGAATTTTGAATACATAAGGTATTCTCTGAATTTTTCCGTGACTGCCCACTTCAACGCAAGCAGTTCCAGCTTAAACGCACTATAGTTTTTGTCATTCTTCTCTGATCTCCTCAGACCTCTGCTTGCATATGCCACAACACGCTCAGTCCCTCCTTGCTTCTGACTGAGTACAGCCCCCAGTCCGTGATGGCTTCCATCCGTGGCAAGGGTGAAGGACAAACTGAAGTCGGGGTATGCAAGGATGGGGGGAGACATCAAGCACCCCTTCAACTCGTCAAATTCAACCTGGCATTCTTGGCTCCAGGTGAAATTTGCAGAGGTTCTACTTTTCTTTCCTCCACCTACCAACGCATGTAGCGGTTTGGCAATCTGTGCGTACCTTGGAACGAATTTTCTATAGTAGCTCATAAACCCAAGTACTTGCCTGACCTCTCTTACACTTTTCGGAACTGGCCACGTGTCCAGGACTTGAACTTTTTCGTTATCCACTTTTATGCCTTCTGCGGAGATCTTGTTCCCCAAAAACTTTACTTCCGGCCTTAAGAGAAAGCATTTGCTCGGCTTTAGGTTTAGCCCATGCTGTTTCAGACGGTTGAAGACAAGTTCTAACCTCTCACAGTGGCTCTCAAAGTCTTTGGAGAAGATAATAACATCATCCAGATAAACCAGAAGAACGTCAAAGGTCAAGTCACCTAGAACCACTCCCATAAGGCGCTGAAAGGTGGCCGGGGCGTTGCACAACCCGAATGGCATCCTGGTCCACTCAAACAGGCCAAATGGGGTGGTGACAGCCGTCTTCTCTCGATCCTTCTCACTCACCGCTACCTGAAAGTACCCAGCAGTCAGGTCTAGTGTAGAGAACAGTTTAGCATTACCCAAAGCGTCCAAGGACTCATCCACCCGTGGAAGCGGATATGCATCCTTACACGTCACTTGGTTCAACTTTCGGTAATCACAGCAGAAACGCACACTGCCATCTTTCTTCATGACGATAACTGTGGGTGATGCCCAGGGACTACTGCTCTCTTTGAGAACTCCCTGGGACACCAGATCTTGGACATGCCTTTTGACCTCTTGGAATATCTGTGGTGGTACTCTACGATGTCGCTGCTTTATTGGTGGTGCTTCACCTGTAGGAATATTGTGCACCACAGCCATGGTGTAGCCATAATCTTGGACATCCTTGGAGAAAACTTCTCTGTGCTTAGATAACAACCCAATGAGCCTCTCACATTGTTCTGGTGTGAGTCCTTCATAGTTCACTTCAACAGGAACTGGTAGTTCTCACAAGTGACTCACAAGTGAGTTTTTATCAGCCTGAACCTTGTCTTCCAGCAACTCCTTGACATGAAGTGCGCCATCATCTTCCTCAAATTCAAGCATATTCTTTGTGATGACCTCTTTGGGCCTATAGTCAAGTCAAGTCAAATTTATTTATATAGCGCTTTTACAATTGGTAATTGTTTCAAAGCAGCTTTACATATTAGAAGCACAGAAAAAAGGAAAGTGGTTAAAAATAAACTGTACAAACAAGCGTGGTAATATGTAACATATACAAGATGGTGCTACTTTAAGCCAATGTCGGCTGACTTCCAGGGGTGGAAAAAACCCCCTAGGAGAAAAACCCAGCGTGCTAGCACTGGGAAAAAAGTCCTAGGAGGGAAAAAAACCCTTGGAAGATATATATAATATATGTAAATGGATATGGAGATCAAAATCTGAATTATACATTTTTATTATAGAGATTAAAAATAGATTATATATAAATATATGTAAGCGGATATGGGGATTAAAAATCTGAATTATAGATGCAGCCAGAACTGGATCTTTAGGCCCATTGTCTCCTGGGCTACGTTGTAGTCAGGTCCAGACGCAGGTTCTCCATCTGATCTGGATACGGCCTGGATCCAGCACCCGGCAAACCTCAGGATAAGCAGAGAGACAGATATTAGCGTAGATGCCATTCTTATTCTGATGTACAGGTATATCTAGTGTTATAGGAAATGTTCTCGGTTCCGGCCGACCTAATTATTGCAGCGTAACAATCCTTTAACGGATTTGAAAAATGTTAATGTATTGATAATGTGTTATGTGTATGCAAGAGCAAAGAGATGTGTTTTTTATTCTAGATTTAAACTGACAGAGTGTGTCTGCTTCCCGAACAATGCTAGGAAGATGTTTCCAGAGTTTAGGTGCTAAATAGGAAAAGGATCTGCCGCCTTCAGTTGATTTTGATATTCTGGGTATTATCAACTGGCCTAAATTCTGAGATCGCAATAAACGTGAAGGACTATAATGCATTAAGAGCTCACTTAGGTACTGGGGAGCTAAACCATTTAGAGCTTTATAAGTAAGTAGCAAGATTTTAAAATCTATACAATGTTTAATAGGGAGCCAATGTAATGTTGACAGAACTGGGCTAATATGGTCATACTTTCTGGTTCTAGTAAGAACTCTAGCTGCCGCATTTTGGACCAACTGTAGTTTGTTTAAAAGCCGAGCAGAACAACCACCCAGTAGAGCGTTACAATAATCTAGTCTTGAGGTCATGAATGCATGAACCAACTGTTCCGCATTTGTCATTGAGAGCATATGTCGTAATTTAGATATATTTTTTAGATGGAAGAAGGCGGTTTTACAGATACTAGAAACATGACTTTCAAATGAAAGATTGGTATCAAAGAGCACACCCAGGTTCCTAACTGAGGACGAAGGTTTAATGGAGCACCCGTCAAGTGTTAGAGAGTATTCAAGGTTTTTTCGTGAGGAAGTTTTTGGTCCAAAGATTAGGATATCAGTTTTTTCTGAATTTAATAATAAGAAATTTCTTGTCATCCAGTTTTTAATGTCAGCTATGCATTCTGTTAGTTTTGTGAATTTGTAGGTTTCGTCAGGGCGCGAGGAAATATAGAGCTGAGTATCGTCAGCGTAGCAGTGAAAACTAACACCATGCTTCCTAATTATCTCTCCTAAGGGCAGCATGTACAGAGTGAAAAGCAACGGTCCTAATACTGAGCCTTGTGGTACCCCATATTTAACCTGTGATCGATACGACATCTCTTCATTAACTACCACAGACTGATAACGGTCAGATAAGTACGATTTGAACCATGCCAAAGCAATTCCACTAATGCCAATATAGTTTTCAAGTCTTTTTAAAAGAATGTTATGATCGATAGTGTCAAAAGCAGCACTGAGATCTAATAACACTAATAGAGAAATACAACCACGATCGGATGATAGGAGTAGATCGTTTGTAACTCTAACGAGAGCAGTCTCAGTACTATGGTATGGTCTAAATCCTGACTGGAAATCCTCACAGATTCCATTTCTTTCTAAAAAGGAGCACAGTTGTGTTGAAACTGCCTTTTCTAGTATCTTTGACAGAAAAGGTAGATTCGAGATTGGCCTGTAATTTACTAAATCTCTCGGATCTAGTTGAGGTTTTTTAATAAGAGGTTTAATAATAGCCTGCTTAAAGGTTTTTGGCACGTGTCCTAGTGTTAAAGATGAATTAATTATATCAAGAAGTGGACCTACGACCTCTGGAAGCATTTCTTTCAGTAGTTTAGTCGGCATTGGGTCTAACATACATGTCGTTGATTTTGATGATTTGATAAGTTTAGATAATTCTTCCTCTCCTATAGCGGCGAATGATTCTAGTTTTACCTCAGGGACACTACAGTGCACTGTCTGAAGCGAAACTGTAGACGGTTGCATGTTTATAATTTTCTCTCTAATATTATCAATCTTGCAAGTAAAGAAGTTCATAAAGTCATTACTGCTGTGCTCTATGGAAACGTCAGCAGTTGAATCTCTGTTTCTAGTTAATTTAGCCACTGTGTCAAATAAATACCTAGGATTATGTTTGTTTTCTATTAAGAGATTTGAAAAATAAGTAGATCTAGCATTTCTTATAGCCGTTCTGTACTCAATCATTTTTTCTTTCCACGAAAGGCGAAAAACTTCTAGTTTTGTTTTCTTCCAACTACGTTCAGCTTTTCTAACAGCTCGTTTTAGAGCCCGAGTGTGCTCATCATACCACGGCGTTGGATTAGTTTCCTTAATCTTCTTTAGACGTAAAGGAGCGACTGCATCTAATGTGCTGGAAAAGAGAGAGCCAAAAGTTTCTGTTGCAGCATCGAGTTCTTCTAAGTTGTCAGGTATACTAAGGCGATGAAACTGCTCGGGGAGATTATTTATAAAGCAATCTTTAGTGGTAGGCGTGATTGTTCTACAATATTTATGGCTGGGTGGTGGTTTTGTAGCCTTGGCTAATTGTATTATACACAAGACTAAATAATGATCTGATATATCATCGCTCTGCTGTAGAATTTCAACAGCATCAATATCAATTCCATGCGACAGTATTAGATCTAGGGTATGATTACGACAATGAGTGGGTCCTGACACGTGTTGTCTAACTCCAATAGAGTTTAAAATGTCTGCAAATGCCAATCCAAATGCGTCTTTATTATTATCTACATGGATATTAAAATCACCAACAACAAGGACTTTATCCGCAGCCAGTACTAACTCTGATAGAAACTCAGCAAATTCTTTGATAAAGTCAGTATGGTGCCCTGGTGGCCTGTATACAGTAGCCAGCACAAATGTCAACTTACATAATGTTACATAAAGCACCATCACTTCAAAGGAATTATATTTGAAATTCTTTTGAATGATTCTGAATATATTACTATAAATTACAGCAACACCTCCCCCTTTGCCTTTCTGTCGAGGATTGTGTCGATAATCATAACCTTGAGGACTAGATTCATTTAAAGTAATGTAATCGTCTGGTTTTAGCCAGGTTTTTGTCAAACACAGCAAGTCTAGTTTATTGTCTGTGATAATTTCATTTACAATAAGTGCTTTTGAAGAAATAGATCTAATATTCAGTAACCCAAGCTTTATCATTTGTTTATCTGATTTATCTGTGATTTTCATTTTTTGAACATCAATTAAATTTTTACCCTTAAAAGGTTTCGGAAGTTTTTTGTATTTACTAGTTCGAGGTACAGACACAGTCTCTATGTGATAATATCTAGGTGAAAGTGTTTCTATGTGCTGTGAATTATCTGAGTTCTGTGACGTGAGGCGGCTAGCAGACGGTCGGTTTAGCCAGTTTGTCTGCGTCCTGATCTGGGCCCTGGTTTGTCATGTTTCAGCTCTAAGACTATTTGCCAAATTTCTAGAGAGAAGAGCAGCACCATCCCGGGAGGGATGAATACCATCTCTTTTCAACAGATCAGGTCTGCCCCAAAAGTTTTTCCAATCGTCTATGAAACCTATATTATTCTGCGCACACCACTTAGACAGCCAGCCATTGAGTGATGATAACCTGCTAACTATCTCATCACTCCGACGAACAGGAAGAGGGCCAGAAAAAATTACTTTTGCTGACATTGAATTTGCGAGTTCACACACCTCTTTAATGTTAATTTTAGTGATCTCCGACTGGCGAAGTCGAACATCATTTGTGCCGACGTGGATAATGATTTTAGAATATTTACGTTTAGCATTAGCCAGCACTTTTAAATTTGCTTTGATGTCAGGTGCTCTGGCCCCCGGCAAACATGTGACTATGGTGGCTGGTGTCTCTATTTTCACGTTCCGTGTAATAGAATCGCCAATAACTAGGGCACTTTCAACAGGATTCTCAGTGGGTGCGTCACTGAGTGGGGAGAACCTGTTTGATGTTCTAATCGGAACGGAAGAGTGGTGTTTGTTCTTGCCATTATGCCGCCTCACAGTCACCCAGTTAGCCTGCTGCGTGGCTTCTACAACCGGAACCGAATGTGTAGTGTTTACTAGGCTAGTCGCATCCAAAGCAGTATCTAAGGCCCTTTCATTCTCACTATCCTCAATTAAAGTTTGGATGCGTGTCTCTAATTCTGAGATTCTCTCTGTCAGCCTGACAATATCCCTGCATTTATCACATGTGTAAGTCTCACTGCTGACAGAAAGAGCTAAGCTGTACATGTTGCATTTACTACACATGATAATCGTCGGACATGACTGACCGTGTGTTTGATGAACGCCGTCCGAAAAACTGCAACGCACACGGGACTCGCTGGCTGGATGTCTCGGTCGCTTGCCGGTGCCTGGGGCGAGGGTGATGTGCGGGACGCTGTACCTCGCGGTGGATCGATGAATGCCGGGCAGCAACGTCTCCACAGCTTCCCGATCTGGCGAGGACAGATCAGAATAACATACATCGGATAAATCCGCCATTCAATCGACAAGGAAGGTTGGTTTAGAGGAAAAAAGAAAGTAGACGGTAGCTAGCAGGCTATGGCTAACACTAGGTGATTACGCTGGTGGATTGCTAGTAATAAATCATTCCGTTTAGTAATACTATGCAATAGGTTAAGTAATCTAGTGAAAAATAAGAAAGTTATATTATGTGAATAGGAATAAAGAGAAGGATTTAGGATAAACTCCACGAAGCTCCGAGCGTAGATCAGACAGCTGGCAGGCAGCAGCGTTGAGCAGAAGCAACCCTGGCTCGGGGAGCAAGTCTAACAGCCTTTCCACTTAAGTTCACCATACGCACAGGGACCTTTCCACCCTCTGTTTTGGCAAGAACGTGAGCCACTAGGAGTCCTTTTGGCAAACTTGTTCCAGCTACTGGCTCTACTAGCACATGACTTCTTACCCTAGGTGACACTCCACAATGACCTTCCAGCACCTTCTCACAGCGGGGAGGAATAGTGACAGCCTATCTTCCGGCAATCTTGACATAACCGATCCTTCCGTCGGGCCTCAGATGTCCTGCTTCTTTCTCAACTCTAGCAAGCACTCTCCGGACCTGAGCTTCATCTTGTCGATTATACTTATCAATCCTCTCCATTCCCTCTGCTGAGATGAACAAGGACTGAACTTCATTGAGTATATTCATCCCGATGATCCCAGACATCCCTTTCATTTCCTTCACATCAGGACTTGTGTCAGTCAGAACGAATATACACTTCCCAGGAAGTACTTTTCCCAGACATTCTACATCAGACTGTAAGCATCCCAAGACAGGAATGTCCAGTCCATTGGCTGCGGTCAGCTTAACCCAGCACGCGGAGGATAACTTCAGGTTTTGCTCCTCGAAGTGCTGCCTGAAGTGTGACTCAGATATGGTGGACACCTCTGACCCTGTATCTAAGAGGCACTTGGTCTTGACACCAGCTATCTTCACCTCAATTGACAGGCAATCCCCAAAAGCACCTCCCCTATGTTTTGCAGCTGTTTTATCAGCCAGCCATTCCGCTGTGTGACATCTATAATCAATGAGGGCCCTGGGCTTTTCTGCACCGTACCTCCGGAGTCATTCTCTGTAACTTCAACCAACTCCTCCACTGGATGCTGTGATGGAGCTGGACCCCTCCTCAACTTGCCACCTTGCGGACAAAAGCGACTGGTGTGTCCAGGTTCACCACATGAATAACAAATATAATGGCCTTCGCTGTCTTTTAATGGTTGCTTCTTTGGACGGCGCTGCTGTGGCCTATTTCTCTCTTTCCCATGAACAGCTTGATACAGTTCCTCTTGACGAGCCGCTATCTTCTGGATTGCCTCATGCAGTTTCACCAGTGACAGAGCAGAGGAAGCATCCTGTGCTGCAGCAGCATTCACTACCCCTCTGGCACGGGTACTGGACCTTACATTACTAGGAGTCTGTGTTTCCTCCTCTTCTGACCAGGTAATTGCTTCTTGCATCAACTGAACAAAACTCAAATCTGGTTCAGCTTTAACTCTGTGTTTCATCTCTCGTCGCAAAAAGTCATCTTGTAAGCCTAGCACCAACTGCTCCTTCAAAACATTTTCAGCATCTGCCACTCTGTTTGGCTCTCGGCGCTGCACACGATTAAGTCTTTCCCGAAGGTCATACGCATAGGAGCGTATTGTTTCCCCTACCTTCTGAGCACGATCGTAGAAATCTTTAAGCCTCGTACCAATGGGCACTTTATCTTCATAGGTGTCGAGGAGAACAGTGAAGATGTTGTCAACCGTCTCTTCCTTTCCATCCATCATAAACTTCACTGTGGCTTTGGCCTCGTCTTTTAGATTCTGTTTCACAAGCTCAATTCGATCCTCAGTGGGAACTCTCATGACCTGAAAAGCAGACTTCATCGATACCACCCATTCTTCAATACTCAGCTCTCCTGGCTTTGACATACAACCACTGAATTCAGGCAGCTTCCTGTCTCGGGGAATATAAATGGCAGCTGGGGTCGGCTGTGCAGATGTCTGGCTGTCAATTACCACCTTTGCTAGGGATAGGGCTTCTCTCTGCTCTGCTCTGGCTTGATCGAGTGCCCCTGCCTGTTCTGCAAACCATCTTTGCATCTCCGCCATCTCTCGTCTTAGTTCCTCGAGCTCAGACATCTTACTTGAACAATAACTTGCGAGCCTGGAGACGTGTGACTAATTCAATGTGCCTAATTCGATCCTGTTCGTGACGCCACTTTTGTAACGGGGTATGTAGCCCATCTTGTAGGGGGAATTTGTTAGAGCTGCCCTGGAAGACTGAATAACGAAAGGATCTTAGTCCCCGTTTACAGTGCTTTTAGTCTTATTATATACTAGTGTATATATGTTGTGTCCTACTTTATTGAGACGCACACTACAGACCGGCAAGGGTAGGCTTCAGCTAGAGTAACGTCATAAGATGGCTTTCTGAAGTAAATGTATGTGAGACACAGTCTAAAATACTCCTCCCTTCCCTGATCTAATAAAGTGGGTAAGACGCCCCTACTCCCTGACAGCTTTCAACCAAAAGAAAATAAATAAATAATACACTGAAAGTAAGTACAAAAATTAAACAGGGTTTATTTTCTGTATATATTTTCCTTCCTTGTAATGAAGTGTTACTTAATCTTATTACTTGTTACTTATAATCACCAAATAAAAGCAAAAAAAAAAAAAAAAAAAAAAAAATACAGTCTTTGAGTTTTCTTTTTAACTCACTATGCCACAATCACCTTCAATGTAAAAGTTATTGACTTTTAACCTATACAATACTCAAACCCAATGGTTATTCAAAATAGAAAACACCTGTAATTTTTCTACCACTTAGGATGAGTTTTCACTGTGCAAATGATCACTGTTAAACAGTCACACTTGAAAAACAACAAAAACAATGGCATACACAATGAAATTTCACACTAGAAACACTTACGTGAAACGTCTCTTTAGGTGTTCACATTCAGAGTTCACATTTGGTTCTGTAGTTCAAATGAACTCTCACATTTCACTGTTCATCAAAATATCAAAAAAACTTAGGAAAAAAAGAACAGTCCATAGAAAAATGTTTTGAGATGAGTGGTCTCGACGTAGCGTGCGTTGAAATAGACTCCTAATTGAATCACTCAGCCTCAATGAAACATCCCAAAAATGAAAAAAAATGTCAAGATGAATCGAACCCCAAATGAATCAAACTGAGATGAATCAGTCTGCAATGTTGTGGGATGGCAGGGTTACAAAAAATAGTCTGAAACTTGAAACTTCACAAAAATTACGTCCCAAACGAATGGCGAACGAATCTTTTCCAGAATTGAACAAAACGGCCATATATTGTTTAATCGCTTACTTACTTGCTGAATGTCTGCTGAATGTCCAATGTTGTGCGGAAAACCACATAGGGAGCGTCTCAAAAGTTCGATATTGTTTTATTTTGTGCAAACAGACAACTACATTTTATCCAACTATGTACAATATAGAATATAGATATTTCTCTGTTTCTGTTTCTATACCTACAGAACATACAGCCCATGTATTGCTGTTTTATTCACCTCTGTTTTTCTGGTTTGAAGTGGTAATAAAAACAGTGTTCTCCACGTGTTAAAAAATGAATGGCTAAACTATCTTTTATGTTTTCCTGTTGTATGACACCTTCGTTTAACAATAAACTCTCACAATATCACAAATCATGTGCATTGACGGATGTTTACAGTCCTGCAGAGTTATCACTGTCCATGGTACTGAATCAATCAGATTATTGACAAGCATTCACAAAGTATAACAGCAAACAGGATGTTTAACTTGGGTGAACACTTCAAAAAGTAGTGTAAAACTTTTTTTTCAAGATGGTTTACTGGACATTTATGAGAAAGGTAGGGTACCACAATGTTTATTCACCCAATTTGTACTTTTTTTTTTTTTTTTTTGCACCAATCAAGTCACTTATCAGCCTGTACTTAGGCCCAATCCCATTTCTACCCCTTCCCTTTCCCCTACCCCTTCGTTTTGGGCGTTCATGTGAATGAGTAGGGGTGTCTCGATTCTCTTTTGGCTGGAGTGGTAGGGGTAAGGGCGATAGCCCTTCAAACGAATATTTTTGTACTAGTAATTTTCTGCCAGGTCATACATAACCTGTGAAGTTGTAACCCTAAAACACGAAATTCAGTGTATTTAAAACACAGGTAAAACACCTCTGAAAAATTAATATGGATAATTCCTTCCAGTGTGTAGCAAATGACTAACCAATACACTAACCAGTATAATTGCTCAAAATCTGTATTTGTACTAGTTCATCAGAAAAAACATTACATGTAATTGTTCAAAAATGTGTAACTGTTCAATAATGAAGTGCTGCATTTAAAAAAGTAATATCTGATCATAAAGATGTTACTACTTTTACAAATTATATTTGTATATCCTTTTTTATGAACACATCTATATTAAAATATTACAAAATCTGAACATATTACAAAATTATTTTTTATGTGTCTACTTCACAAAATCGGAGATTTGCGTTAGTGGCTACGTGATGATGTCATCACGCAATGAAATCACAATGTAATTTAGCAACTGATAGCAACAAATCGACCAGCCTGAAATCAACTGAAGGCAAAAGACATTAAATTTCTTAATATCTCAGCCAGAGGTGGAGATTCCAGGGGTCAGAAAGTAAAAGTCCTGCCATATTTTTATTCCACCCACTGAAGCATTAATGAGATAAATAAGTGATTAATTGAGTGATGATTGAGCATTATTGAAGACACCTGATGATAACAAGCAGAATCACCAAAGGAGAAAATCACAATTTTTAAGTTACCATCATCGAGGTCAGGGTTTGTTTTAGTTGAGCTCTTGATCCTTGACTTTTTAATATTAGATTTTGTTTGGGCAGCTTTAACTGCATTAAAACCAAACAGACAAGCAAAGTTAAAACATGATCAGGTGTTGTTGGTTATGTTTTTACATAAAAATTATTTGATCTGAATCACTAAACTCCTTTAGAGCCCAATCTCTGAGTTAGATTTACATTATTGATTACAGCAGAACTGTGATTCTACAGCACAAGATCAGCTTTTACAATACATTTTTTTTTAAGAGTTCTGATTTAAAAAAAAAAAAAAAAAGCAGAGCTCATTTAAACACACAGACATCAAGAATCAGTCTGTGAATCTCAACAGTGGTGGCCATCATAAAGCATGTTGCAGTGCATTCTGGGAGCCACCAATCAAAATTCATCCATGGCTCCCATCATGCATTGCTGCATGAATAAATTATGAGCTTAATTGTCTTAGTAATTTCATTTATTCTCACTATTAAAATTTTGCTGTTTTTCTGTGACTTTTTAGTAGCTTGTTTTCTAATGTTCAGAGTTGATCTGAATATGTTGCTTGTCACCGTTGTTGAGATTCACAGGCTGATACTTGATGTTTGTGTGTGCCTAAAAGAATTTTTTTTTTTTGTGATAAGGACAACTTTTTTTAAAAAAAAATTCTGTATTGTATAAGCTGATCTTCTGCAGAATCACAGTGCTGCTGTAATCAATAATGTAAAACTAACTCAGAGATTGGGCTCTAAATGAGCTCAGTGATTCAGATCAAATAATGATTTTGAGAAAACATAACCAACACCTGATCATCTTTTAGCTTTGCTTGTCTGGTTGGTTTTAATGCAGTTAAAACTGCCCGAACAAAATCTAATATTAAAAAGTCAAGGGTCAAGAGCTCAACTAAAACAAACCCTGACCTCGATGATGGTAACTTAAAAATTGTGATTTTCTCCTTTGGTGATTCTGCTTGTTATCATCAGGTGTCTTCAATAATGCTCAATCATCACTCAATTAATCACTTATTTATCTCATTAATGCTTCAGTGGGTGGAATAAAAATATGGCAGGACTTTTACTTTCTGACCCCTGGAATCTCCACCTCTGATCTCAGCAGAGGAGGATTAAAGAACTCCACAAACAGCATTACCAGCTTCACTTATTACTAACTTCACTGACATTTATTTCTGTCAGACGTCTGCAGCAGTTCTTATTGATAATTAACACAACTTTTATATTTCTTTCATTTAAGGTTACCGTGATGGTGATTGATGTTTCTATTTGTTGGTCTCTAAAGTTTTGTTATCTGTAGTGGCGTTCTTTGATTGCTGAGACAGTTTGTTTATTGATACATTGCAAACATGTTTGTTAATCGTAATGTTATAAAAAGATAAAAGATCGGAAATTATGGTTATACTAGAATTGTGGGTTTTCCTTACTATCCAGTGTTAATTTGAATGTAATTGTCAACATGTGATTATATTAATAAATTAAAAAAAGAGTTTTTTCTGCAGTGACACAAGAACACATCAACAATCAACCCACGAGTCTCAGCAACGGTGACCAAAGTTTCATGCCGCAATGCATGCTGGGTACCATGGTAAACAAAAAAAAACTCCCAGAATGCATCACACTATTAATAAATAATGCAGCTGAATTGTACAATATTTTTTTCTAACTATTGTTCGAAAACGATAGTTGTTTGCTGTGATTTTTGTTCTGTTTTATTCGCTTTTTATGTCGAATTTATCTTTCTGAATATTTTGTTTATTGTCACCATTGTTGAGATTCATATGCTGATTACTGATATCTATATTTCTCACTAGAGTCCTCTTTTTTTCAATCCTGCAGTACAGTTATAATCCATGTTGTACTATCATCGGATTAGCAAATAAAATATATTAAGGGCTCATAATTAATTATTATATTTCAAACTCATTGAAAAATTAAGATATAATAATAATTAATGACATTTAAAAAAGAACTACCCATAATTCTACTGATATATTTCCATTTCAGCTTATTGCTTCAATTGTGCTTTAACACACACCGATTCAGCAACCAAGCATAAACCCAACGTTTAAACGTTTAGTGGCCAACTACTGGAACCACCAATCACCATCATGGTAACCCATATTTATCAAGCCTCTGACAATTACTCACAAGAACACTGCTGAAAAAAAATCTTGCCTCAAATCTGCGCTTAAAAGTTACGTATGAAGCATCTCAGTCATAATTTAAGTGAACTACATCTTAAGTGTCAGAGCGTCAGCGTCTTAGAGATGATTCACGACATATTGCTGTGCCACAAATGGTATTTTGGATGACGACATAGGCATGGACCAATCACTGAATAGATTTCCTTATTTAAGAATATTCTCAGATAAATTCACACTGAATGGTGTAATTCCTCAGAGGACTTTACATTCAACACATTTGACAATAAATATTTTTCAAGATAATACATTACGATATACACATTGGAAATGAAAGATACACATGTTTTCCACCACGTTTTAATAGTAATTTTTTAGACGGTATTTTGTTAACTGACCTGCCTAGCTTAGATTTTATGATCATTCCACGCCAGATCATCATTCCAGATGTGACAGATACCTTTATATAGCCCACGTTCGCGATTTTTATTTTTTATTTTTCCAGCGGTGAAGGGGGGTGGTGTGGAATCCTGCACAGAAATCACCAACATTGTATTACAGTGAGGTTCTTGACTGTTTGAAGTAAAGTATTTGGAGTTTCGTAGGACTTTGCAGACGGTTCCTTTCATTCTGTCTCTTAGCCGTGTGCGTATAGAGATCAGTGCGTGTTTTCCACTGCGGATGAAAGCTGGTTTTGAGGAAAATAAGGCTGTTGCTGCTTGTATATGTTACTACGATTAAAAAGAGGTGTTATTTGTGTAGTAACAGCGTTTAGCGCACACGTTATTGATCCGGGAAATTGGAATCTGTGAATATGCGGCCAGGTTTACTTTACTCTGAAACCCTGTATTAAGTAGCTTGATTAACCAGTCGTTTATGTTTTGTTTGTGTGTGTCATTTATGTTTTAAACTTCTTCAGTTAAAATTATCATTAAACACTTTTCATTTGTTCTTTACATTCATATAAATATTTTACAACTTCTTTTGAAAGGCTGTGAGTGTGTTATCAAAAGCTATTGAACTGGAACTGTCTGTGTCCATCAAGACACACAGTTCCTTAGACCTTTGATACTGAACTTCTTCAGTTAATATGACTTCATTAAAAACACTTTTCAACTGTTCTTTACATTAATATAAATATTTTACAACTTCTTTTAGACTGATATGAGGCTTTTTTCAAAAGATATTAATTTTAGAAATGTGTCAATACAAAATAGCTTTATTAGACTTTAAGGGTACAAACTACACTTTTCCAGTCAATATTACTACATTAAACACTATAAGTGTGTTCTTTACATTGAGATAAATATTTTGCAACTTCTTTTAGAATGTTCTGATGCTTTTTTCCAAAAATATTAATTTTAGAAATGTGTCAATACAAAATAGCTTTATTACAGTTTAAGGGTACAAAGTATCCTTTTCCAGGCAATATTTGTACATTAAACACTATAAGTGTGTTCTTTACATTGAGATAAATATTTTGCAACTGCTTTTACACTGATATGATCATTTTTTCCAAAGATATTAATTTTAGAAGTGTGTCAATAAAAATAGCATTACTACACATTAAGGGTACAAACTACACTTTTACAGTAAATATTACTATATTAAATACTATAAGTGTGTTCTTTACATTGAGATAAATATTTTGCAACTTCTTTTACATTGATATGATATTTTTTTCAAAAGATATTAATTTTAGAAATGTGTCAATACAAAATAGCTTTATTACAGTTTAAGGGTACAAAGTATCCTTTTCCAGGCAATATTTGTACATTAAACACCATGACTATGTTCTTTACATTGAGATAAATATTTGTAAACGTCTTTTACACTGATATGAGGCTTTTTTCCAAAGAAATTAATTTTAGAAGTGTGTCAATACAAAATAGCTTTATTAGACTTTAAGGGTACAAACTACACTTTTACAGTCAATATTACTATATTAAACACTATAAGAGTGTTCTTTACATTGAGATAAATATTTTGCAACTTCTTTTAGACTGATATGATGCTTTTTTCAAAAGATATTAATTTTAGAAATGTGTCAATACAAAATAGTTTTATTACAGTTTAAGGGTACAAAGTATCCTTTTACAGTCAATATTATTAAACACTATAAGTGTTTTCTTTACATTGAGATAAATATTTTGCAACTTCTTTTAGACTGATATGAGGCTTTTTTCCAAAGATATTAATTTTAGAAGTGTGTCAATACAAAATAGCTTTATTAGACTTTAAGGGTACAAACTACACTTTTACAGTCAATATTACTATATTAAACACTATGAGTATGTTTGAGTATGTTTGATTAACCAGTCATTTATGTTTTGTTTCTGTGTATTATTTATGTTTTAAAGTACTACCATAATAATGATAAATCAATGACAACTACATACATGACTATAAATGATTATGATTTTTTTTTTTTATAAAAACAAAATAATGTTCAAAATAATAAGAAAGTAAAACACTAATGTATAGTTGCCTATCTCCTTGGTTGTACAATAAAGTAAAAATACTTCTGTAATCAAAGATCTTTGACAAGTCATTTTTTACATAGAGCATAAACCACAACACTTTCTTAAAGTAAAAGAGGTTGTTATTGAAAACCCTTACATTGTTCATATCACTTCACTTGCATCCTATTTATGAAAAAAAGAAAAAAAAAACATTTTAGGTGTTTTAAATGTTTTTGTAGATAATAAAAAGTCAACTATGAAATTACCCAATATCACAAATATTTCAACCTCCCAAATGCAAGTATTTCTTCCCCTAAAATTCATTCACATAAAAGACCAGCAGAGGACAACAAGCAACACAACAATATGAAGCCTATACCAAATACTAAAAAAGTGTAAAGCGTTTACATAACATATCAAATAGGCAATACATTTTTTCTTACAATGTAAGAACACTTTCAGCATAAGCTCCTCTAACTGAATAGCTTACAGACACAAATCACAAGTCCATGGTTCTTCCTGTGCTGGCACTTTAATGTTGAGACGACACCACCTCAGACAAATTTCACATTGAACCTGGAAGGAAAATAGGAAATGTTGTTAGATTTATTTGCACAGTGTTGTAATTATTAAATGTAGTTGTGAAAACACATGCTTTCACTTAAAACAGAAAGTCAACAGCCAGAAATTGGATAAACAATACCCAGTCGTAGAGCACATCTACTGGATCTCTTTGTCTGTATCCACAGTTTGAGCATTGATCATCTTTGTGACGTATTTCTTTGCGTTCACACTTAATTGCTCCTCTTTTGGGGGTAATTCTTTTTGGGGGCAGTGTGTGATTATGGTATTCTTACACAACATGAACTTTGCTTAGTTTCCATTATTACTGTTTTGGATCTAAAAATGCCAAATATCTTTTTTTAAAACAGACTATCATACCCAAATTTTTGGCATGCCTTTTCGTTTCATTTCATTTGTACCACTCAGAGAGTCAAGCACGAAAAGGGTGTCAGTCTGAGCATATACAAACTAAATTGGATAAAAAGAAACAAATAAATTAGCAAATAAATGTCACTGAAAGATCAAACATGTCTAAATGGGCATATGTAGTAGCTTATCATTGAAATTAGCACTCTTTTACTTACCACAAACCTCCAGTGATTTTTGGTGATATTGACAAAAGTGATGACCCCATCATATTGCTCAAAGTTGACCTGTTTATCAAAAATTTACAAGATCATGTCTGTGCAGTGTACATGTGAAAATTAAATATTAAGTAGTTGCAGTCACTTTTCAAAATCCTTGCTGTTCCATCTGCTCTCTTGTGCCATTTAAAATGACACCTGTGGTGTAATGGCTTAGCTGGTAGAGATTTGCATCCTCCTTATTAAGCACAGCTCTGAAATAGCACTCAATAGTCTAAAAAATGATAAACATTTCAATTTGAATCACATTACTTGATTGACATACATTGAGGACAACATTTACTGTTACATACAAATATAATTGTAATTATGCATTTAGATTTTTGTTCTGTAATGTGTACCTCTCCAAATAACCATTCATGTGGCCTCAGTGCATTGAATTCCTTGTGATGTAAAAGGAACTCGAGATCCTGGCTAGGAGACTGAACAATGGCTACTAGCAGCTCTGTATGTTCCTTCTTCTTCAATAGCATCTGGATCTGTAATGATATGAAGTTCATACAGTAAATAATAGCGTACCTTCATATATGCAATTAATAGTTTAAAGTTTTGTTCTAATGACTTCATTACCTGTTCATCTACATGGAGTCCATCTGCAGGAGGCTGACATGCATCAGAACTTGAAGTTTCCACTTCCACATCCTTCTTGATCCTCTTTTTGGGGAGCAGGTATTTTATGTGGAACAGAAAAGAATTTGGATTTGGTGGATGGGAAACGTTCTTCCTTCTTCTTCCAAGTTTCTTGAGACTGATCAAGGTTCAAAGGTGCCTCAGGTTGCCGCACAAGCTTTTGAGGAAGTTCATGCTTGATGATATGCTCTGTATACCTCACTTGAAGAGACTTGTGCATTTTTCTTATGAAGGTCCCTGGTTTGACTTTTTTTTTTCTTTATGCATTATGGAATGTTTGACAATTCCAAACCACCTTTCAATGTGACAGTTGGTATCTCTTGTTTTTGGTTGTTTCTTTGTTATCTCCATGTACTGTTCATGACATTCATTCATCAGGTCTCCCAACAGCAAGCCACTCCAAAGAGGAAAGATAGCAAGGTACATATCAAAGAGGACTGTGAGGATGCCTGGACAAAAGTATGGGTTGTCTTCTGTTGCCAACCCTGTGTCATCATCAACCATTTCTTCCTTCACCTCTTTCATAATCTGCTGAAAAAAGGCATAGAATGGTGATTTGCCACTGATGGTCTTTGCATGTGTTCTGTCTTCACTTTCACACATTTCCTAGTCTTCAGATTGGGGAGTTTCTTCCAGTGGCTCCTCTTTGGATCTTGAAATGACACTCTCCAAAATATGCAGACTTTCTTTGACGAGGTCTGTGTTTTGTTGGGTTGTGAGCAAGGCACATAATGCACGGAACACCTTTCTTGATTAAGTCATGTTGCTGGCATTTTGAAGTCTTGTGAAAGCATATATGGCAAAGTATCTCAGTCCTTTGTCATCTGTTTGCCTACAGATTGCCTGTCTGACAGCTTTCAGGATGTGAGCAGAGCAAATGTGTAGTACAATATATGACTTCATTTCATCCACTGATTTTTTTGTTCATGCAGAAGTCATATGCTCTGTTGAGGTAAGTGCTGATGTGCTCTTTGTTGAAAGCGAGCATCACACTTTGTATTAAAGCCCAGCTATAATCAGTTTCGACCTGGTGAATTTTTATTTGGGTGTACTTTGATAAATGCAAAGTGAATTGCATGAGCCAAAATGTGATTGGTGGTACTGAGTGCTTCATTGGAGAGCATTTCACAAATAGGCAGTGGTGGTGCATCTCGACCTGCATTTCCTGGAAGAGTGAGCGCATAGTACAACACCGGTTTGGGCTGTTCTGGAATTTTTGACACTACACCACCAGTGGCATCAAGATAGAGGAGACTTACTTCGCAAATGATGCACAAGAATGCTGATCCCCAACTCAGAGTACAAATGAACAATGAACCGATTCACACTGAAATGCTGTATGTAGCCTGGTATTTTGAAGTATTTTTCGTCAATGTCCTTAAATATTGTCTGCCTTAAGGATATTTCCATCTTGATGTTAGAGTGTTTAATGAAGTCATATTAACTGAAAAAGTTTAGTATCAAAGGTCTAAGGCTGTTTTGATGGACACACACAGTTCCAGTTCAATAGCTTTTGATAACACACTCACAGCCTTTCAAAAGAAGTTGTAAAATATTTATATTAATGTAAAGAACAAATGAAAAGTGTTTAATGAAGTCATTTTAACTGAAAAAGTTCAGTATCAAAGGTCTAAGGCTTTTTTTTTTTGATGGACACAGACAGTTCCAGTTCAATAGCTTTTGATAACACACTCACAGCCTTTCAAAAGAAGTTGGAAAATATTTATATTAATGTAAAGAACAAATGAAAAGTGTTTAATGAAGTCATATTTACTGAAAAAGTTCAGTATCAAAGGTCTAAGGCTGTTTTGATGCACACACACAGTTCCAGTTCAATAGCTTTTGATAACACACTCACAGCCTTTCAAAAGAAGTAGGAAAATATTTATATTAATGTAAAGAACAAATGAAAAGTGTTTATTGAAGTCATATTTACTGAAAAAGTTCAGTATCAAAGGTCTAAGGCTGTTTTGATGCACACACACAGTTCCAGTTCAATAGCTTTTGATAACACACTCACAGCCTTTCAAAAGAAGTAGGAAAATATTTATATTAATGTAAAGAACAAATGAAAAGTGTTTATTGAAGTCATATTTACTGAAAAAGTTCAGTATCAAAGGTCTAAGGCTGTTTTGATGGACACACACAGTTCCAGTTCAATAGCTTTTGATAACACACTCACAGCCTTTCAAAGAAGTTGTAAAATATTTATATTAATGTAAAGAACAAATGAAAAGTGTTTAATGAAGTCATTTTAACTGAAAAAGTTCAGTATCAAAGGTCTAAGGCTTTTTTTTTTTGATGGACACAGACAGTTCCAGTTCAATAGCTTTTGATAACACACTCACAGCCTTTCAAAAGAAGTAGGAAAATATTTATATTAATGTAAAGAACAAATGAAAAGTGTTTATTGAAGTCATATTTACTGAAAAAGTTCAGTATCAAAGGTCTAAGGCTGTTTTGATGGACACACACAGTTCCAGTTCAATAGCTTTTGATAACACACTCACAGCCTTTCAAAGAAGTTGTAAAATATTTATATTAATGTAAAGAACAAATGAAAAGTGTTTAATGAAGTCATTTTAACTGAAAAAGTTCAGTATCAAAGGTCTAAGGCTTTTTTTTTTGATGGACACAGACAGTTCCAGTTCAATAGCTTTTGATAACACACTCACAGCCTTTCAAAAGAAGTTGTCAAATATTTATATTAATGTAAAGAACAAATGAAAAGTGTTTAATGAAGTCATTTTAACTGAAAAAGTTCAGTATCAAAGGTCTAAGGCTGTTTTGATGGACACAGACAGTTCCAGTTCAATAGCTTTTGATAACACACTCACAGCCTTTCAAAAGAAGTAGGAAAATATTTATATTAATGTAAAGAACAAATGAAAAGTGTTTAATGAAGTCATATTTACTGAAAAAGTTCAGTATCAAAGGTCTAAGGCTGTTTTGATGCACACAGACAGTTCCAGTTCCACATAGTGCGCATTAGCGACATCTGGTGGTCAGACTTGTTTCTCCACTATATCTAAATCATCTAAAATCACATATCTACGGTTTGAAAAAGCACTTGACCAAAGCTTCGGAAGTCCGTGACATACGGAATCACTCTTGTCTTGAATCAGTTATATCTAATATAAACTAATCTCATCTAAATTAATTAATTTGTGCCTCGAAGCCTCGGTATCAACCGTCCCATCACCAGACTTAAGTACCATGGACAGTGAGTCTTTATCACGCTGTCAATCGAAACTTGCACTTTGTAGATGGTGCCTCAGATTAACGATGACGTCACAGCACTCCATAGAGGTAAGTGTGTTTGTTTGCTGTCGAGTTCTACAGAAAATCGTGTTGTACTTTGTGCTCATAACAGTCAGTAACGATAATAAAATTAAATGAGCCCTTTTTAATGCTGATTCACAAAGTTATTGAAAGCGGAAGTCCGAATGTGCGAATATAAAACCAACTTTACCGAAGTGGGTAAACTTAGTTCTAAGAAAAGTTCCTAGATGCGGAGTAACGTTAGGCCTACTATCTGTTAAACATGTATTTAGTTATCTAAAGCAAAATTATGCACAATTCAACACTATAGCTATCATCTTGAGCTAGGCCTATAGATTATTTATCGTCTCTACTACGGCTCGCTAAGTAATGTTATGTTAGCTATATTACGCAGCTACGTGTGCTAATGACACATGCTTCATGAAAAAATAAACAAAAAAATATGTATGATCAAAATACAAAAAGAAAGATTTACCCGTCCAGCAGAAATAAAGCCATCAAGGAGTCACTTTTCAGCCCCTTGACTTCCCTCAGTTGAGAGGGACTAAAATCTTTTCGTGGCAGGGGGAGCTGCCACTGGACCTGCCACTAGTGATGGCCGATTTCGAAACACGTGCTTCATGAAGCTCCGAAGCTTCATGAATCATTTGTTTCGAATCAGTGATTCGGAGCGTGTATCAAACTGCCAAAGTCACGTGATTTTAGTAAACGAGGCTTCATTACGTCATCACTGTTTCGAAACATTTCAAAACAGTTTGAAATTTCAGTGGTTCACCGGTAGAGGGCGATGATAAAGTTAACCCATGAATCATGCAGATTCACTGAGAACTGTTGAAAAAGTGTCTATGGGTTTTACCTGATCTCTGATCAGCTTTATAAATTTGTAGATGTTTTAATTAGGCATTAGAATAATCAAAATAAATAATGGTAGTTATTAATCTCTTATTTGCCTGTTTAGCTTGAGCCATGGAACAGAGAAACCAGCCTTGAAAATTGATAAAAGAACACATATACAGTCACTCTATATGTAATCTTATTAGAAGATTAGTTAATTGCATTTGATAGATTTTACTTTCAATAAAATATTTGCAATAGATTTGTAAAAGATGTTTTTACTGCATGTTTAGTGTGAGTTTTGTTGCATTTACACTGTTCTGACCACTAGGTGTCACCGTGGAGTCGGGTGTCAGATTGTTTCGAAGCCTCGAAACATCACGGCACATTTGATTCAACTGCTTCAGTGTTTCACGAAGCCTCGCTCTGCCCATCACTACCTGCCACGGTTATGCGCGCCTGCCTCGGGACCTGCCACTGTTATATGATGCATATATGATAAATGCCGATTGATGCATGCGTGCAAACTGTGCACAATCCTGCTCTCAGTTCTCGCCATCGCTGGAAAGCCACGCCGATATTAACTCGCGTTTTATTTCTTTGTTTATCCAAAGACTTTTTGTTCATTGCCTTTTCGTGTACTGTTACTGTCTTCCTTTTTTTGCCTGGTTTGCCTTCACTAACTGCATAGGCCGGTACTGTGAATTTTGCTTGCTGTTTCTCTGCCATTGTTTTGGTATTCCTAGGATCCATACCTCTTGAATTCCCCAAATCAAACGTGCGCGCGCAAGTGGGCAGGTCATGTGTGTCAAAAGGGTGGTTGCCATGGTTGCGAGAGAGTGACAGTCGCCTAAGCCAATCCTATGTTTCGTCCCGGATGGAAATAATGAGCTGTGTTTAATACAGATTAAACGGTCTAGAGTCACTCGATTTTTATACTCATTTTATCAGAGTTCTTACATTTTAATTATGCATGGATATATATAGAAAGTTTAAACAAATTTGGAAAAAATTTTTTTGCCTACCCTGCCTTTAATACATGTTGATTGTTTTTAATAACTGTAATACACCAGAATTTCAACCAGAATTTACATTTTATTGCTAGTTGCACACTGTCATAACTCTGTAAGTGATAAATAAAATATACTCTTATTCTCTCTTACCTTCTTCATGAGGAAGTCCAACTGTGTAAACTCCTCTTCATCATGCGAAAGTTTGAAGTACATCACTCTTGACCCCCTCCTCAGCTGAATAACAGCCATTCCAGACAAATTTGGTGCATTCTTTATTTTAACCTGTGAGTGCCCAGCCCTCCATGCCAAGATGTTGGTACTCTTCATCTCCACCACATTGACTTTCCCAGAGTTGGAGGAAGCAATGACGTTCTTGAAATCTTCAAAATCCAGCACAGCACCTCCAGGCCGCTTCCTCATTTCTTTCTCCACCCCATGGTGGAAACTGTCTGCACTCATGAAGGTGTGCCCCGGTTCGAAGTATTTTAAAGTTATATCCTCAAGTGGGGACATCGGGTCATTCACCACACAGACTAAGGATGTAAGGAGGCACCAGTTTTTGTTCTGAGCAGTGCAATTATCAACCCAGTAAATTATGTGTTTTACATCCCGCTCCTCATTAAGTGCTGTAACAAAAGCAGATGCCACCTCCTCTGCCTTCCTTCCAGCAATGCCTTCCTTCCAGCAATGCCTTCGTGCCATATCACTGAAATGCTATTCTTCTTGGAAGATGACTTTTTCCCCACACTGGCGAAGGTTTCATGAAAGGCTGAGATGCGTTTGGTAAAGACTGCAGTCTTTACCCCAGGCATTCGGGGCAGCATGATGACTTTCTGGATGTCAACACTGCAAATTGAGAGGTCAGTAAGCTCTTCCCTTTCTGCATCCAACCTGTAGTGATGCCTTCCTCTCTCTGCTCTCCTCTTGTGTTCCTCCCACTTTTGACAGTAGTGACATTCCTGAATGCCGGTTTCATTCTGGTGCTCTGCTCTGACATGGACATCTTGCCTCAAGCAATTTTCACACTCCTCTTCACCCAGCTTAGTGAAGCTAATGTTCTTCTCTTTCACAGCCTTCCTATATGTTTCATAGGAACATTTGAGAGCCTCTTTTTCCTTGTAATCTTTGAATATTAACTGAATGCTGACATCACTTGGCAGGTACCTCCTATGTGGGGCATGCTCACGTCTGTAATGGCTGGAAGTGGGATTAAATGATTCAATGTGTTCAAATATTGGAGCCATGCCAATTTTATTGGTGGGAGTGTGCCTTCCTCCGTGTTCTTGTGGTGGTGTTAGACTTGAGGAGATTGTATTTCCAATGACAGTGACTATCAATCTATCATTTTTAGGATGATAGCCCAAAGTTGTCAAAAATGTAGTTTTACAGACTTCCTGTTGCTGGCCAAGGTCATCATTCAGATGGTACTTAAGAGACCTGGTTCGTCTGCTAGGAACAGCTGAGGTGTGGCGTATGGTCTGGCACTGTGAAACCATGTGGAAAATAAAGCTCTTTTTCTCACTGTAGGACATGTTCCAATATGCTGTAAATATCCGTCTCCTTTGATCCTCTGTTATTTTTTGAATGCATTTCTTCCTACACATTGGACCACAAGGCTTCCCCATCTGTGGAATCTTACTTTGTTCACTAGCTTCAGACTGCTCTTGAAAAACAATGTGGCTGCTATTGACATCCTCACTATCTTCATCATTATCACCCTCATCTTCCAGTACATAGGTAGCATCCCTCACATCATCATCCTCCACATCATCTTCCTCATCTCTGTCATCAGCGCTCATCACCCTGCCCTCATCCTGCTCGTTCCATTGTGTTACAGATTCTTGAAGACAGAAGCTATTATCTAATAATATATTATTATTACTATCTAACTCCTCAGTGTAACTGCCTGTCTGAAAATCTGCATCCAGTGAGACAAACAACTCCTCCAGATGTAGTTTTCTCATCCTCTCCTCTTCACTATCTGCTTCTACTCTAGGATTTTTTGAAGTAGTTTCCTCACAATGTCCTGCAATAAATCATGAATGATGAATGTGATTGTATTACAATTAGTAGCCTTATCAAGTAACCTATTTAGTTTATTTATTTGAATATGTTAAATAGATAGTTCACAAAAAATAAAGAAATTCTGTCATTATTTACTCCCCCTCATTATGTTCTAAACCTGTATACATTTCTTTGTTCTGCTGAACACACACAAAAAAAGTTATTTGGAAGAATGTCAGTAACCCAAAAAAAAAAAAAAAAAAAAAACATGAGGGGGGAGTAGATGATGACAGACTTTTCATTTTTAGTTGAACTATCCCAGCATAGTATCCCAACTATGACAGCTATTTCAAAACTACCCATATTAAAATAAAAGTACACTTCCATAATGTACTTACAGTGCTCTATTTTCACACACTAATTTTGTACTTCATATACTAAAAATTATTCTTAAGTATTAGCCTACTTCTTAATCTAATCTTAAGAATATCTATTTTTAATACTATTTGGAGACATCATGAATATGGAATAACATAATATCTCTGTATTAAAAAAAAAAAATTAGTTACCACTTTCAGTACACGGTGGGTTCAAATGTACTATAAGTGGTACCTAGGCTAAGCACATTTTAATTTTCATGGTGTCTCAAAATAGCACAGAGTACACTTAGATATTCTTAAAATTAGATTAACGAAGTACTAAAGTTTTTTTTAGTAGGCCTATACTAAGTAGCCTTTAAAATTAGTGCGTGAAAATAGAGCACTGTAAGTACATTATGGAAGTGTACTTTTACTAGTGTGCTTGCTGTCGGCCCGGCTGCGCTCTTCCGGTTGTCACCTGCTGACTGGTGCCGCTAACTTTTAGCGTAACTTTGCCTAACAAGAAAACTTTACCAGACCCAGCTAACTTTTGAAGGAGCAACTCCTGTCAATACAATTGGATAAGCTGCCTGAAACGGAGAGATGTCCGAATCAACAAACACCAACGTGATTAAATCGGATTATCATTACGTTGTCAGAGGATATTGCCTTTGTTACGGATCAACTGGGGATCATGTTAACTGGGGACACGCGCGAGCACGCAGATAGTTTTACCTGGATTTCCAGCAGATGTTAGACCGCGACAGATTCGTCACAGGCGATATTCCACGGATCTTAGTTTTAAAAATGCATGTTTCACCGGTTGTATACATTGCGATGCGTAATAAAGCGCCTCGATTTCGCGGTGTTCGTTCCTGCGATTTTGGAGCAGTTTTAAAGAAGTTTATCATGCTCTTACGTCACGCTCACAAACCACGCCCACGTTAACATGGGACACTAGTTTCGATAAATGTCAAACTTGTCAACGAAATTAAGTAAAGTGTAAGTATTTATTTTCAACATTAGTTTCTGTAGTGTGCTGTCATGTTTTCTAAACACTAATTAAAACAGACAGATTAAGTTTAAGTTAGGGGTAGGCTAACTAAAGCAAACATGAATTGCAAAGTCCTTAATGTTTTTATTAACAAGTCTTGTTAATTGATATGTTGCTTATTTGTTCATAATCAAATTATATATTTTATGAGCGATTACATATATTAAGGGGGAAAAACAGACACTTTGACTTGTGTTTGTTCTAGGTGATTTTATTGATTTTGTTGATTTTATTTTCTGAGATCTCTTGCTTAGGTTTCAATTACAACCTATATCCTAAAACAACTATGTTTCATTCTGGATTCATGACTGATTTAAACTCAACATTTGATTTGGCTTAGGAATTATAAAAACACATTGTTTAATTTTTTTTCTAAATGATTCAAATAGCAGAACAGAACTCTGTTTATAACAATTCTGTATTTATTACTGAAGTTTCTTAGAATCATAGCCTAATCAATTAAAATAATGAATTTTAATGCTTAAAGTAATGGTATGTATGTATTGTACATTCAGTTAGGTGCTTGAAATTAATTGATAACCTGTTATTCTGTGAACACTGAAGAACACTGCCATGTTTACATTTTAAAGATGACACTGTGTTTAAACAGTGTTTAACAACTAAAAATGAACTATGCTGTAATATCTTTCTTACTGTCTCATAGGTTCTTTTTCCAGTTTCCATACTGTCTTTTGTATGAACGTCCTGTGACAACCATGGCAACAAGTTTCTCATGACTTACATAAGCAGGACATATTATACTGTATTACAAAATATTACACATTTTGCTAATTCAAAAGACAGTATACATCACTAAACTCATAATCATTTGGCACCTCACACAAATACAGTGCCTCTCTCCCAAACAATTAGAATAGGAAACTGAATATATGACACAATAGACTGTCAGTTTTATAAATACAATTAAATGAGCGTAGGCCTCTTTATATGTAATATAAATTTGAATTATGCCAGTTATCTTTATTTGGTACCGACCTCACTAACATTTAAATTCAGCCTTTGTGAAGATTTTAAGTGAACCCAACACCTGTGAAGAGATGAGGACAACACCTTGCGAGGACATCACCTACTTCAGATGACACCAACTCTGAATCAACATGCAAAATTATCCTTATATTATAATCATTATTGCCTTAATATGTTTCTGCTTAACTGAATGATGTTAACCATACTTCTGTTATCAAAGAACCATACTTTTTTGCCATATGAACATTACATTGAGAATAATAACAACAGATTTCTCTTCATAATGTACACATGCATTTTATGTAGCCTAATGCTGCTTTGAAGCTAGGCCTTTATGTATTGTTAAAATGGCTTTTTGTGGTTTTGCACCTGTTAACTATGCATATATTTGTTGATCATTCCCTTAAATAAATAAATATTCCCTTAAATAAATAACATATTTAAAATATTTAAAAAAAAAAAATGCTTGACAACCTTTTTAAACCATGGAAATATTGCTGCTGAAATTTATAATAATAATAAATATAAAAACATAAACAAGTGCTTTAAAAAACGTAAATAGCTTTTTTTATTTAATGCACCTACAAAACTGTTGTCAGAAACGAACTCCACTCTATTTTAAGTTAGCTCAGCTATTTTTTACAGTGTGTCAATGTCAAGTTTGAGATTAGATTAGAACACAAGCTACAGCAGAAAATACAGAAAGAAAGATAAAGAATGAACTTTGTGATGGTCTCAGCTGGTTGGTTTGAGTTTAGCAGCTCAACGACCGAAGAGGAACAGAAAAGATGAAGTTCTTGAAAAGCCACTTTGTGCTTTGTTGTAAAGGGAAAACCATGTGCTGCTTGTTCACTGACTGTAAAGGAACATAATAGGACCACCTGTCAGCCAACATAGCATGGTGGGGTCCAGATGGGTGTCACCTGGGCTGTCTAACTGGGGCCCAGACATTTTTGTCCACGGTTTCCATGTAGGCCCCACATGGGTTAGCCCAGATGAACTGAACACTGCTCAGTGTGCACACTACAGGCTGTTAAATGAAACACAGACACATGCTGGAGTTAATGAGATAATTAGGTGATAATGAGCAGAATCACTGAAGGACAGAGAAACAACAAGAACTACAACTTCAGCCACAGCCTTCGATGAAATCAACTGAAGATAAAAGACATTAAATCACTGAAGATCTGATTAAACATCTCCACAAACAGCATTACCAGCTTCACTTATTACTAACCAGACTGACTTTATTTCTGACATTCATCTACAGAAGCTCTTATTGAGAATTACCAGAGGTTTAGATGTTGATGATTTGTTGAAAATAAGTTTGTTTTGATGTCACCGTGATCGAGGTCAGCGCTTACTTCAGTTAGCCAGTTTGACTCTTGATTGTTTTAGTGTTAATGTTTCTGTGGCTGTTCTTGCTGTTTGTTATGGCAAGAAAACCAAGCAAACATGCATTTAGCTGTTGTGAGCTGTTTGATGATAAAAATATAATTTTCATTGTGTGGTGGCTTTATATGATAAAGTGTGATTAACTTTGAGCTGATTTTTCTAGAATAACAATACAGCTAAAAAAAAAATCTGATCAAAATTGAAAAATGCAATATCCATTAAATGCTTTAAAGTACCTGCAAGGTTTATTCACACACAGACATCAAGAATCAGCGTATGAATCTCAACAATGGTGACATGCTTCATGCTGCAATGCATTCTGGGTGCCTCATACAAAACTCATCCATGACTCCCAGAATGCATTGCAGCATGAAGCATGTCACCATTGTTGAGATTCATACGCTGATTCTTGATGTCTGTGTGTGAATAAACCTTGCAGGAGGTTTGAAGTGTTTAGTAAACAATGTGGGTTTTTTCGTTCAAATTTTCTGATTAAAACGTTTTTATTGTTGTAAACCAAGAGAAGATCCAGCACAAAGCGAAACACATTTTGCTCATAAAAAGCTCAGTTATCAAATCAGTGAATTAAGCCACTAAATAACTATATTTTTATCATTTAGCAGCTGACTACATTGTCTCTTATTTTTCTTGCCATAACAAACAGCAAGAACAGCCAGAGAAACACTAAAACAGTCAAGAGTCAAACTGCCTAACTGAAGTAAGCGCTGACCTCGATCACGGTGACATCAAACCAAACGTATTTTCAACAAATCATCAACATCTAAACCTCTGGTAATTCTCAATAACAACTTTTGTAGATGAATGTCAGAAATAAAGTCAGTCTGGTCAGTAATAAGTGAAGCTGGTAATGCTGTTTGTGGAGTTGTTTAATCAGATCTTGAATGATTTAATATCTTTTATCTTCAGTTGATTTCATCGAAGGTTGTGGTTGAAGTAAGTCATAGTTGTTTCTCTGTCCTTCAGTGATTCTGCTCGTTATCACCTAATTATCTCATTAACTCCAGCATGTGTCTGTGTTACATTTAACAGCCTGTAGTGTGCACACTGAGCAGTGTTCAGTTCATCTGGGCTAACCCATGTGGGGCCTCCATGGAAACCGTAAACAAAAATGTCTGGGCCCCAGTTAGGCCGCCCAGGTGACACCCATCTGGGCCCCACCATGCTGTGTTGGCTGGGCGTTGGCCCAGCAACAAAATGCGACGGCCTGGGCGAAGTTATAATGCATTTGTCTTTTCAGGGCTTCTGTGAAGTTCACTTAATTTTTTGAATCGCACAGAGAACTTACGCCGACCGTAGCCAAAAACTCATCAGGGACTTTAAGCAGCAGCTGCTGATACAACGGCAACGGCATTCTGGCGTTCCATTGCGCATGCGCAAATTTAACTGCTACTTCTTGACGTTCTACTGTAACCGTCTACTACGGCAGGGTAGCCGATTTGCCGATAATACGTGACAGACTAGATAAGTAAATGTTATGTTCTATGGTTATGTGGTATTTTAGTTGTATCTGTATGTCATTTAATGCCTACAGCAACCATTCTCTTGCTTTTATTTACATGTAATGTATTGTTTACTATGTCAAATGATTAAATGATCCACGCCATCCTCTTTGTTGTTGCTTAGTGATTTTTGCGTTCTTTAGCTACGGCAGTTGACAGTTTACTTCCGGTCGCCGTTGCCGTTCCATCAACAGCTGTTGCTTAAAGTCCCTGAGTTCTGAGACAAAGGATGGATGCAGAGTGAATATTTATAATATATTGCTGATATACTCAGAGTTAAACTCAGTTCCTGCTGGCGTTCAGTTCAGTGTCTGGTCTTGTATATGTTAAATGTGTGTGTTTCTCTACTGTCTCCTGGATTATTGTCATTAAACTTCATATTGGAATTTGATCTTTTTCGTCTGTTTACCAGAAATCATACAATTAACTGAACATAGCACTCAGTTTGAGCCAGAGGTGGAGATTCCAGGGGTCAGAAAGTAAAAGTCCTGCCATATTTTTATTCCACCCACTGAAGCATTAATGAGATAAATAAGTGATTAATTGAGTGATGATTGAGCATTATTGAAGACACCTGATGATAACAAGCAGAATCACCAAAGGAGAAAATCACAATTTTTAAGTTACCATCATCGAGGTCAGGGTTTGTTTTAGTTGAGCTCTTGACCCTTGCCTTTTTAGTATTAGGTTTTGTTTGGGCAGTTTTAACTGCATTAAAACCAACCAGACAAGCAAAGTTAAAAGATGATCAGGTGTTGGTTATGTTTTCTCAAAATCATTATTTGATCTGAATCACTGAACTCATTTAGAGCCCAATCTTTGAGTTAGGTTTACATTATTGATTACAGCAGCACTGTGATTCTGCAGAAGATCAGCTTATACAATACAGAATTTTTTTTTAAAAAGTTGTCCTTATCACAAAAAAAAAAAAAAAAATTATTTTAGGCACACACAAACATCAAGTATCAGCCTGTGAATCTCAACAACGGTGACAAGCAACATATTCTGATCAACAGATCAACTCTGAACATTAGAAAACAAGCTACTAAAAAGTCACAGAAAAACAGCAAAATTTTAATAGTGAGAATAAATGAAATTACTAAGACAATTAAGCTCATAATTTATTCATGCAGCAATGCATGATGGGAGCCATGGATGAATTTTGATTGGTAGCTCCCAGAATGCACTGCAACATGCTTTATGATGGCCACCACTGTTGAGATTCACAGGATGATTCTTGATGTCTGTGTGTTTAAATGAGCTCTGCTTTTTTTTTTTAAATCAGAACTCTTATAAAAAAAAAATGTATTGTAAAAGCTGATCTTGTGCTGCAGAATCACAGTGCTGCTGTAATCAATAATGTAAATCTAACTCAGAGATTGGGCTCTAAATGAGTTCAGTGATTCAGATCAAATAATGTTTATGTAAAAACATAACCAACAACACCTGATCATCTTTTAACTTTGTTTGTCTATTTGGTTTTAATACAGTTAAAACTGCCCAAACAAAATCTAATATTAAAAAGTTAAGGCTCAAGAGCTCAACTAAAACAAACCCTGACCTCGATGATGGTAACTTAAAAATTGTGATTTTCTCCTTTGGTGATTCTGCTTGTTATCATCAGGTGTCTTCAATAATGCTCAATCATCACTCAATTAATCACTTATTTATCTCATTAATGCTTCAGTGGGTGGAATAAAAATATGGCAGGACTTTTACTTTCTGACCCCTGGAATCTCCACCTCTGCTCATTACTCACTTCATTCATATTTTGCTTCAGAGCTGAGCAGTTGAGAACAGTGATCCCTCTTTCCAGCATCCTTCAACTGAAGTAGATATCTGAGCAGAGAAACAGCAATTTCTAACTGCTAAAAAGGTTTATTTCTCAGGAGATCTCTCCTGCCGTTGTGAGGGTGCATACAGTGGTGATTTTCTTCCTAAAGCGCTGTGCATGCAGAAGTGCAGTGTTTTACCCCTTAGCGCTTTGATGCGAAAGAGCAGATTTCTTAAATGAGCCAGCATCTTTTTAACCTGTTAGCCAGCAACCCAAGAAATTACATACCCAAACTGAAACAGATATACAGTTCATGAACCCTTTGCACTAAAGGTATAGTCTCATTTGAAAGCAGACACTTTATTACTGTCATAATGAAAAAAAAAATGTTATAAATAGCTTCAAAATTTTGTAAAGTTATTAGAAATGTATTTTTTATGAAATATGATGATTGAGTGATGATTGACAATTAGTGGTGACACCTGGTGTTAATAAGCAGAATCACTTAAGAAACAACAAGAGAAAAAGAGAGAGACACAACAACTACAACTGACTTCCAGCTATTGAACATTATTACACTTATTATTAACCAGTTTGATTTTATTTCTGTCATACATCAACAAAAGTTCTTACTGAGAATTAACAGATGTTTAGATGTTAATGTTTTAATGAAAGTTTAGTTTGAAGTCACCATGATGGTGAAAAGCATTTCCTTTAGTTGGGCTCTTGGCTCTATTTATCAAAGGTCCTGTTCTTCGTGATCCCATGTTTCAAACTTTAGTTAGTGTGTAATGTTGTTGTTAGAGTATAAATAAAATCTATAAAATTTTAAAGCTCAAAGTTCAATGCCAAGCGAGATATTTTATTTAACAGAAGTCGCCTACATCGAACGGCCAGTTTGGACTACATCCCTCTACTTCAGGGATGGACAACTCCGGTCCTGGAGGGCCAGTGTCCAGCAGAGTTTAGCTCCAACCCTAATCAAACACGCCTGAACCAGCTAATCAAGGTCTTTAGGATTAGTAGAAAGTTATAGGCAAGTGAGTTTTTATCAGGGATGGAGATAAACTCTGCAGGACACTGGCCCTCCAGGACCGGAGTTGTCCATCCCTGCTCTACTTCCTTCTTTAATGACGTCACTAAAACAGTTTTTTGACTAACCTCCGTCCACAGGAATACACAAGAGTTGCGTTTGTAGAGTGTGTTTGTCGCCATGTCGTCGAAACGCTGTTATTTTCATCCCGCAGTCCAATCACCGGGTCTGATTCCGGCTCAAATTGATAGGGTAAAATTAAAGACATGTTTACAATAACACTGAGCGTGTGCATCTCCACGTTATGGTAAGATATAAGACATATTTATATTATATAAACATATTTTTTTCAGTTGTTCATAAACATATTAATGACACAAGTGTCATTACACTGTATTCAGCACAAACTAGGCTACCATAATATGTGAGAAACATGTATGTACATGTTTGTGTTTTTGAAGGAATAACGTTTATGCGTGGTTATTGAAAAAACAAAAAACTTAAGTCACTGAAATAAGGCCAAAAAAAGTATATTAAATCTGTGTTCACAAGACTTCTGGGTATTGGAGGTTGTAGACTAGAGTTTTTGCTTCAAAATTATGTAAAAATATGCAAGATGGGGCTGTGGTAAAGCGTTCCTTTAACTCTTGAAACGATCGTTCGGCAGCTGGGGACCCCCTTCTTAAACATAGAGGTTAGTGGTGATGCGATGGTGCTGAAATTTCTTATGAAGCACCTGTAGAAGTTTGCGAACCCCAGGAACCGTTGTAATTCCTTGACTGAGGATGGCTGTGGCCATCGTAGAACGGCTTGCACTTTGGTGTTATCCATGGCGACACCCTCAGAACTGATAATGTATGCCAGGAATGCAATGGATGACTGATGAAATTCACACTTCTCAGCCTTGGCGTAGAGCTGATGAGTAATAAGTAATTTAAGGATGGTGCGGACATGGGTGATGTGATCTTCAAGGGATGTGGAGTAAATGAGAATGTCATCAATGTAAACAATGACCCCATTGTTGAGCAGGTCACGGAAGATGTCGTTGACAAAGGCTTGGAAAATGGACAGACTATTGACCAGCCCAAACGGCATGACCCGGTATTCGTAGTGCCCTGTCGTCATGGAGAAGGCAGTTTTCCATTCATCCCCCTCACAGATTCGAATGAGATTGTATGCACTTCGTAGGTCAAGTTTCGTGAAAAACTTGCTGTTCCAGAATGGAAGGGACTAGAAGCAGTGGATAGCAGAACTTGACTGTGATTTCGTTGAGACCTCGGTAGTCAATGCAAAGTCGCAGACCGCCATCTTTTTTCTTTACAAAGAAGAAGCCCGCCGAAGCTGGGGATGTGGACAGTTGGATGAACCCCTTGGCCAGTTCCTCTTCATTATAGCTTTTCATGGCCTCAGATTCAGGTTGCGACAAGGGAAAAATTCTGTCTTTGGGTGGTGTAGTGCCGGGGAGGAGCTCTATGGCCCAGTCACTAGATCGATGACACGGTAGTTGAGCTGCCTTGGATTTACTGAAAGCCTCACTGAGATCGCTGTATTCTGGTGGTATGTTGGTTGAGACATCAGAGTGTGGTGGAGAGGAAGGGAGTGGAGATTTCTTGACTGGACCGGATTGAAGACAGTTCTTCAGATCAGACCACTGCACGATTTGGTTTTCTGCCCAGGAGATTTGAGGATTGTGCTTGCGAAGCCAGGGTAGTCAGAGGATGATGGGATTCTGTGTTATTTTGATGATGAAGAAGCGTATCGTCTCTGTGTGTAGTGCTCCGATTTGAAGTAGGACGTCCCCAGTGGTGTAATGGACGTGGCCGGTCCCCAGTGCCAATACAGATTCACATGGGATCAGAGGGATTTCGTGCATTTTAACAAAGTATGAGTCAATGAAATTAGCAGCTGCTCCCAAGTCAATCATGGCTGTAGTCTCAATACAAGTTTTATTTAAAGTTAATTTTACGGATATCACAGCATTAGAGGATGAATGAACTTGTACACTCACCGCGGGGGGATTCCTGGATGTGGGTCGAGTGGGACAAGATGCTCTCATGTGTCCTGGTTGCCCACAATACAAGCACAGCCTCTGTTGTATGCGTCGTTCCCTCTCCACCGGTGAGAGGTGTGTGTAGCCAATTTGCATAGGTTCGTGATCAGATGTCATTGGGGCAGCTGGCAACAATACGGAGGGGTTTCTTTTTTTTTCTTTTTTTTTTTATACGGAGGGGTTTCTGTTTGGCCGTCTCAAGCGGATCAAATTGTCAAGACAAATTGCGAGTTCAATGAACTGATCCAAATCCTTCCCCTCATCGCGGCACGCGAGTTCAGACTGTAGTTCCATATTTAACCCCATCCGAAACAACAACTTCAATGTGTCATCCACCCACACAGTTTGAGCCGTGCGGAGAGCGGAAAGTGAGAGCAAACTCGACTGCAGTTTGTTTACCTTGGCGCAGCGCCAGTAGTTGTTCTCCGGCCTCCTTGCCTCCCTCAGCATGTTCGAAAATCTCCCAGAATCTTTGTAGAAAGTCACTGAATGTAGAAAATGTTGGCCGTCCATACCGCCATAGCCCATTCTAAAGCTTTTCCCGTCAGCAGAGAACAAACAAATGAAATACGACTCCATGGGGTATAGCGAGGGTTGCTGAGAGACAAATAGTGAGCATTGTAGCAGGAAACCCTTGCACTTTGTGGGCGAGCCGTCATATTTTTCTGGGAATGCAAGCCGCTGGTGCAGCGTTAGTTGTAGGCGTGGATGCAGGCAGACATGCCTCAGCGGCGGGAAGATACAAACTCTGTAATGTCTTTACCAGTTCCTCAGTGATGGACGTTAGCCGAGTGAGCTGCTGTTGATGAGTAGCCAGAATACTCGCTTGGGTAGAGACTTCAGTGGATAGCCGGTAGATAGCCGCTGGATCGGGGCCAAGTCTTCTGTAACGAAGGGTCAGAAGCCATGGGATCCATTTGCAGCTTTATTGCAGACAAAAGTGGTATAACAGCAAGGGTAAATCACCGGCAACAACAGTATCACAGACAAGGCAGAAACGTAACGGAGGGTGTTTTATAGTCCACTGGAAGGGGATCAGGTGCGCGCGGGATCAGCGCAAGGCAGTGGGTTATGGGAAGTGAAGTCCGGATGAATTTAGTACTCCGGTGACGGAGCCCTCAGGTGGTGATCGGAGGGAGCCACAGAGGCCGCATTCGTGACACAAACAAACAAAGTTGCTAACATGTTTTAGCATGTTGCTAGCATGAATTTGTATGTTGCTAGCAGAGATTGGAGGGTTACTTTAAAAATGTGTTCCATTACAGTTACAATTTACTACATAAGAAAGTATTCAGTAATGTAATCTAAGCTCCACAATATGAAAGTAATGTAATCTGATTACTTTTGGATTCCTTCAAAGTCACACATGTAAATAAAGTCAAGAAAAAGGCAATATTTAGTATCATGCACCCGCCGTCATCCACCTGCCACCCACACAAAACTATAATTTTCTCTGATTTAGATATCCGCACCCGATTGTCACATTACAATTATTCTAATTCTCAGTGGTATGTGTGATTATATGGTAACGGTCCATGTATCTTCGAATAATTTGTTTTCTCCTTTTTGTCTTCTAAACGGAAAAACGAAGAAAGCATTCATTTATCACATATTCATGAGAATATGAGAATAAATAAACAAATCTCCTCATGAGAATAAATAAACAAATCTAGAGTCATTTTTTTATATATTTATTTTTGTTTTTATCACACTTTGTTCTAATCTATCAAATGGAAAAACAATAAAACCAAAATGGATAAACAGCTTGAATATTCAATCTCTACATGGGCGGGAACAAAACGCCTTTTCCGCTGATTGGTCAACCAAAGATCAAGCCAAGCAATCAGTTCTTAGCTCCAGAACTCAGCTCCGCGCAACAGAACATATAGTAGTTTATATCTATCCAATACATTTGTACAGATTATTACAGAGTTTATTGCAACTACATTTAATCTCGTTCTCAAACAGCCAGACTAATAAATGGCTCGACCAACCCGTGCCAGCAGAGCCTAGACAGAGCTTTCTTCTGTATACGCATTCATTTGCGTGTCGTGAAATACTAATTTATCGTATTAAATAATAATTTACGTGGCATCTGCTCTCACAACTTGCCAAACTATTTGGCACACTTATTAGCCTACTTATTCAGCTGACCAACTCTGTGTGCCGGAGACTGGACAACGCAGAGAGAATGCATAAGTTATTGTAATACTGAAGCGCAGAGCAGAATCGATTCAAGGGTCAAGTCAATTCATCATTTATATAGCGCTTATTACAATGCAGATTGTTTCAAAGCAGCTTCACAGTGATAATAGGAAAATTAATAAACAGAGTTTGTTTTGGCTTTACAGCAGCTCTTAGATAAAGTTTATTGAAGCTAAAGTTTTTGATTGAATCACTTTCGTTGTAAAAATAATTAATTATTAACTTAGGGGACGCATAAATGTAACTGAAAACAGAACAGAAACAAAAACTTTTGATGCACTCTTGCCATTCATTTATGTGTTTAAGGGTAGACTATGAAATAACACTTTGAACAATAAAGCCAGAGATGAATATACATTTTTATATTTATTGCCATCTATTACCATCATAAATTAATTAGTCAAATAAGGCTACCTAAAATAGCTATATCTTATTAAATATAGGCCTATGGCATCTTTAAATTTAAAATCTTAAATTTAGTCAATACAATTATAATTTGACACTATTTTGTTTCAGCCAAAGGCATCTTGCACTGCAGAGGTGGCAATGCAGCATCTGTAGTTGCTGTTAGATAAATTTACACAATTTAATGCTGCTCAGAGAGGTCCGTAAATACATTCACACAGCAGAGTAAATAATGCAATGACATTAATTTTATGTTTTATACAAAATGCTTTGAATACAGAAATCTCTTATTCATTTGAAATATCGCCAGTAGGTGGCAGCAAGTCACTGTGTTAATGAATGAGTCATTTTATTCAATTGATTCGCTCGAAATGCTGATTCATTCAGTAATAAAAAGGTTGTATGGCTGGTGAATCACTCAACTGATTTGTTCGGACTCGGATTCATTCACGAATTAACTACTATAGGCTACTCTGTGCGTCTTATGTTGCGAGTCGCACAATGATCTGTGACTTTGCTTTAGAAATTTAGCTGGTAGTAAAAATGTAAACATTGTTTTGAGGGACATACTCAGTGTTAAAGGGTCATGAAACCCCCCTGTTTTACCCTGCTCATTCACACCTTTGAGTCGCAAAAAGTAAAAAAAATTTGAAAATGGGCGGGTAAAGCTCTGGAAAAGTGGGAGTGTAGAGGGGGGAGAAGAGGGGAGAGACCCAGCCAACACAGCATGGTGGGGCCCAGATGGGTGTCACCTGGGCTGTCTGGGGCCCAGACATTTTTGTCCACGGTTTCCATGGAGGCCCCACATGGGTTAGCCCAGATGAACTGAACACTGCTCAGTGTGCACACTACAGGCTGTTAAATGTAACACAGAAAAATGCTGGAGTTAATGAGATAATTAGGTGATAACGAGCAAAATCGCCAAAGGACAGAGAAAAAACAAGAACTACGACTTCAGCCACAGCCTTAGATGAAATCAACTGAAGATAAAAGACATTAAATCACTGAAGATCTGATTAAACATCTCCACAAACAGCATTACCAGCATTATCAGCTTCACAGTAGGTTTCCGGAATAATCGTTCAACAGCCTTAGCTTTGATGAAAATCACAGAGGATATTACAACAGAAATGGAAAATAAAAATTTTACTGTTGGTGTCTTTATTGACATTAAAAAGGCCTTTGATACCATTGACCACGGTATTTTATTATCGATGTGGAGTCCCACAAGGTTCCGTATTAGAGCCAAGACTTTTTATTTTATACATCAATGATCTTTGTGAAGTGTCAAAAATATTACGTTTTGTTCTTTTTGCAGATGACACAAAATTTTTTAGTTCTGGAAGAAATTTAAAAATACTACTGACCACAATTCAAAGAGAAATGGTCCTACTTCAGAAATGGTTCAAGAATAATAAACTTTCATTAAATTTAAGTAAAACAAGTTTATGCTGTTTACAAATAACAAATGTACTGAAAAAATCAATTTGTGTTTAAATGGAACTAATATTGAAAGAGTTTAGGTTTTTGGGGGTTCTCATAGATGAGAAATTAAAATGGAAGCCACATATCTCCTATGTAAAAAAGAAAGTTTGTAAAAACCTTTTTGTCTTGAGCAAAATTAAGGATATGTTAAACTACACTGCAATGCAAGCTTTGTGTTCACTAATTTTACCATATTTTATGTACTGTTTGGAAGTGTGGGGCAGAGGTGGGTAATCCAGGGGTCAAAGAGTAAAAGTCCTGCCATATTTTTATTCCACCCACTGAAGCATTAATGAGATAAATAAGTGATTAATTGAGTGATGATTGACCATTATTGAAGACACCTGATGATAACAAGCAGAATCACCAAAGGAGAAAATCACAATTTTTAAGTTACCATCATCGAGGTCAGGGTTTGTTTTAGCTGAGCTCTTGACCCTTGACTTTATAATATTAGATTTTGTTTGGGCAGTTTTAACTGCATTAGAACCAACCAGACAAGCAAAGTTAAAAGATGATCAGGTGTTGTTGGTTATGTTTTCACATAATCATTATTTGATCTGAGTCACTGAACTCATTTAAAGCCCAATCTCTGAGTTAGATTGACATTATTGATTACAGCAGAACTGTGATTCTACAGCACAAGATCAGCTTTATCAATACAGAATTTTTTTTTTTTTTTTTTAGACTTCTGATTTTAAAAAAAAGCAGAACTCATTTAAACACACAGACATCAAGAATCATCCTGTGAATCTCAACAGTGGTGACCATCATAAAGCATGTTGCAGTGCATTCTGGGAGCCACCAATCAAAATTCATCCATGGCTCCCATCATGCATTGCTGCATGAATAAATTATGAGCTGAATTGTCTTATTAATTTTCTTTATTCTCACTATTAAAATTTTGCTGTTTTTCTGTGACTTTTTAGTAGCTTGTTTTCTAATGTTCAGAGTTGATCTGTTGATCAGAATATGTTGCTTGTCACCATTGTTGAGATTCATACGCTGATTCTTGATGTCTGTGTGTGTCTAAACTATATATATGTATATATATATATATTTTATTTTTTTTTTTTTTTTTTGTGATAAGGGCAACTTTTTTTGAAAAAAAAAAATTGTATTGATAAAGCTGATCTTGTGCTGTAGAATCACAGTGCTGCTGTAATCAATAATGTAAACCTAACTCAGAGATTGGGCTCTAAATGAGTTCAGTGATTCAGATCAAATAATGATTATGAGAAAACATAACCAACACCACCTGATCATCTTTTAACTTTGTTTGTCTGGTTGGTTCTAATGCAGTTAAAACTGCCCAAACAAAACCTAATATTAAAAAGTCAAGGGTCAAGAGCTCAACTAAAACAAACCCTGACCTCGATGATGGTAACTTAAAAATTGTGATTTTCTCCTTTGGTGATTCTGCTTGTTATCATCAGGTGTCTTCAATAATGGTCAATCATCACTCAATTAATCACTTATTTATCTCATTAATGCTTCAGTGGGTGGAATAAAAATATGGCAGGACTTTTACTCTTTGACCCCTGGATTACCCAACTCTGGTGTGGGGTAACTCATATGTTACAAATGTAATGCCTCAAATTATTCTACAAAAAAGAGCCATAAGAATTATACATAGAGTTGCTCCAAAAGAACACACCTCTGAACTGTTTCTGAAGTCAGGACTATTAAAATTGAAAGATTTGGTTGTTCTGCAAACATTATTAATAATGCATAAAGCAAGATATAGCCTGTTACCATGTGGCCTGCAAAGCCTTTTTGTTAAAAGAGAAAGCAGTAGGAGAGAAAATGTTTTCAAACAACCTTCAGTTAGAACTACTTTAAAACAAATGTGTATCTCTGTTGCAGGTGTAAAACATTGGAACTCCTTGGAAGGAGATTTAAAAATTTGTTCAAACATTTTACAATTTAAGAATAAATTCAAACAAAAAATGGTGAAATTTTATGAAAATGTTTAGAAAATGATTGTGTATATGATTGTGTAAATTAGGCTATTGTAAATTGATTTTTGCCATCTGTATTTTTGTTACTTTTTCTTTGAAATAAGATTGGGGTAGGTTAAATCAGATTTTGTTCTTCATCCTACTCCTGCGTTGCACTGAATGTTTAGTGTATGTAATTATTTTGTAAGTTATTATTATTTTTTGAGGAATTTGTGCAAATAAATAAAGAACAAAAAAAAAAGAAAAAAAAGAAGAACTTATTACTAACCAGATTGACTTTATTTCTGACATTCATCTACAAAAGTTGTTATTGAGAATTACCAGAGGTTTAGATGTTAATGATTTGTTGAAAATGTTTGGTTTGATGTCACCGTGATCGAGGTCAGCGCTTACTTCAGTTAGGCAGTTTGACTCTTGGTTGTTTTAGTGTTTCTTTGGCTGCTATAGCTGTTTGTTATGGTAAAAAAATCTGTTTATTTGTTGTCAGCTGTTTGATGATGAGGGTATAATTGTCATCATGTTATGGCTTTCTTCACTGATTTAATGACTGAACTTTATATGAAGAAAATGTTATTAATTTTGTGCTGGATCTTTTCCAGCATAAGAAAGAAAAGTTTCAAAAATCAGATCAAAATAATAAGTCTTAAAAATACAATATACATTAAATTCTTTAAAACACCTGCAAAACTTATTCACACACAGACATCAAGAATCAGCGTATGAATCTCAACAGTGGTGACATGCTTCAATGCATTCTGGGTGCCTCATACAAAACTCATCCATGGCTCCCAGAATGCATTGCAGCATGAAGCATGTCACCATTGTTGAGATTCATGCGCTGATTCTTGATGTCTGTGTGTAAGTCACTCTTGTAAGAGGTTTGAAGTGTTTAAAAATTTTTTTTGTTTTTCAAATTTTCTGATTAAAACTTTTTTATTGTTGTAATTCTAGAAGAGATCTAGCACAAAGTTAAACACATTTTGCTCATAAAAAGTTCAGTCATTAAATCAGTGAGTTAAGCCATTAAGTGATGATTATATTTTTATCATGTTTCTGTGTTACATTTAACAGCCTGTAGTGTGCACACTGAGCAGTGTTCAGTTCATCTGGACTAACCCATGTGGGGCCTCCATGGAAACCATGGACAAAAATGTCTGGGCCCCAGTTAGGCTGCCCAGGTGACACCCATCTGGGCCCCACCATGCTGTGTTGGCTGGGGAACAACCAATAAAGCACAGACATAGAACACACTCATTATACAGAATAATGAATATTAAAATATGAGCACAGAGAAAATGACAACAAACTCCCAAGCTAATAATAGGCTACTTTGATTACGTTCATGAGCACTGCACTCAAAATTAGTCTTTTAGAATAATCGTGTCATCACGTTCAGATAGGCTACAACACTGTATCAGTGTCCAGTTTGCACATATAATATTTTGAAGAAGACTTGATGAAATATGTGTGCATACACCGTGCTGGTTAATGTTTGGTGCAGGATAATGTGTGAAATAAAAACTTTAAACACAGATAATTTATTCTGTATGAGCTATGTGCCACGTGGCTAGTGTTAGTAAACTCACTACGGAGCTCCGCGCTGAAACCGATCATATGCGCGCTCCGCGTGTATATCAAAATAACAATCGTATTTTTCATGTGTTCATATTCAAATTCCAGTTCTGACCGCATCGTGAGCAAAATACAAACAACACTCATGTGCTGCTGTGCTGAGGGAAACGGCCTACGGCTCGTGTGTTTGAATGCAGCTAGAGCAGGCAGAGGTGAATGAGCAGCACTTTTGTGACATTTGAATTCTCTGCTGTAATGCAATCTCATGCAAACATATTTTCCATTTGTGCTGGTAGATTACAGCAAAACAATCCACATGCACACAAACCTCTGCTCTGGTCGCGTCGCAGGAAAACACATTGTGTTGTAGCACTGAGGAAACGAACACCAACGATATGTCTCTGAATAATAATAATAATAATAATTCCTTACATTTATATAGCGCTTTTCTGGGCACTCAAAGCGCTTTACATATTGAAGGGGGAATCTCCTCAACCACCACCAATGTGCAGCATCCACCTGGATGATGCGACGGCAGCCATATTGCGCCAGTACGCCCACCACACACCAGCTTATTGGTGGAGAGGAGACAAAGTGATGAAGCCAATCAGTGTATGGGGATGATTAGGAGGCCATGATGGACAGAGGCCAATGGGCAAATTTGGCCAGGATGTCGGGGTTACACCCCTACTCTTTTCGAAGGGAATCCTGGGATTTTTAATGACCACAGAGAGTCAGGACCTCGGTTTAACGTCTCATCCGAAGGACGGTGCTTTTTGACAGTATAGTGTCCCCATCACTATACTGGGGCATTAGGACCCACACAGACCACAGGGTGAGCACCCCCTGCTGGCCTCACTAACACCTCTTCCAGCAGCAACCTAGTTTTCCCAGGAGGTCTCCCATCCAGGTACTAACCAGACTCAGCCCTGCTTAGCTTCAGTGGGCAACCAGTCTTGGGCTACAGGGTGATATGGCCGCCTATGACAAGAGACCGAGGCGAGAGAAGTGACACTTCCTCATGCATAATACTGCAATTATAATCTTATGCATACTACAGCGCAGTGATTGGATTGAATGAGCTTTATGTCATGAATATATGTCGAGAATCGCTCGAAACGGTCTACGTCAGCATGTTCGACCATGCCCATACTTGGGCCGAAAGTACACGATTACATCAGATTTTGTGACGTTGCTCCGACTCAGCTTTTCAAACCGGAGGATAGAAATCGCTCTGAAAATGATGTGCAGCCTCTACATATCTGTTTACATCTCAAAAAAAGTGTTTTGGGGTTTCATGACCCTTTAATGAAATAAACTCGGTGTATTTCTCAAAACAACAGTCAGGGCTGATCTGCACTTCATTACAAAGTAACCACATTGCCTCTGCGCTGTTCAGTGAGTCGTGCATTTTTGGCACACAGATTTCAAGAGTTGATCAGCTAAATAAAACAGGCGTTGTGCCAAATAGGCTAGTGGTAGTTTTGACAGCAGATACAATGTAAATTAATTAATATTTAATATGATAAACTAATTCCACTGCACGCAAATGTATGCAGAAGAAAGCTATGGCCTGTAGGGTTTATGTCGAGCCATTCATTAATTCATTCATTAATCTTCACTGTAAATACATTCTCTCTGCGCTGTCCAGTGCGTCGCGCAGCTCCAGCAGAGATTTTTAGAGTTAAATAAAAACAGCTAAATAAAACAGCTGTGTGCCAAATACATAGGAGTAGTTGTGAGAGCAGATGCCACGTACATTAATATTTAATACGATAAATTAGTATTTCACGGCACGCGAATGAATGTGTACACAGAAGAAAGCTCTGTCTAGGCTCTGCTGGCACAGGTTGTGTTGAGCCATTTATTAGTCTGGCTGTTTGATGAGAACTAGATTAAATGTAGTTGCAATAGAGTACCTCAGGGATGACGTGTTTTTGTAGGCCAACCCGGAAGTTAGCGTCGTACAGGTTCCCTCGACTGAAAGCCTATGCATTTTTCCCATAGACTTTTGGAAAATCGCAGAAAATAAGCTCCGTGTTTAACAAAGGGTTATGACACTTACACGTTTTGTCTATCAAGATAATCTTTACAAGTTAACACAACATTTATAGATTTTGAAGCCTAAATAAAGTTGTCAGATATAAAAAGCTAACAGTAGGCTATAAACAGACTACAGCACACCATGGTCGCGGATCAACGTCACCACCACCAAGCTTCTCACATTGTATTTAACCTCTTAACTGTCACGATCCCGTTGGCGGGACGCCTCTCAGCCAGCACACCCATGTAGGCCCCACATGGTTTAGCCCAGATGAAATGAACACTGCTTAGTGTGCACACTACAGGCTGTTAAATGTAACACTGAATCAGTGTTGGAGGTAATGAGATAATTAATTAAGTAATGATTGAGAATTATTAAAGATAGCTGCTGTTAACAAGCAGAATCAACGAAGGAAAGAGAAAAAACAAGAACAGAAAAAATCAAAACACTAAAACTGAGTTCAGCTGCATCCTTAGATGAAATCAGCTTTAGATAAAAGAAGACATTAAATCTTTAAAGATCTCAGCTGAGGAGTATTAAATAACTCCATATACAGAAGCTCTTTTAAGAGAACGTTTTGTTGATTTTTTGTTTGGGGTTTTTATGTCACCGTCATGGTGATCAGTGTTTACTTTAGTTGGGTAGTTTTACTTGTCTTTTAAAGTTTGTAAAGTTTAAAGTAACTGAATTTGTTATAGCAAGAAAAAACACAATCTGATGACGTGGCTGCTTCATGATAAGAATATCATCATCATCATTATGTAATGGCTTAATTCACTGATCTTATGACTGAATTTAATTTGAACAATATCTTACAAATTTTGTTTTATTGTGGTTCACATAAAGATCCAACACAGTTTTAATCAGAGAATCTGAATGAGTTTTAAAACAGATTGTACACTAAACACTTTAAACTACAGTGAGATATACTCACAAACATACACCAAGAATCAGCGTATGAATCTCAACAATGGTGACATGCTTCATGCTGCAATGCATTATTTTTTGTATGATGCACCCAGAATGCATTGTGGCATGAAGCATGTCACCATTGTTGAGATTCATACGCTGATTCTTGATGTCTGTGTGCGAGGAAGTTCTGCTGGAGTTTTAGAGTGTTTAGTGTACAATGTGTTTTTAAAACTCATTCAGCTTTTCTGATTAAAACCTTTTTATCATTGCATTTCTAGAAAAGATTCAACACAAACTTAACATGTTGTTTATATACAGTACAGTCCAAAAGTTTGGAACCACTAAGATTTTTAATGTTTTTAAAAGAAGTTTCGTCTGCTCACCAAGGCTACATTTATTTAATTAAAAATACAGTAAAAAACAGTAATATTGTGAAATATTATTACAATTTAAAATAACTGTTTTCTATTTGAATATATTTCACAAAGTAATTTATTCCTGTGATGGCAAAGATGAATTTTCAGCATCGTTACTCCAGTCTTCAGTGTCACATGATCCTTCAGAAATCATTCTAATATGCTGATCTGCTGCTCAAGAAACATTTAATGTGTACAATATTTTTTTTCAGGATTATTTGATGAAAAGAAAGTTCAAAAGAACAGTGTTTATCTGAAATCTAATCTTTTGTAACATTATAAATGTCTTTACTGCCACTTTTGATTGATTTAATGCATCCTTGCTGAATAAAAGTATTCATTTCTTTAATTTCTTTTCAAAAAAATAAAAATAAAAATTCTTACTGACCCCAAACTTTTGAACGGTAGTGTATAATGCTACAGAAGCTTTGTATTTCAGATAAATGATGTTCATTTGAACTTTCTATTCATCAAGGAATCCTGAAAAAAAAAGTACACAACTGTTTTCAACATTGAAAATAATCATAAATGTTTCTTGAGCAGCAGATCAGCATATTAGAATGATTTCTGAAGGATCATGTGACACTGAAGACTGGAGTAACGATGCTGAAAATTCAGCTTTGCATCACAGGAAATAATTTACTTTGTCAAATATATTTAAATAGTACACAGTTATTTTAAATTCTAATAATATTTCACAATATTACTGTTTTTTACTGTATTTTTAATTAAATAAATGTAGCCTTGGTGAGCAGACAAAACTTCTTTTAAAAACATTAAAAATCTTAGTGGTTTCAAACTTTTGGACTGTACTGTAAATCTCAGTCATTAGATCAGTGAATTAAGCCTCTGCATGATAACTATACTCTTATCATAAAGCAGCTGCCTTAACAATCAGCCATAACAACCGCAGAAACATTAATACTACTAAAAATCAAGAGTCAAACTGCCTAACTAAAGTAAGCGCTGACCTCGATCACGGTGACATCAAACAAAAAAATATTTTTCAACAAATCATCAACATCTAAACCTCTGGTAATTCTCAATAAGAGCTTCTGTAGATGAATGTCAGAAATAAAGTCAGTCTGGTTAGTAATAAGTGAAGCTGGTAATGCTGTTTGTGGAGATGTTTAATCAGATCTTCAGAGATTTAATGTCTTTTATCTTCAGTTGATTTCATCGAAGGCTGTGGCCGAAGTCGTAGTTCTTGTTGTTTCTCTGTCCTTCAGTGATTCTGCTCGTTATCACCTAATTATCTCATTAACTCCAGCATGTTTCTGTGTTACATTTAACAGCCTGTAGTGTGCACACTGAGCAGTGTTCAGTTCATCTGGGCTAACCCATGTGCTAAACATGGGTGTGCTGGTTGAGAGGCGTCCGGCCAGCAGGACCGTGACAGTTAAGGGGTTAACAGAGGTGTATAGTCCAGGGGTCAGAAAGTAAAAGTCCTGCCATATTTTTATTCCACCCACTGAAGCATTAATGAGATAAATAAGTGATTATTTGAGTGATGATTGAGCATTATTGAAGACACCTGATGATAACAAGCAGAATCACCAAAGGAGAAAATCACAATTTTTAAGTTACCATCATCGAGGTCAGGGTTTGTTTTAGTTGACCTCTTGACCCTTGACTTTCTAATATTTCATTTTGATTGGGCAGTTTTAACTGCATTAAAACCAACCAGACAAGCAAAGTTAAAGGATGATCATTGTTGGTTATGTTTTCACATAATAATTATTTAATCTGAACTCATTTAGAGCCCAATCTCTGAGTTAGATTTACATTATTGATTACAGCAGCACTGTGATTCTACAGCACAAGATCAGCTTTATATACAAACATATATTGAAGTTGTTCTGATTTAAAAAAAAAAAAAAAAAAAAAAAGAAAAAGTGTCTGTGAATCTCAACAATGGTGAGAATAATAAAGCATGTTGCAGTGCATTCTGGGTGCCACCAATCAAAATTCATCCATGGCTCCCATCATGCATTGCTGCATGAATAAATTATGAGCTGAATTGTCTTAGTTTCCTGATTCTTGATGTCTTTGTGTGCCTAGGTATTTGTAATAAGATTTAAAAAAAAGAAAAAAAAAAGTTTTGTATTAATAAAGTTGATCTGCTGTAGGATCACAGTGTTGCTGTAATCAATAATGTCAATCTAACTCAGAGATTGGACTCCAAATGAGTTCAGTGATTCAGATCTAATAATGATTATGTAAAACATAACCAACAACACCTGATCATCTTTTAACTTTGCTTGTCTGGATGGTTTTAATGCAGTTAAAACTACCCAAACAAAATCTAACATTAAAAAGTCAAGGGTCAAGAGCTCAACTAAAGCAAACCCTGACCTCGATGATGGTAACTTAAAAATTGTGATTTTCTCCTTTGGTGATTCTGCTTGTTATCATCAGGTGTCTTCAATAACAGTCAATCATCACTCAATTAATCACTTATTTATCTCATTAATGCTTCAGTGGGTGGAATAAAAATATGGTAGGACTTTTACTTTCTGAGCCCTGGACTACACACCTCTGATACCATGATGCTGATCATCAACTTTCTCTGTCAACTCAGGCTTTGATCCCGAGTTTGTGAAGCGCATGCACATGAATGAGTGACATCAGTGGCAAACAGCCAATCACATGCCTTGCAACAGAGAGAAACAATGATTCACTTCTCGTGATTCAAAACTCTTTTGCTGAAGATTAAGAGATTGAAGAAAAAGAAGAATTTAAACTCATTTACACTGAAGAAAATAAAATAAATTATCTTGCTCTATCAGTGCAAGTAAAGCTTGTGAAGTTAGTTTATTTAGTCAATAATATATACCCAGCCAGCAGAGCCATGTGGGGCCCAAATGGGTTTGACCTGGGCTATCTAACTGGGACCCAGCCAGTTTTGCACCCAGTTTCCATGTAGGCCCCACATGGATTTGCCCAGATGAACTGAACACTGCTCAGTGTGCACACTACAGGCTGTTTAATGTAACACAGAAACATGCTGGAGTTAATGAGATAATTAGGTGATAACGAGCAGAATCACTGAAGGACAGAGAAACAACAAGATCTACGACTTCAGCCACAGCCTTCGATGAAATCAACTGAAGATAAAAGACATTAAATCTCTGAAGATCTGATTAAACATCTCCACAAACAGCATTACCAGCTTCACTTATTACTAACCAGATTGACTTTATTTCTGACATTCATCTACAAAAGTTGTTATTGAGAATTACCAGAGGTTTAGATGTTGATGATTTGTTGAAAATGGGTTTGATTGGTTTGATGTCACCGTGATCGAGGTCAGCGCTTACTTCAGTTAGGCAGTTTAACTCTTAACTATAACTTTTAATTTTTTCTCTGGCTGTTTGTTATGGCAAGAAAAACAAGAGACAATAGTGATGGGATTTATGGTTCTTTGAGGGGATCCGGATCTTCGCGATCCGTTCCTTTCAAAGAGCCGTTCAAAAGAACGGCTCTTTTGGCTCTTTTTAAATATTTAGTCAGTTTTAAGAAGCCAGCTTGGGAGCATCTCAGTTTATCCTGGAAATAATCACTGGGAGGAATGATGAGGTGAGATTTGTAGTCAAATAATTAAAACTCGGATATCACACACCAATATCTGAGTTTGAATTATTCTGAAATATTGATTATTACCTCATTTGTCATGTGTGGACTATATTCCATAGGGTTGCACAAATCCCTCTGCTTAGACAGTGACATCACTATTTTGGATTTACCTTTAGTACAAAGTGTGTGTGTGTGTGTGTGTGTAAAGCTACGTTGACTTATGTTATTCATACAATACCTACTCACAAATAAACATCAAAAACAAAGCCGGCTGCAATGAATTTCTGTGCAAAACAGCTTTTACTACAAACACTTCCACACAAGAACATTATCACACAAGAACATTTTGATAGAAAAAAAAAAAATATTTAAAGTAGATAAAATTAGAATAAATAAAATGGAAATGTCTACATACTATTACTACTGTAAACTTTGCAAATAGGACATCAGCCCCTTCAAGTCAATGAACAATAACAAAGTGGGCTGCAATGAATGTCTGTGCAAAACAGCTTTTAGTGAAAAATTTCAATACAAGAACAGTATCACAAAAGAACATTTTTAATGTTTTTAAAAGAACAAGTTTTACATGAACACAAAATGCAATGTAAATAAATACAAAGCAGTTCACAAACGCAGGGTTTTTTTCCACTGGAGTACTCACGTGAAGGATGCGTGCACAACTAATAACTAATATCATCACGCTATAAAGGGTTGGCCTGCGCTGGGTGCGCCCCTCCCCCTATAACTGTTCTGTCTCGCGGAGGAGCTCATTTGTGTGCATCTGTGTGAAACACGCATAGGAAAAAAGAACGACAGAAAGAACGGCTCCCCTCCAGCCGCGACTCGGCTCCCATCGTTCATGTTTATGAGCCGTTCAAAAGAATCGGTTCGTTCGCGAACGTCACAACTCTAAGAGACAATGTGGTCAACTGTTAAATGATAGCAATATAGTCATCATTTAGTGGCTTAATTCATTGATCTAATAACTGAGCTTTTTATGAGCGAAATGTGTTTAACTTTGTGCTGGATTTCCTCTAGAATTACAACACTAAAAATGTTTTAATCAGAAAATTTGAAAAACACATTGTTCACTAAACACTTCAAACCTCCTGCAAGATTCACTTACACAGACATCAAGAATCAGCGTATGAATCTCAACAATGGTGACATGCTTCAATGGTGCAATGCATTCTGGGAGCCATGGATGAGTTTTGTATGATGCACCCAGAATGCATTGCACCATTGAAGCATGTCACCATTGTTGAGATTCATACGCTGATTCTTGATGTCTGTGTGCGAGTAAAACTCACAGGAGCCCAAAATATGTAAATGGTGTGTTATAAATCGTTTGATGTTCTGATTAAATTCTATTATTCTCTTGCTGTAGAATCATAACAATAAAACAGAATTAATAACATAGTACCCGTATAAACCTCCCACATAATATCAATGAGTTGAGCCAATATATGATGATTATATTCTTATCAATCAGCTTACAGCATCTGATTATATTTTCTCTTGCTGTTCTCGCCATAACAAACAGACACAGCTGTCAAGAGAAAAACTAATGTTAAAAAGTCAAGAGCCTGACTAAAGCACACACTGATCGCCACAATGGTAACATCAAATCAAACTATTACTTTCAAATAAGTAATCAACATCTAAGCCTCTTCTTAATTCTTAATACGAACTTCTGTAGATGTCTGACAGAAATAAAGTCAGTCTGGTTAGTTATAAGTGAAGCTAATGTTATTTGTGGAGTTGTTTAATCAGATCTTGAGAGATGTAATGTATTTTATCTTCAGTTGATTTCATCCAAGGCTGTGGCTGGAAGTAGTTCTTGTGTTTCTCTTTCCTTTAGTGATTCTGCTTGTTAACAGCAGGTGTTCTTCACTAATACAAAATCATTATTCAATCACTTAATTATCTCATTACCTCCAACACTGATTAAGTGTTACATTAAACAGCCTGTAGTGTGCACACTAAGCAGTGTTCATCATCTGGGCAAATCCATGTGGGGCCTACATGGAAACTGGGTGCAAAACTGGCTGGGTCCCAGTTAGATAGCCCAGGTCAAACCCATTTGGGCCCCACATGGCTCTGCTGGCTGGGTAGTGATATAGACATGTAAGGCCACATGTAGTCATTTAAAGTTTATTTACAGCTTATTTATATTACATATGATCTGTATATATTACAGTTTTTCTCCATTGGTTTGGCACATTTCTTGAAACAGAAATTACATTCTCAAAACAACATGGACAAACCTCTAAACCACTTGGCAATTGTTCACAACAGAATTGATTTTCTCATTCATTTCATCAAAATTGCAAATGTCTAAGTACATGTCTCAGTGTCTCAGTACATCTTTGCAAATGATTAAGTACAGGTAGCCTACATTTAGCACAATTTCCAAGTGAAAAGATCTTGTTGATCTAAACTGATTGTCGATTCTCAGTCTAATGGTCGTTCGCTCCAAAACATGTCAGCGTCATTTCATTGTATAAGTCATCACATGCACAATAGTCTGTTCAATTGTCAAAATTAGTCAAGAACATAATACCATAAATACCATATATGAATCCTTGGAACATTTGATAAATTTATTACAGCAATTGACAGTCAGGAGAAACTAGAAGTTGACTAACATGTAAGTCAGTTTCTGGTTGCCCATCACAACCTTTTTACAATTAAGCAGTGGTTCCCAAACTTTTTTGGCTTCAGTACCCACTTTACCTGATTTGTGTATCCAGGTAATCCAGGTATGAAAGTATTTGATTTATCTGACTTGCCTAACATTTTGCCTAAAAACTGCAATTATCATTATAATCCTTATTTTGAAGAATATAACATACAATAAGAAAAAGGGTCAAAGAGCTGCAATTAGTGCCTCCCATGTAAATCTATCTAATACTGTGGGTTTTACTGTAACATTTCAGTAAGTCTAGTCATTGATGATTTTCCCCCTCCCCTTTCTGTCAAATACCCCCTGTAGTACCTCTGCATAGGGGTACATGTACCGCAGGTTTGAACCACTGGAGTAGTGGCCAGTAGTATATTGAACTTGTGGAGAACATAGAACATTCCTATGTAACTGTCTGTAATGTAGTGTATGACTCTTCTGTATGACTGATTTGATATTTTCTTTTTTAACGCTATTGTAGAGAATAATGGCATTGGAAGGAAACAAGCGACCAGTGAAGAACTGTTAGTTGTGAAACTCCAGCTTTATTTACAGCACTGTAGGCTGCATATAATTTTCATTGTTTTTCATTTGTGTGTTTACCCAGCCAGCAGAGCCATGTGGGGCCCAAATGGGTTTGACCTGGGCTATCTAACTGGGACCCAGCCAGTTTTGCACCCAGTTTCCATGGAGGCCCCACATGGATTTGCCCAGATGAAATGAACACTGCTTAGTGTGCACACTACAGGCTGTTAAATGTAACACTTAATCAGTGTTGGAGGTAATGAGATAATTAAGTGATTGAATAATGATTTTGTATTAGTGAAGAACACCTGCTGTTAACAAGCAGAATCACTGAAGGAAAGAGAAACACAAGAACTACTTCCAGCCACAGCCTTGGATGAAATCAACTGAAGATAAAATACATTACATCTCTCAAGATCTGATTAAACAACTCCACAAACAACATTAGCTTCACTTATTACTAACCAGACTGACTTTATTTCTGTCAGACATCTACAGAAGTTCATATTAAGAATTAAGAAGAGGCTTAGATGTTGATTACTTATTTGAAAGTAATAGTTTGATTTGATGTTACCATTGTGGCGATCAGTGTGTGCTTTAGTCAGGCTCTTGACTTTTTAACATTAGTTTTTCTCTTGACAGCTGTGTCTGTTTGTTATGGCGAGAACAGCAAGAGAAAATATAATCAGATGCTGGTTGATGATAAGAATATAATCATCATATATTGGCTTAACTCATTGATATTATGTGGGAGGTTTATACGGGTAGTATGTTATTAATTCTGTTTTATTGTTATGATTCTACAGCAAGAGAATAATAGAATTTAATCAGAACATCAAACGATTTATAACACACCATTTACATATTTTGGGCTCATGTGAGTTTTACTCGCACACAGACATCAAGAATCAGCGTATGAATCTCAACAATGGTGACATGCTTCATGGTGCAATGCATTCTGGGTGCATCATACGAAACTTATCCATGGCTCCCAGAATGCATTGCAGCATGAAGCATGTCACCATTGTTGAGAATCATACGCTGATTCTTGATGTCTGTGTAAGTGAATCTTAGAGGAGGTTTGAAGTGTTTAGTGAACAATGTGTTTTTCAAATTTTCCGATTAAAGCATTTTTAGTGTTGTAATTCTAGAAGAGACCCAGCACAAAGTCAATCACATTTTGCTCAAAAAAAGCTCAGTTATTAGATCAATGAATTAAGACACTAAATGATGACTATATTTTTATCATTTAGCAGCCAACCACATTGTCTCTTGTTTTTCTTGCCATAACAAACAGCCAGAGAAAATAGTAAAAGTTATAGTTAAGAGTCAAACTGCCTAACTGAAGTAAGCGCTGACCTCGATCACGGTGACATCAAACCAAACTTATTTTCAACAAATCATCAACATCTAAACCTCTGGTAATTCTCAATAACAACTTTTGTAGATGAATGTCAGAAATAAAGTCAGTCTGGTCAGTAATAAGTGAAGCTGGTAATGCTGTTTGTGGAGATGTTTAATCAGATCTTCAGAGATTTAATGTCTTTTATCTTCAGTTGATTTCATCGAAGGCTGTGGCTGAAGTCGTAGTTCTTGTTGTTTCTCTGTCCTTCAGTGATTCTGCTCGTTATCACCTAATTATCTAATTAACTCCAGCATGTTTCTGTGTTACATTAAACAGCCTGTAGTGTGCACACTAAGCAGTGTTCATTTCATCTGGGAAAATCCATGTGGGGCCTACATGGAAACTGGGTGCAAAACTGGCTGGGTCCCAGTTAGATAGCCCAGGTCAAACCCATTCCCACATAGCAACATTGTGTCGGCCCAGAACCGGCCCACATCTGGCACATGTGGCATGATGATCTGGCCCACATGCTGCATTGAATTACGGCCCTTGTGTGGGCCGTTTCTGTTTGCCAGATCTGAGCCACAAGCAGGCCACAGCAATGCCACATGTCAGCCAAGAGCAAAGAAATAAACCTAAACTGGACCTTATCTGAGCCACAAAATCTGTGTATATTAAGTATAGAGTGATCTCAGCCTTAATAAGCCTGTTAACAAGCAGAATTTACTGAAGGAAAGAAGAGAACAGAAAAAGAGACGAGCAGAAACACAAGAACTACAACTGACTTCAGCCACAGCCTTAGATGAAATCAACTGAAGATGAAAGAAGACATTGAATCTCTCAAGATTTCAACAGATGATGATTAAACAACTCCACAAACGGCATTACCAGATTCACTTATTACTTACCAGATTGACTTTATGTTAGACATCTACAAAAGCTGTTATTGAGAATTAACAGAGGTTTAACTGTTTCATTTGAAGTCACCATAATGGTGAATAGTTGTTCCATTAGTTGGGCTCTTAACTCTTATTATACATTTGTTTTCTCTGCCTGCTGTGAAAGTGAGTTTGTTAAACACATTTGCAGTAGCAAAGACAGCTGAAGTAAAATGACATCATGTGATGATAGTTGTTTGTTGGTTGTTTTGTAGCCATCATGACACACACAGACATCAAGAATCAGCATATGAATCTCAACAGTGGTGACAATTAAAAGTGGGATGCATGCTGGGTACCAGCATACTACAAAACACCCAGCATGCATTGCAGCATGACACTTTTGATTGTCACCATAGTTGAGATTCATATGCTGATTCTTGATGTCTGTGTCTTTCATCATAGACTATTTTTTAGTGCTCATGTCTGTTAAAATCTTCTGATTGGTGCAGTAGTTCATTCTGTAGTAACAGCAACACAATTGTTAGATTCAAAAGACACCAGGCCATTACATGATGACTACAAAACAACCAACAGACAACTATCATCACCTGATGACATTTTGCTTTACCCGCCTTTGCTACCGTAACAACAAACACACTGTCACAGCGATCAGAAAAGGCAAAAGTATAATAAGAGTTAGGATGGAACAACTGCGATAGAACAACTATTCACCGTTATGGTGACTTCAAATGAAACAGAGTTAAACCTCTGTTAATTCTCAATAACAACCTTTGTTGATGTCTAACAGAAATAAAGTCAATCTGGTAAGTAATAAGTGAATCTGTTAATGCTGTTTGTGGAGTTGTTTAATCATCATCTGTTGAGATCTTGAGAGATTTAATGTCTTTCATCTTCAGTTGATTTCATCTAAGGCTGTGGCTGAAGTCAGTTGTAGTTCTTGTGTTTCTGCTCGTCTCTTTTTCTGTTCTCTTCTTTCCTTCAGTAAATTCTGCTTGTTAACAGGCTTATTAAGGCTGAGATCACTCTATACTTAATATACACAGATTTTGTGGCTCAGATAAGGTCCAGTTTAGGTTTATTTCTTTGCTCTTGGCTGACATGTGGCATTGCTGTGGCCTGCTTGTGGCTCAGATCTGGCAAACAGAAACGGCCCACACAAGGGCCGTAATTCATTGCAGCATGTGGGCCAGATCATCATGCCACATGTACCAGATGTGGGCCGGTTCTGGGCCGACACAATGTTGCTATGTGGGTTTGGGCCCCACATGGCTCTGCTGGCTGGGACTGTTTCAGTCTCCCCCATGCTCTCAGTTCTGTTTGTGTCAGGAAATCATGAAAACTGAGGGTCTTAATAAGTAATGGTCTTATAGTTTAGAATTAGATCAGACAGATCACTGAAGTAACACCAGTGAGAGGATTTCAGCCATTACCCACCTAACAGGAATTTGTTATAAGTACGTTCTCTAAATATTCACTGTTTTTCTGGGAACATTAAAAACGTCCAGTTTTCTTGACGTTACAGGAACGTTTTTATAAGGTATAATGTTCCTCAAACATTCTTTCAACTTAATATTGATTGAGAATTCAACATTGTAGGAACGTTGATTTGTAACATTCCAAGAACATAAAATGTCCAGTTTCCTTAATGTTAGTAGAATGTTATTTAAAGGTTAGTTTGATGTTCCTGAAACATTCTTTCAATCATTCAAACACCTGCTGTGAACAAACACTGAAAGAAAGAGAAATAAGAACACAAACTACAACTTTCTTCAGCCACAGCCTTAGATGAACTGAAGATAAAAGACATTAAATCTCTGAAGATCTGGGGCCGTATTCACAAAACATTTTATCTTACCACTAAGAGTTCTCCTAAATGGCACTAAAAGTTCTTAGTTAAGAGTTTTCTCTTAAAACCTTTTCACAACTAGCTGCTAAGACAAACTTTTACTAAGGCCCCGTTTACACGTACATGGTTATTTTGAAAAACGGAGACATTTCCCTTCGTTTGTGCCCTTCGTTTACACGCAAACTGAGAATTCGCCTCTGAAAACGAGTCTTTTTAAAAACTCCGGCCAGAGTGGAGATTTTGAAAATCTTCGTTTGTACGTTTGCATGTAAACTGAGACAAACGGGTGTTTAGGCAGCCAACGTCACAGTATGCGCCAGAGCTCGCACCTATGTCAAAAGTGCGACCTATGTTTACATGTGATCATGGAAGTGTTTAGAGTAGCAGTCGCATTTATGTTGGTGCAAACTCTTCTCGTGTGTTTGCATTTGCAAATACAGCTGCTCCATTATGTTGAGGAGCAGAGACGAATGAGTGCTCGGAAATCAGCAATTTTGCAACAACTTCGAATCACTTCAAGAGGAATTCTGGGTTTTTTTGGGGGATTCTGATTGGCTTACGTGGGCTTGAACTGCTCGTTACACTCTTGACGTCATACATACACGGGTACGTGTAAATGAAAACTTTTCTGAAAACTGACATGTGTGCACGATGTTATTTTTGAAACCGGAGAGGTTGAAATGTCCGTTTATGAAAATAGCCGCCCATGTGTAAACGTAGCCTAAGAAAGAGAGAAAACTCTTAAGCTAAGAGTAAGGGTGGGGTTGACCACGTTGCTATGGATGATGTCAACATGCTTATTACCTATAACCACAGTGATTGGCTGATGCACTCTAAACCCGGATTTTGTGTTACAGTTTTTCTCCATTGGTTTGGCTCATTTTTTGAAACAGAAATTACATTCTCAAAACTCTAAGATAATTTGGCAAAACAGTCTTACAGTTCAGCACAACACTATAGCTCACTTGCAAAAGCTAATATCTCTCCCAAAACTGTTCACTCATGTTTCAAAACTAAATTCCTTTTCCATATAAAGAGTCAGTGCCACAGAAATGGCAAAGATCCCTCTCAATTGCTTTGGCTCATTTCTCAAAACAGACCAGACATTCTCAACAGTCTTGGTGCTTTTGTCAAAATAATGTGGATGGTTCGGCACAACACCATGGTTTACCTGCAAAAGCTCATACCTCTCCCAAAACATTTCACTCCTGTGTCAAAACTAAATTTCCTTCTCATTTAAACAGTCAGTGCCCCCAAAATGCTTCGTCCCTTTGGCATTGTGTAAGCACTGCAAGTCAAAATGTTTAGAAATTTTGTCACTATGGCACAATGGTTACTGTACTGTTTTTTGTCTAGCTAACAGAATACAATGGTGTAAATAAAACTGAAAAAAAGAAATATGATTTTAGGGTAAGAGTAGCCTCCAAGGTTTGACATCACACATTGCACCCATACTGCCAAGGAAATTGTAACCATTTTTATTCACACAAGAAAAAAAGTAAAAGGAAAAAAGTAAAAAGAAAATGTATACAGCATAATATACTGTAATATAAACACACAAACAAAAAACTATGAAAATTATATGCAGCCTACAGTGCTGTAAAGAAAGGTTTACTGGTCGCTGTCCTCATCCTCACCCTCCTGGCCACCGCCCTCACCCTCACCCTCCTGGCCACCGCCCTCACCCTCCTGGCCACCGCCCTCACCCTCACCCTCCCTCACCCTCACCCTCCTGGCCACCGCCCTCACCCTCCTGGCCACCGCCCTCACCCTCACCCTCACCCTCCTGGCCACCTCCCTCACCCTCACCCTCACCCTCCTGGCCACCGCCCTCACCCTCCTGGCCACCGCCCTCACCCTCCTGGCCACCGCCCTCACCCTCACCCTCACCCTCCTGGCCACCGCCCTCACCCTCACCCTCCTGGCCACCGCCCTCACCCTCCTGGCCACCGCCCTCACCCTCCTGGCCACCGCCCTCACCCTCACCCTCACCCTCCTGGCCACCGCCCTCACCCTCACCCTCCTGGCCACCGACCGCCCTCCACCCTCCTGGCCACCGCCCTCACCCTCCTGGCCACCCGCTCTCACCCTCACCCTCCTGGCCACCGCCCTCACCCTCCTGGCCACCGCCCTCCCACCTCACCCTCCTGGCCACCGCCCCCTCACCCTCCTGGCCACCGCCCTCACCCTCACCCTCCCCCTCCTGGCCACCGCCCTCACCCTCCTGGCCACCGCCCTCACCCTCACCCTCCTGGCCACCGCCCTCACCCTCCTGGCCACCGCCCTCACCCTCACCCTCACCCTCCTGGCCACCGCCTCACCCTCACCCTCCTGGCCACCACCCTCACCCTCCTGGCCACCACCCTCAACCCTCCTGGCCACCGCCCTCACCCTCACCCTCCTGGCCACCGCCCTCACCCTCCTGGCCACCGCCCTCACCCTCCTGGCCCCGCCCTCACCCTCCTGGCCACCGCCCTCACCATCACCCTCTCTCACCCTCACCCTCCTGGCCACCGCCCTCACCCTCCTGGCCACCGCCCTCACCCTCCTGGCCACCGCCCTCACCCTCACCCTCACCCTCACCCTCCTGGCCACCGCCCTCACCCTCACCCTCACCCTCACCCTCACCCTCCTGGCCACCGCCCTCACCCTCACCCTCCTGGCCACCGCCCTCACCCTCACCCTCCTGGCCACCGCCCTCACCCTCACCCTCCTGGCCACCGCCCTCACCCTCCTGGCCACCGCCCTCACCCTCCTGGCCACCGCCCTCACCCTCCTGGCCACCGCCCTCACCCTCCTGGCCACCGCCCTCACCCTCCTGGCCATCCACACGCTGCTGTCCGTCTGGCCACAGATTCTCGTCCACATCACAGCGTATATTCTCCCTTGCGATGCAACATGGGAAGAAACGACGTGCATGTCTCAACCATCCCCTACAGTTATCACCTGTGATATCGTCAAACGCTGTATCCATTGCATTGACCACCTCCAAGCGGAGAAAAACTCCTCAATAGGATTGAGGAAAGGAGAATAAGGTGGTAGGAAAACCATGACCATCCTTGGATGAGTCGTGAACCAGGCCCTGATGAGCGGGCCACGGTGGAAATTCACATTGTCCCATACAATAACATATTATGGTAATTGAGGCCCTATGAGACCTCTCTCATTTTCAGGAACCAAATCAAAATGAAGGCAGTCCAAAAAGATGAGGAGCTTCTGGGTATTGTATGGGCCAAGACTGGGGATGTGAGTGGCCACACCATTCTCAGATATGGCAGCACATGACCAATATTATTACGGCCACGTCTTCGGCCCTTGGCCAGGTTGAAGCCAGCTTCATCCACAAACACGAGGATGTGAGGGGTCTCGTTTCCTTCCAATGCCATTATTCTCTAAAATGGTGTAAAAAAAGAAAACATCAAATCAGTCATACAGAAGAGTCATACACTACAGTTACAGACAATTACATAGGAATGTTCTATGTTTTCCACAAGTTCAATATACTACATGCTTTGTATTTATTTACATTGCATTTTGTGTTCATTTAAAACTTGTTCTTTTAAAAACATTAAAAATGTTCTTTTGTGATACTGTTCTTGTATTGAAATTTTTCACTAAAAGCTGTTTTGCACAGACATTCATTGCAGCCCACTTTGTTATTGTTCATTGACTTGAAGGGGCTGATGTCCTATTTGCAAAGTTTACAGTAGTAATAGTATGTAGACATTTCCATTTTATTTATTCTAATTTTATCTACTTTAAATATTTTTTGTTTTCTATCAAAATGTTCTTGTGTGATGATAATGTTCTTGCGTGGAAGTGTTTGTAGTAAAAGCTGTTTTGTACAGAAATTCATTGCAGCCGGCTTTGTTTTTGATGTTTATTTGTGAGTAGGTATTGTATGAATAACATAAGTCAACGTAGCTTTACACACACACACACACACACACACTTTGTACTTAAGGTAAATCCAAAATAGTGATGTCACTGTCTAAGCAGAGGGATTTGTGCAACCCTATGGAATATAGTCCACACATGACAAATGAGGTAATAATCAATATTTCAGAATAATTCAAACTCAGATATTGGTGTGTGATATCCGAGTTTTAATTATTTGACTACAAATCTAACCTCATCATTCCTCCCAGTGATTATTTCCAGGATAAACTGAGATGCCCCCAAGCTGGCTTCTTAAAACTGACTAAATATTTAAAAAGAGCCAAAAGAGCCGTTCTTTTGAACGGCTCTTTGAAAGGAACGGAGCGCGAAGATCCGGATCCCCTCAAAGAGCCATAAATCCCATCACTATTCTACAGCACAAGATCCAGTTTTTTTTCAAAATAATTCAATCATCAAAAGTTGTTCTTAGAAAAAAAAAAAAAGACTTTCATTTAGACACAGACATCAAGAATCAGTCTGTGAATCTCAACAGTGGTGAGAATAATAAAGCATGTTGCAGTGCATTCTGGGTCCACCAATCAAAACTCATCCACGCCTCCCATCATGCATTGCTGCATGAATAAATTATGAGATTAATTGTCTTAGTAATTTTCTTTATTCTCACTATTTAAATTTTGCTGTTTTTCTGTGACTTTTTAGTAGCTTGTTTTCTAATGTTCAGATATGATCTGTTGATCAGAATATGTTGCTTGTCACCGTCGTTGAGATTCATACGCTGATTCTTGATGTCTGTGTGTGCCTAAAAGAAAGACTTTTTGTTTTTTTATCAGAACAACTTTAAAAAAATTCTTCACATTTTATTGATAAAGCTGATCTGCTGTAGGATCACAGTGCTGCTGTAATCAATAATGTAAATCTAACTCAGAGATTGGGCTCTAAATGAGTTCAGTGATTCAGATCAAATAATGATTATGTGAAAACATAACCAACACTACCTGATCATTTTTTTCTCTTTGCTTGTCTGGCTGTTATAACTCACCCCAAACAAGATCTAATATTAAAGAGTGAAGGGTCAAGAGCCCAACTAAAGCAAACCATGACCTCTGTGATGGTATCTTAAAAATTGTGATTTTCTCCTTTGGTGTTTCTGCTTGTTATCATCAGGTGTCTTAAATAATGGTCAATCATCACCCAGTTAATCACTTAATTAACTCATTAACTTTAACAGCGCTTCAGCGGGTGGAAAAAAAAATATGGCAGGAATATTCTGACCCCTGGACTTTCCACCTCTGCCGCGAACGGACCCGTATCGGAGTCCACTTGCGCGCAGTGACGGATCTGTAACGAAGGCGGATCACGGACCCGCCTTGGCTTCGCGCTGCATCCGCTCCGCATCCGCGATTAAAACCCTTACCTCCACGGCGGGTCCGTTTGGGACCCGCAAATTGATACAACCGTTACAGTAAAGGCGCGTGCGCGTCCGCGGATCCGACATGGGTCCGCTCAAGACCCGCTGATTGACAGTAGAATTTATGGCGCCGCCTGGATACGGACCTGATCCTCTGGGCGGCATCAAAACGGATGTGACAGTCACGCGGATTTGGCGACTTGAATGCGGATCCGCCTAGGAGTCCCCTGCTGTGTGGGTACCTACTGTTCCATTCCCCAAAGCCCCTACAAAGAGTAGTAAGTGCAAGTGGACCAGTGTACTCACTCTCTCTTGACTGACTCCCTGGCAGAGGTGGGTAATCCAGGGGCCAAAGAGTAAAAGTCCTGCCATATTTTTATTCCACCCACTGAAGCATTAATGAGATAAATAAGTGATTAATTGAGTGATGATTGAGCATTATTGAAGACACCTGATGATAACAAGCAGAATCACCAAAGGAGAAAATCACAATTTTTAAGACACCATCACAGAGGTCAGGGTTTGTTTTAGTTGAGCTCTTGACCCTTGACTTTTTAATATTAGATTTTGTTTGGGCAGCTTTAACTGCATTAAAACCAACCAGACAAGCAAAGTTAAAAGATGATCAGGTTTTGGTTATGTTTTCATATAATCATTATTTGATCTGAATCACTGAACTCATTTAAAGCCCAATCTCTGAGTTAGATTTACATTATTGACAGCAACACAAGATCAGCTTTTACAATACAGATTTTTTTTTTTTTAAAAGTTGTCCTTATCACAAAAAATATGTGTATTTTAGGCACACACAGACATCAAGAATCAGCCTGTGAATCTCAACGACGGTGACAAGCAACATATTCTGATCAACAGATCAACTCTGAACATTAGAAAACAAGCTACTAAAAGTCACAGAAAAACAGCAAAATTTTAATAGTGAGAATAAAGAAAATTACTAAGACAATTCAGCTCATAATTTATTCATGCAGCAATGCATGATGGGAGGCATGGATGAATTTTGATTGGTTGCACCCAGAATGCACTGCAACATGCTTTATTATTCTCACCACTGTTGAGATTCACAGACTGATTCTTGATGTCTGTGTGTTTAAATGAGCTGTTTTTTTAAAAAAAAAAAAAGAACTCTAAAAAAAAAATTGTATTGATAAAGCTGATCTGCTGTAGAGTCACAGTGCTGCTGTAATCAACAAAGTAAATCTAACTCAGAGATTGGGCTTTAAATAAGTTCAGTGATTCAGATCAATAATGATTATGTGAAAACATAACCAACACCACCTGACCATCTATTAACTTTGCTTGTCTGTTTGGTTTTAATGCAGTTAAAACTATCCAAACAAAATCTAACATTACAAAGTCAAGGGTCAAGAGCTCAACTAAAACAAACCCTGACCTCGATGATGGTAACTTAAAAATTGTGATTTTCTCCTTTGGTGATTCTGCTTGTTATCATCAGGTGTCTTCAATAATGCTCAATCATCACTCAATTAATCACTTATTTATCTCATTAATGCTTCAGTGGGTGGAATAAAAATATGGCAGGACTTTTACTCTTTGGCCCCTGGATTACCCACCTCTGCTCCCTGGTGATCAAAAGTGGCAGTGGAGTAGGGCCTACACACCAATGGACAGCAAAGATCAGAAAAAAAAATTCTTATTTTAAGTGTTTACTTTGCATTATAATCTTGATGGACAATGTGCTCCATGTTATAAAAGCTAGTTAACCCTTAGAACATGGATGTAGAATACTGATAATTCTATAAAGAAATATTTTTTTCATTTTTTTTCAACGAAACAGACAGAAGAAAAACTATAATTTACAATTACAAATATACTTTGTTTTAAAGAGCACAAACCCCTCTTTAAGTGTCAAACATTTACCTCTTATTGTTTAGATACTCCCCATTAAAAACAATGAAAAAGAAAACTATACTACCAAATTACTCGCAAAAAACGTCCTAATAAAATGATATACATGTTATTCACTTGCCATAAACAACCAAGTGTTCATACCAGAGTAATGGAGCTACAAAACATAACTTTTTATAGCTGAAAAGTGACCCACTGAGCAAATTAGGTCCAGAAGATGTCTTTTTGAGGTCTTGTCTCAGGTTGAAAAGACGTCCACTGAGGGGCCAGAATGAAAGTTTTTATGACGTCTTTTTTTGACGTCTTCTGGACATCCGATATAGACGAACACGCAGAATCACCAAAGGAGAAAAAATCACAATTTTTAAGCCACCATCGTGGAGATGAGTGTTTGCTTTAGTTGGGCTCTTGACCCTTGCCTTATTAATATTAGAGTTTGTTTGGGCTGTTAACTGGGTCATAACAGCCAGACAAGTAAAGAGAAATGATCAGGTGTTGGTTATGTTTTCACTTAATCATTATTTGATCTGAATCACTGAACTCATTTAGAACCCAATCTCTGAATTAGATTTACATTATTGATTCCAGCAGAACTGTGATTCTACAGCACAAGATCAGCTTTATCAATATAATATAAAGGATTTCACATGATAAAAATTTTTGTCTCTTAGGCACACACAGACATTAAGAATCAGCCTGTGAATCTCAAGGATGGTGACAAGCAACATATTCTGATCAACAGATCAACTCTGAACATTAGAAAACAAGCTACTAAAAAGTCACATAAACAGAACAAAATAAAATATGAGAATAAAGGAAATTACTAAAACAATTCAGCTCATAATTTATTCATGCAGCAATGCATGATGGGAGCCATGGATGAATTTTGATTGGTGGCTCCCAGAATGCACTGCAACATGCTTTATGATGGCCACCACTGTTGAGATTCACAGGATGATTCTTGATGTCTGTGTGTGCCTAAAATGAATCCTTTTTTTTTTTGTTCAACACACCTTTTCTGAAATCATTTGAATCATATTGATAAAGCTGATTTTCTGCTGTAGAATCACAGTGCTGCTGTAATCAATAACGTAAATCTAACTCAGAGATTGGGCTCTAAATGAGTGATTCAGGTCAAATAATGTTTATGTGAGACCATAACCAACACCTGATCATTTCTCTTTACTTGTCTGGCTGTTATGACTCAGTTAACTGCCCAAACAAACTCTAATATTAATAAGTCAAGGGTCAAGAGCCCAACTAAAGCAAACACTCATCTCCACGATGGTGGCTTAAAAATTGTGATTTTTCTCCTTTGGTGATTCTGCGTGTTCGTCTATATCGGATGTCCAGAAGACGTCCAAAAAAGACGTCATAAAAACTTTCATTCTGGCCCTTCAGTGGACGTCTTTTCAACCTGAGACAAGACCTCAAAAAGACGTCTTCTGGACGTAATTTGCTCAGTGGGAGGGTACCATTCACAACATTTGACAATGGAAACGGCAAAAATTGCGTACCGTACCGTACCGAACCGAACCGTACCGCTCAGTGGAAACGAGTGTTATGGGTGATCCTGGGTGGAGTAACTTCCTGTTGACGTTCGAAGTGTTGTCAAACAAAACAGAGGCTAGCTAGACCCTCCCTCCTCCTCCTCCTCCTCCTCCTCCTCCTCCTCCCCCTCCTCCTCCTCCCCTCCTCCCCTCCTCCCCTCCATGCTTCCTGAAACAGTCATGAACGCACATTTAAAATCATTCTTGTCGGTTATTGGTTGGAGCATGTTTATTATGGTTTGTGGTCCAGGCTGCACCAGGTAGTTTATGTTGCCGTTTTTGGAGCTTGTGGCGACTACAGAGACCGCGTTTTTTTACAGTGTGTTCAGGGGACAGGCAGCAGTGAGGAGATGTTTGCTGTATGTGACAAAAAAATGTTTTGGCCTAAAAACACGTGAGATTGCTTAGAGCACCTTTAAATGTACACAATTTTCCCAAAATATAAATATTATATCTATTTGATGATTTCATAGTATTGCTATAATAAACCGTTTCTTACTGCAGAAATGGTTCACATTCTGCTGCTGTTAATTTGTATTCTTTGAAAAAAGGCAAGAAATGACCATAATCAACATAGTATTTCACATTTGCTAATTCTGCAGATGCTGTTTATTCAAACCAACTTACAAATGAGAAAAATACAATATTATTTGTTCCTATTTTCTATAAGGACCAGCTTAGAGCGGCATGCTGATATTGGTTGGGTCATGCTAGTTTGGTTGTGGTTTCAAGTGTCTTCATAGACCTGTTTTCACAAGAAAAACAACATTTGACCAAAGATTTTAAGTTCAAACATATATAAAATTTTTTGCTCCAGTATTTTCTTCTTCTGCTCTCTTCTTGATGTTTTTCAGCGTTTCAGCCTTTTCAGGCTCATTTATTTCCTTCATCTCCTCAATCAGAAAATCAATGTGTTTAAGTGTGTTCAGTGAATCAGTGTTAAATGTGCGATCATCTCCAGAGTTTATACACAGTCAAAAGCTTCATTCACCAGCTTTATTTTCTCTTACTCTGATTCTTTAAATTATTCTTCCACCTTTTCCATCCATCTCCAAACTTCCCATCATATTCCTTCTTTAAATCATCATATGTCCTCTTCTCTTTTCTTGTCCTTATTACATATATTGCTGCTTCTTTGACATGTTTGCTTTTGTTTATTGTTAGCCTTGTTTTTCTTTGGAGCTTCTTGAGTTGTAGATTATTGATATTTGCCTCAAACTGCTACATCTTGAGTCTTCTCCAAGGATTTTGGTTTTATTGTGTCAAGAAACTTGAAGAATTTTCCCATTTCTTTAAAACTGAGATTCCATGATGGATCATCTTCGTCATCATCTTCATCATCATCTTCATAATAATCGTCTGACTGACAGTTGTCAAACAGGAAAAACACTGGCTCTTTCTTGTAATTCACTGCAGACTTGATTTTAGCCTCTTTAACAGCCGTCAGGGCATTTCTAGGTTTCTTTCCATTTGAGTATGTGAAGAGCAGGACAATGTTTTCAGCAGTATCTCTTCCAAATAAAGACTGAACAGCATCAAATATGTATATTTGTCTGTCAGAGAGTCGAGTTTGTGATGCTTTAATCACCAGACACACTGTGTCTATTTCATGAATCCCTTCTGCAGATTTACTCAAACTAAGCAAACTTTTGGCGATGTGTTTATCAAGATCAATTCCACGAGTGTCTCCATATCCTGGAGTGTCGATGATTGTTAAATGGATTGGACTCTCTTGTAGATAAAACTCATAAACAGTGATGATGGAGGTCTGACTGTGAGCTGATGTTCGGTCACTCTGATCATCTGTGATCTCAAACCAAACCTTGTCTTCTCTCTGAACACCCAACATGTAGTTGATCATCGCATTGATCAGGGTTGTTTTTCCTGTTCCTGTTTCTCCCACCATCAGAATGGTTTTAGGGGGCTTGTTTTTGTCTCTTTCTCCAAAGGTCATTTTTCTGTATAGTTCAGATTGATTCAGATTGTCTGAACTTGTTTGCAGACGGTATCGAGCAGGATTTCCATCTTTAATTAAGATGCTTTTCTTGATGAGATCATGTTTGTTCTGTATATAAAGCATAAAAACACAGTAACAATAAAGTTGTTCATGTGTAAATGTTGTACAATGTCATATTTTGAAATCATCATAAAATTATAAAATATGCATTAATATCCCTGATATAATAAAGGGCCTTTCACATAACTTAACGAAGAAAAGGATTAGTATCATAAATGTATATTATTTTGTAATTTCTCCTCGTATGCTAAATATCAGTTTAGAATTGTTGTAATGTTTTCTGTTTTGTAAACATCAGTAATTAAATTCTTTGTTAATTTGCATCCCACATCAATCTTCTGTGAGGCTTGGTTACCTTGTTATCTACAGTAGCAACCAAAAATCACCCTTTAATGGGATACTATCAGCAATGCTTTACATGTGATCATCAGATCAGTGATTGTGTTTGAAGTACAAGTCATGTGAAAAGGCCTCAAGATTAGAATAACAGTGTTTAATGGTGTAAGAATAAACTCTATAGCTGATATTTCATGAACGAGCATCATACCTTTGTGATAACTGTGGTGACATCAGATTCAGTGATGTAGTTGAGTTTTCCCACTGCTGCACATTTAATATTGTACACAGTATCTGGTCTGAGATCAGTCAGAGTAACTGTATTCTGGTTCTCTGACACAGTTTGAGATCTCCAGTCTTCCTCTTCCTTCATTTTGTACAGTAGTTTGAGCTCCTCTGTAGCAGGACACGGTGGAGACACTTTCAAATCCACTTGTCTATATCTGACATCTTTAATTATCGGACAGTCTGGTTTTGATGGTGAAGTGAAGCAAACAGCTTCATTAGATTCATTTGTATACAGAAGAATGCAGGAACCTGGATGATTTTCATGGTCTTTTATGGAAACCATAAATTTAGTGCTTTCACTCCTACATGACATCATCAGCTCTTTAAATGTTTTCAGATGTTCTCTCATTTTCTCCCTGATGCTTCCAGTGAGCCATGATTGAGACGCCACACCAGGTTTCTTCTGTGGATTTCTCATCATTTGAGGATTCATGTAATTTTCTTGTTCATTAATAAACTCATCCGGCTGCTCCAGAGAACTGAAAGTGTAACAAAACACGTTCTCCACCTGAATATCTGACAGATATGAGTCCAAGTTTCCATTCGTTTCGGCTCCAAAGTCCATTAACTGTTGAAGGATCTCATTAACTGTGTTTAATTCTTTTCCTTTCACTGTGATCCACTCTTTCAGACTCTTTTCATTGAATGGAGACTCATCATGAGCTTGTAGAAGATCCTTCAGAGCACAAGACTCTTTTTCACAAGCTTTAACTGACTGGATCACAGATTTGATTCGGTCACTGAATTCTTGTCGGTACTTTTGGCAGTTTTGCTGCATATTTTGTATTTTCTTTTGAAGTGCACTAAAGATTGTTTCTCTGCTGTTTTCCAGAAGTTCACTGCACTTGTTTTCAGTCCAGTTTAGATTTTCGATAGCAGACTCTTTGGCCTTGATGAGATTCTGGTTTATGACTGTGAGACGCGTCACATCACTGTCTACGGTGTAGTTGAGTTTTCCCACTGCTGCACATTTAATATTGTACTCAGTATCTGGTCTGAGATCAGTCAGAGTAACTGTATTCTGGTTCTTTGACACAGTTTGAGATCTCCAGTCTTCCTCTTCCTTCATTTTGTACAGTAGTTTGAGCTCCTCTGTAGCAGGACACGGTGGAGACACTTTCAGAACCACTTGAGTACATCTGACATCTTCAATGATTGGACAGTCTGGTTTTGATGGAGGAGTGAAGCAAACAGCTTCATTAGATTCATTTTCATACAGCAGTATGCAGGAACCTGGATTATTTTCCATTTCTTTTGATGCAACAATGAATTTGGCTGATGTGCAATCATTTACATCAATCAAGTTTTTAAAAACCCTCAAGTTGTTCCTCATTGTCTTTTGGATGTCAGGTGCGAGCCAAGTCTTGTGTTCAGAGTCACAGCTTTTCTCTTTATTTTTTCCTGTAGTTGAAGGACTCAGGAAGGCCTTTTGTTTAGAAAGCAGCTCATCTGTCCAGCTTAATGATGTGAAAGTGTAGCTGACCAAATGTTTAACTTCCAGATTCATCAAATTTTTATTGAGGTTGATTTCTACCATTGCTCCTGAGTCATTCAGTTGTGTGAGCAATATTTTAATGATGTCAGATTCTTCCTCTTTCTCTTTCAGCCATTGTTCAAGAGCGCTTCTTTCAAATGGAGATTCCTCGTGTTCATGAAGAAGATCGATCAATGCTGAATCCTCTATGAATTTTCCACGGATCTTTGGTAAGAGAGAGCCGAGTTTCTTCACGAGACTCAATCTGCACTGGTTGCAGTTTTTCTTCATGTCATTGATTTTGTCATGAAATGCAGTAAATGTTGAAGCAGGCGTGTCTGTCAGAAGATCACTGCATTTCATCTCAGTCGTACTTAAACTCTCAATAACAGATTCAATGTCTGTGCTTAAACCTGTGCTGATTTCATGCTGAAACTTTACAACTCTTGAGAAAAGTTTGTCCAAAGGATAAAGCCAAACTCTCAGAGGAACCGCAAGCTCTTTGTTTTCTTTGTTTTTCAGCAGTTTCGGTAGATCTTCAAAAACCTTCATAGCTTCTTCAAAAGATGTCGGGTTACATGGAAGCTGGAAGTCGCCATAAAATGTACAACTGAATTTTTGGCCAGCAGTCGTCTTGTTGTCATTCAGATTACCTTTTACATTACCTGAAATGCCTTTTAGCTTTCCAAAGACAGCTTTTACTTCTCCAGCTAATCCCTTTTTGTTCTCATCTGAAGAAACTTCTCTGTCGAAAACAAAGCAGGCATCTGCTCCGTACAGCACTGCTGTCACTACATGTGTGGCTACATCATTCTCATAGTGAGCCATGTCTCCAGAAGCAAAGTTATTAATGATCAGCTCTTCAAACTTAGTGGTTGAATGATAATGTAATGTCAGTCTCTGTTGATTGAATGATTTCTTGGTGTCCTTGAGATAATTTGCAGCACCTTCTACATTGATGAGTCCACCTAAAAGACTCAGTTTCAGACCACCATCAACTTTCAGCAATCTAGTTTTTTCCTCAATCGAATCTGAAGCTGTGACTTTGAAATCTGTATTAATTTGGGGTGTAATGCTTATGTTCTGCTGCAGCTGCTCTTTACTCCAAAGCCTGATTCCTGTAATGGAGAATAATGAATAATTTATGTGTAAATACTGCAAAACACAAAATGCATTTTCTCCCAGCAGAACAACAGCATATTATTTTTTGTTTCTCTCCCATAAATGATTTAGTACATTTGTGACCCTGGACCACAAAACCAGTCATAAGGGAATTAAGCTAAATAAATAAGCTTCCCATTGATGTATGGTTTGTCAGGATATAACAATATTTGGAATCTAACTATTTGAAAATCTGGAATCTGAGGGTGCAATAAAATCAAAATATTGAGAAAATCACCTTTAAATTTTTCCAAATTAAGTCCTTAGCAATGCATATCCACTCACAAAAATACAGTTTTGATATATTTAAGGTATCTTCATGGAACATGATATTTGCTTAATAATATCCTAATGATTTTGGCATTAAAATTGATAATTTTGACCCATACACGGTCCGGTCCATGTACTTTAGCGTCCATTAGTTTTTCCTTTTTTAAACCAGAAATGAAATATGGAAAATGCGGTTTCTTTGTTTTTATTTTAACACTGATGAATAGAATTAGCAGATACAAGCCAATTTTCTTTATGGAAGATTATTATTTTGTGAAAAAATAATATAAATGATATACAACTTGTTTTTTAATATGTAAAAATGCTAAATTTAATTTCCAGTGTTTTGCGTCATACACACAGGTGCTAAAGCGCCCTCTAGTGCCTTTTCCTCTGGCGTCAAGAATGACTCGCTTCAAGAGCCTGCCTAAATGACATTTGATTCATTTTCATTCGTTAAATTACTATTATTATTATTTTTACATTTATATTTTAACCTAAACATTACATTTCTAAACCAGCCTCTTGTTTAGCGCTCTAACATTATAGAGTTCCCGCTTGTGGTCTCAATCCAAAAATTTTTGCTTTTTACTTTGTTTTATATGAATAAAGGCCAAAACGACATCTAAATTACTTTGACTTTTTCGTCTGGTTCTGTTAGGGGTTTTATATTGTTTTATACTGAGAAATTGTTTTAGATTAGGAGTCACTTTATAGCTATGCTGTTCAAATTGAAAATATACCAACATGACGACAAAATTATACATGAATATGTGATTGTCATGAAGACAAAATTCTCATGCCCTTTGCCTCAGTGGAGGTTTGACATTAAATATTTCTCAATTCTCATTGAAAGCAATGTGTTAGGGACGCGTCGCTGGACATTAACGCTAATCCTAAAACAACATCCTGGGAGAAACTATTTTCTCGCACATTTTCTTGTCATCAAGCATCTAAGGCTAAGACAATGGCAACGTAAACAAAGTGGAAGGAAAATATTTTTATGTTAAGCTTTTAAATTTTGGATTTCTATAAGTGGAAAACGCTGAACGCTGAAAGCACGTTGCCTTCATATTCGGCCTGACATGCTTAACTGCATATCTTTATTGGTCATTTAATATCAGTGTCTTAATGCATTAAGCGTTTTCCTCATAACTGTGTTTTACTTTCTAGGAAAATGCTTAACGTGTCATTGTGTTCATAGGGGTTGCTTATAAGGTGTAGTGAATTTGCTCCTCCAATATCACCTACATTAAGCCACATTAAGCACGTATTTTTCATGCTAAGCACTTAGAATATCCCGCTTCACTGGACGCGTTTGCCGCCAGTAGGCTATAGCATTCTCTTGGACATGTGGCAGTATCCGAACCCTCGTAAAATTTGTTTTTCTTGATGTGGTTAAAAAACGAAAAAGGAATGGACGTAAACGTACACGGACCCACATTTTATATTGTTAGATCTTTACTACAACCTCATAAATAAAAGAGAAGTGATTTTATTCTAATCATTCATTTAAATCTTCACAGATTTGGGTCAACAGCCTGTTCATCACCTGGTACAAGTTCATCTCTCCTGCAGTCATACAGCATCCCCAGCTGGAAGGGTCTCCCTAGAGCTGCAGTCTGTATTGAATTCACTCCCACTGGATCCATGCTAGACAAAACACAGAAAAGAAGAAATCGACCAATGAGGTTACTGGTAGAAATTTGACTAATCTTTTTTTAAAAGATATTCACAGTTGTCAAGAGGGATATTTGTTTGTAAATATGAGCTTTAGCGGCATCTTGTAACGATCACCGTCTGCTCCTGTCACTCCCCGGACTACACTTCCCACAATTCTCCCTGTCAGTCACATGTTCACTCCACACCAATCACCTGTCACCACATACAGCCATGCACACACTCCTCACTAATCACCACACCCAGCTGCAGCTTGTTACCTGGACTATAAAAGGACTCTCACTCACACCATCTAATCGCGAAGTCTTGTTTACTGTTGTAGCAATTCCGAGCATTTATACCCTGTCTGTCTGTTGTTACTGTTCCTGCCTGCTACCCGTTATCAACCTATTGCTGCCTGTCCTGACCCTTGCCTTGTCTGCCGTTCTGTGAATGATATCTGCCTGCCTCGATCTACTGCCTGTACCCTCACTACGATTCTGCCTGTCCCTTGCTGTTCCTGTTTGTTCCCGTTTGACCCTGCCTGTACGACCACGCTCACTGTTAATAAAACGCTGCACTTGGATCCCCTGCCTGAGTCTCCCATTCACAACACATCTGGTGAGTCTCGCAATGCCCTGAATACTACTACATTTTGATTAAAGGTGCCCTAGAACTTTTTTTAAAAAGATGTAATATAAGTCTAAGGTGTCCCCTCAATGTGTCTGTGAAGTTTAAGCTCAAAATACCCCATAGATTTTTTTTTTATTCATTTTTTTAACTGCCTATTTTGGGGCATCATTATAAAATGAGCCGATTCAGGGCTACTGGCCCTTTAATTCTCGTGCTCCACGCCCCCGGAGCTCGCGCTTGCCTTGAACAGTGCATAAACAAAGTTCACACAGCTAATATAACCCTCAAATGGATCTTTACAAAGTGTTCGTCATGCATGCGGCGGATTATGTGAGTATTGTATACTGTTATATTGTTTACATTTGATTCTGAATGAATTTGAGGCCTTGCTCCGTGGCTAACGGCTAATGCTACACTGTTGGAGAGATTTATAAAGAATGAAGTTGTGTTTATGAATTATACAGACTGCAAGTGTTTAAAAATGAAAATAGCGACGGCTCGTCTCTGTGAATACAGTAAGAAACGATGGTAACTTTAACCACATTTAACAGTACATTATCAACATGCTAACGAAACATTTAGAAAGACAGTTTACAAATATCACTAAAAATATCATGATATCATGGATCATGTCAGTTATTATTGCTCCATCTGCCATTTTTCGCTATAATTCTGCCTGAATTCACACTATTTTGGCTTTGTTAAACAAAAGGTGAATTTTAAAGCATTATTTAGGCTACATAAGCCATGATAGGATGGTTTCTCTAACAGTCGAATAAGCATTTAAGAATTAAATACAGACTCAGTTTAGAGTGTTTAATGTAGTCTTACCCTTTTGAAGATAGTTGAGCATCTGTCATGACTGCGTCACCACATCTGAGTTACACAGCAACGTGTTGCTAAATAAAACAAAAATTAAATGACTTTTTCCTCAAAAGATATTGATCACCAGTGACTGAACAGCTAAACAAAAATGTCAACAAACATATAAAAATGATGTCATCTCACTGTAGGGCGTTTCCTCTGTCAGGGCGGTGCGGTCAGCGCTATAATGTGGAGCCAATAACAGCGAGACCAAAATAGATCATTTCTTTTTCATCAAGATTCCCTTCTCCAGTCTCACAGTATTTCATCCAGAATAAAAGAGACTCCTGAACATAAATCTGAAGTTATGATGTAGCCTAATTCACGAGTTATGACATTGTGCAGATGTGGTGCAAAATATGAATAACCACATAGAAAGAAACAGACACGTATTGAAAGATGAAACCAATTAAATACTATTATGACAATGTGGTTTTTTGTGGGTTTATTAAAGGTATGATATATACAAGGTCTATTCAAAACAAAGGCGTAGCTTGATGATGCCAAGCGCAGAATCTTGGGACATGTGGACTCCACCTCAGCAGGTGGAAATAATTGGGATAGGACTCGGGAAGAAATCATGTGTGATTATTAATATTACTGTAGTATGACGCAGAGCAGGAGCGAGTGTTGTGGAGCTGAACGAGGCCTCTGGAGCGATTGAGCAATACACGCCTCACGAGCAGCGGGACTTTTACTTAAACCACTTTAATGCAGTTATTTTTCTGTTATTAAACAGACATGTTGATCTGCTTTATCAATACAGAATTTTTTTCTGAAAACTCCTGCGAATGCTGATAAAGAAGCTCTATAATAGTCAAGGATCAAGAGCTAAACTAACCCAGGTGAAAAAAAAGTACATTTCTATAGTATAGCCTACTTAAAGTGCTCTATTTTCATGCACTAATTTTGTACTTAACATACTAAAAATTCTTCTTTAATACTTCTTAAGATCATCTTAAGAATATCTAAGTGTACTCAAACATGCTATTTTGAGACAGCATGAAATATGAACTAAAATGTGCTTTTGATATATTATCTCTGTATTTAAAAAATGTATTTTGATACTACTTATAGCACATTTGAACCCATAGTGTACTACAAGTGGTATAATAAGTGGGGTTCTAATCTGCCCTCGTATGGTTTATTTTATTTTATTTTTTTTCTCATTAAAACTAAAGATGTTCATCAGTGATTGTATATCAAGAGCAGGGACACGTTTATGTGCATTTTGTTTTGTGAGCTCCACTTTGAGCACAGAGTAAGTCATGATCTCCTGTTTTAATGTTACAACTAATTCACAACTTTTAGACATGTTTGCGAAGGTTGTTTTGTTTTCATCGTGCGTCTCCCTCAGACTGTAAACGAAGCTCGGGCGCACCAGATAACACGTCAGCAGCGTCTTACGTCAGCAGCGTCACTGCGGAGTCGTGAACCCGGATTGACAACAGACCTGGAAGAGAATACAATGCTGAATAAAGTTGTAGTTTTTGTTATTTTTGGACCAAAATGTATTTTTGATGCTTCAACAAATTCTAACTAACCCACTGATGTCACATGGACTACTTTTATGATGTTTTTATTACCTTTCTGGACATGGACAGTCTACCGTACATACACTTTCAATGGAGGGACAAAAAGCTCTCGGACTAAATCTAAAATATCTTAAACTGTGTTTCAAAGATGAACGGAGGTCTTACGGGTTTGGAACGACATGAGGGTGAGTCATTAATGACATCATTTTCATTTTTGGGTGAATTAACCCTTTAGGCGATATTGAAGCGCCAGGCTGTGTGATGACAGCGCAGTGCACGAGCGCCAAGAGAACACTGTTGCGCCACTGATAACAGCGACAGCGAGCGTTCAGCGTGATTTCAAAAACAACACATCCCAGCGCCAGATCTCCAGTTATTTAAAACAAAATAATGAATTGATAATCATCTGTAGAAGTTTCTTTTGTATTAGTATATCCATGCCGTGAGATGTTTCAAAAAGTGGTGGAGACATGTCCCACCCACAAATTACGACTGTGATTAGCATAAGTAACACTACTGTAAAATGAACACACATACTGAAGGTGGACTAAAAAATTCATGTGCACAAGTTGTTTAGATCGAGTGTACCATGTAGTCACTCACAGACATCAAATGTTTGCATATGATTCACAACAACGGTGACATTCAGAAGAAAAAATTAAAAAAGACGATTCTGTCTCCCCAGTAGACGTCTCTTCAACGTGACTTTTGTGACAAAGACGTAGCCTATTCAGTACATAAATTTGCTTATTGGGAATGTCTGCCGGTCGTGACTTGCGTTTCCATTAAAGGACCGATACATTCAGTGCAAACTGGATTTATCATTATTTGCTATAAAGAAAACACTATTCGCGACTATGAAATCTGCGGATGTGCAAACTATGAGGAAGTCCAGAATAAACAAAAACACATTGACAAATGAAACATTAATCCAAAATAAATACGATTATGTCAATGCATGATTTGTCTGGGTTCATCAAGCAATCTCAGGTATTTTTAAAGAATAATGTGTAAGAATAAAGTAGAATTAGCCTACACAAACTATAAATATAGGCTTATTTAAGCCTCAGTTTGTGATGACATCGGATCGCAATCGGATTTCATTTCAAACACCCACCGGTGTGTTATGAAATGAAAAAATAGATTACAATGTATTTAATGTTGATGCTAACTGAAATGAAACTGATAAAAGATGAAATGGTATCGGTGCTGATCCTGTCCTCTTGTTGTCTTTCATTACATTATATTGGTGGGTCTTCACAGCAATCATAATTAAGTTAAATGAATCTACTTACTGTTTTTAGGATCCTTCTGGTTCCAGATGGCTTTGAACTCTTGCAGGCAAAAAAAAAAAAAACAACAGATGTATTTATACTGAGGGAAACACCCTCATGGTCACATGATTTATAAGAAAATCTGCCGTTTGATGGCATTTGTAGAACAACTGAATTCCTTTCCCTTTGAAAACTCAGAACAGACTCATTATAAATATTGTGCCTTCATTTCAATTCTTACATGTTCTGAAACTTTAACATTGTGTTGTGTATTGGCAATAACCTTTCACTGTATATTTATTGTAGAATAACAAACAATAACTTCATGACAAAAACATGCATTGCAAAAATGGCATTCAAAAAATATCTCTACTATATTATATAAAATTAATAGTGCCTAAAAGCAAGAGAAAAAAAACTGTTATTAAAACAAACAAACAAACAATCAAAAAGTCTACACAGTCTAAACACTAAAATCAGAGTTCAGAGTTTCTTTGCACTGTAGGACATTCTCATTCACTGTCCCTTGCTGGTGGAACGATCTTCCTGCCTTCATCCAGAATGCAGAATCCCTGGCAATATTCAAAAGACAGCTGAAAACTCATCTCTTTCGTGAGCACTTAACCTCATCTTAAAAAAACAAACAAAAAAAACAACAACTTCTTATTCCTATCCTTTCACTTCCTCTAATCCCTCTCTATTGTAGTTTATGATACTCTGAGCACTGCCTATAACTGTTGTGAGCACTTTCTTGTGTCTGTTTGCCTCTTCATGACGACTCGCTTGTTGTATTCCTCACTTGTAAGTTGCTTTGGATAAAAGCGTCTGCCAAATGAATAAATTTATGTATCTTTAACTAATTTCTGAACAGTCCATTTGATTTTATGTTCGCCTTCCAGTGACAGCTGGCTTAAATACACATTTTTATACTAATCAGAACACACCGTAAAATTAACCTGCCCTTTGGTCCCTGAAGGAAACTAAAGTTGATAGATTTCCAGGCCATGGCTAACACACATGGACATACACCCATATCTCTGGATAGTGTTCACTGGAGCATCCAGAGGAAACCCTCAATAACACAGGAGTGAACATGAAAACTCCACACAGAAAGGCCTCCTGGTTCAGTCAGGACTCAAACCATGGGGAACTTCTGGCTGTGAGGTGAATAAATAAATACAGAAAATAATTAAAATGAGAGTTAACATGAAATACAATAATTAGGGCAAATAAAATCAGTCATTAATGACTGAGAGACTGAGACAACATGATTTTTAAAAAATAAAGTCAACTATAAAACTGAAAATTTTGACTCTATGAACAATGAAGCTAAGCATTTTTTTTTAATATAAAAATTACAGTTACTTTTCTTGTTAAAATATCATTACTTATATTATACTGACCCAAAATAATATGTGGTGGAAAGTCAAATAATAAGATATCTAGAATATATAATATATTGTCTCATGCCCTAAACAATGGTTAACAAGGCTGACATTAAAAAAAAGAAGAAAAAAAAAAAGAGGAAAACTAGATATTTAATAATTGTTTAAAATTTGATAGTAATGTTATTTACAATTTAAACTGTGAAATATAAATTTTATGGAAAAATAAAAAAATATATATTTTTTATTATTATTTATTTATTTATTTTTTACAAATGTTTTATTTTAAATTGTGTAAAATTACAAACAATATTTGTAAAATGATCAACTCGGCTGTTATTTTATGTATTATAAAGTTAATGACAAATTAATTACTGAATTATTTATGCAGTATTTTTTGTTTTCTTTAATTACATATAAATGTATGTAAAATAAAAAATGGTGGTAATAATTCACCACCAGATGACAAATGCTCACACTGTTTTGAAAAATAGTCAGAGGTGGAGATTCCAGGGGTCAGAAAGTAAAAGTCCTGCCATATTTTTATTCCACCCACTGAAGCATTAATGAGATAAATAAGTGATTAATTGAGTGATGATTGAGCATTATTGAAGACACCTGATGATAACAAGCAGAATCACCAAAGGAGAAAATCACAATTTTTAAGTTACCATCATCGAGGTCAGGGTTTGTTTTAGTTGAGCTCTTGACCCTCGCCTTTTTAGTATTAGATTTTGTTTGGGCAGTTTTAACTGCATTAAAACCAACCAAACAAGCAAAGTTAAAAGATGATCAGGTGTTGGTTATGTTTTCTCAAAATCATTATTTGGTCTGAATCACTGAGCTCATGAAGAGCCCAATCTCTGAGTTAGATTTACATTATTGATTACAGCAGCACTGTGATTCTGCAGAAGATCAGCTTATACAATGCAAATTTTTTTTTTTTTTTTTTTTAAAGTTGTCCTTATCACAAAAAAAAATTTATATATTTTAGGCACACACAAACATCAAGTATCAGCCTGTGAATCTCAACAACGGTGACAAGCAACATATTCTGATCAACAGATCAACTCTGAACATTAGAAAACAAGCTACTAAAAAGTCACAGAAAAACAGCAAAATTTTAATAGTGAGAATAAATGAAATTACTAAGACAATTAAGCTCATAATTTATTCATGCAGCAATGCATGATGGGAGCCATGGATGAATTTTGATTGGTGGCTCCCAGAATGCACTGCAACATGCTTTATGATGGCCACCACTGTTGAGATTCACAGGATGATTCTTGATGTCTGTGTGTTTAAATGAGCTCTGCTTTTTTTTTTTTTTTTTAAATCAGAACTCTTTAAAAAAAAAAAAAAAAAAAAAAAAAATATTGTAAAAGCTGATCTTGTGCTGTAGAATCACAGTGCTGCTGTAATCAATAATGTAAATCTAACTCAGAGATTGAGCTCTAAATGAGTTCAGTGATTCAGATCAAATAATGTTTATGTAAAAACATAACCAACAACACCTGATCATCTTTTAACTTTGCTTGTCTGTTTGGTTTTAATGCAGTTAAAACTGCCCAAACAAAATCTAACATTAAAAAGTCAAGGATCAAGAGCTCAACTAAAACAAACCCTGACCTCGATGATGGTAACTTAAAAATTGTGATTTTCTCCTTTGGCGATTCTGCTTGTTATCATCAGGTGTCTTCAATAATGGTCAATCATCACTCAATTAATCACTTATTTATCTCATTAATGCTTCAGTGGGTGGAATAAAAATATGGCAGGACTTTTACTTTCTGACCCCTGGAATCTCCACCTCTGAAAATAGTCAAAGGACAGGCCAAACAAAAACTGAAAATTTAAAGTAAAATATCCTAATTTAAATAAAGTACAAACACTTTTACAGAAATTTTCATGAAACATTTTACAGAAAAACACTGTTATTTTACTGGATTATTACGATCCAACACGGCCACGTCTGACGTCTCGTCTGTGAGTGCAGGAATATTTCACCAAAAGTATCCAAAACATAATCTATAAATGAACTCAATCAGTAATAAATTGTAAATGTGTTCAACATTCTGTAACAAATATTAAATAAAAAGAATAGCAGCAGGTGGCTGAGCCTTCTAAGCTCTACAGCGCCCCATTAAATCTGTGGTGAAAAACGAAACTGCAGCACTCTTTCACGTTACTTGATTCTGATGTGAAATGCTGCAATGAATTGTTCCTAAAATTCAGTTTGCAACCTCACAAATATGGACAGGAATATTCTGGAAATATCGATTCCACATCAACCTCACCAATATAATATATTGATTCTGATACTGACTTGATTTAATATTATTCAAACGTAAATGTTACACCTTTTTACAATGTTACTCTGTCTGAGTATATAAAAATTAACATGCGTGTTTCTGCTAGAGTTCTGCACTTCCAACCACATCCTGTGCTTCTTGCACCAGAAGGTATCCTGCAGGGCTGCTGACTTTCAGGCCTTCAGCGTGAGATTCACGCAGTTGACACTGTTCTCACGTCACACATCCATTTTCTCACCCAGTGAGACAATGACACTGACAGACAAGCAGGTTACTTCTGATATGAAAAAAAGTCTAAGCTTTCAAATTCTGTCAATTTTATTTTTGAAATTTAAACAATAAATACTGTGTTGGCACTCTATTGATCACGCCACATGAACTGATCATCTCTTCCTCTTTACTACTAGTTAATAGTAAATAAACACTAAATAAACATTAGAAGGAGTGTTGAAAAGGACTGTAGAACTTACAACTTACTCACAAAGCTAAACTCAAAAGTTGGCAGCCCTGTAACTTGTGCTTGTCTGTCTGTAACAAATGAAAATAATTTCTCATAAGTTACAGCATGACGTCAATGCTTCCATCATGAAGTTTTTATTGATATAAGTGTTATCAAGTGCCAGTCGAACTTGACTCCAGACCACTTTATGGAGCAATGTGAAAGTTTTGAACTCTGTTGAAGTTGAAACAACTTATTTTTATTGTATTACTGGAAGCAAGCATCATGGAAGCTGCAGGTGTTTTCAGAAAACGTTTCTGCGTTGATAAAGCAGGTCAACATATCTGTTTTAATAACAGACAAGCAACTGCTATTTCTATAATTGTTGACTTAATGAATTGAAGCGTTATTAAGAAGTATAAAACTAAAACAATGTGGAAAATATCATTTGTAACACCATTGTTTTGTTTCTGATGCTGAATGTTGATGTCCGTGAGTATATAAATAACATTGCCATTGTTAACTTAGTTTAAAACGTCTCGGGTTACGACTGTAACCCTTGTTCCCTGTGAAAGGGAAAGAGACACGTCGTCGGTAACAACACTTTGGGGAATCCCCTAAGCGTAGCGCGTCTGAAGCATGAATGAAACTATTTCAATCCCGATTGGTGTTGTGTCAAGACATAACATGTGACGGCATACACGGAAGCTACAAAAGGACGCCGGCACACAACAGAGTTAGCTTTTGCGATGAAGCAAGCCGCTCCCAGGCATAAGGAGATGTGTCAAAGAGATGCAGTGTCTTGTTCCGTTTCTCAGGGAACAAGGGTTACAGTCGTAACCCAAGACGTTCACTTTTGAGAGAACTCACACTGCGTCGGTAATGACACTTTGAGGAACGGACACCCACTGCCACACCGAAACATGCCTGCCTTAGTGTGAAGCTGAACCAGGCACAACTTAGGACGAAAGCACTCGTGCACCCAGCATGGAGGGAAGGTGCAGGCTATAAAACCTGAAGAAAGTATGCAGGGTGGACCACCCAGCCGCATCGCAAATATCCTGCAACGAGACCCCTGACAGGAGGGCCCTAGAGGATGCCATGCCTCTAGTAGAATGGGCCCTCAAGGTCACAGGTGAAGGGAAATTAATTTTATCATTAACTGTTAGGGTTGGAGCTAAACTCTGCAGGAATGTGGATCTCGAGGTCCGGAGTTGAGGACCCCTGGTCTATAATAACTGAACTATATGTTATTGCAGGATAAACAGCAGAGCAGAAATATGACATAGAAATAGAATAGAAAAAAAGAATATTATTATTTATCACATATACTGGAAACAATGAACTAATAAACACTGATTGTGTTTTCTAGGTTTTTCCCAGCTGTTGAATTGGCACATTATCACTGTGTTGTGCAGTTATACCTCTACATATTTATACAACACTGAGACTGATTGTCAGTCCTTCACTATATCACAAACATCTCCACAAAAGGTTTGCGTGAGACATATGCTAATAAAGTGAACTGCCCTCATGCAAAGTGAATGGTTTCAGTTCTGTTCACTGTTCAATTATTTTGGTCCTACACACGTATGTAGCGGAACAGATTGTTGTTGTTAGACTTTTACAAAGCAAATTGCTAACACATAGAGCAACCATGATGACATGAAGATAGAAGAATGGGGAATGAAGACAGACAGATTGACATAATGGCACGCTCCAAAGAGAGATGACTCTCATGCTGTCACAGTAACAAAGATTGAGAAAAAAAAGTAACAGTCATATAGTGTTAAAACTTTTTATGGCCACAGTATAAACAAAGTACCCACTGAGCAAATTACGTCCAGAAGACGTCTTTTTGAGGTCTTGTCTCAGGTTGAAAAGACGTCCACTGAGGGGCCAGAATGAAAGTTTTTATGACGTCTTTTTTGGACGTCTTCTGGACATCCAATATAGACGAACACACAGAATCACCAAAGGAGAAAAATCACAATTTTTAAGCCACCATCGTGGAGATGAGTTTTTGCTTTAGTTGGGCTCTTGACCCTTGCCTTATTAATATTAGAGTTTATTTGGGCTGTTAATTGAGTCATAACAGCCAGACAAGCAAAGAGAAATGATCAGGTGTTGGTTATGTTTTCACATAATCAATGTTTGACCTGAATCACTGAACTCATTTAGAGCCCAATCTTTGAGTTAGATTTATGTTATTGATTACAACAGAACTGTGATTCTACAGCACAAGATCAGCTTTATCAATACGATTCACATGATTTCAGAAAAGGTGTGTTGAACAAAAAAAAAAGCTTTTATTCTAGGCACACACAGACATCAAGAATCACCCTGTGAATCTCAACAGTGGTGACCATCAAAAAGCATGTTGCAGTGCATTCTGGGAGCAACCAATCAAAATTCATCCATGGCTCCCATCATGCATTGCTGCATGAATAAATTATGAGCTTAATTGTCTTAATAATTTCCTTTATTCTCATATTTTATTTTGTTCTGTTTATGTGACTTTTTAGTAGCTTGTTTTCTAATGTTCAGAGTTGATCTGTTGATCAGAATATGTTGCTTGTCACCGTCATTGAGATTCACAGGCTGATTCTTGATGTCTGTGTGTGTCTAAGAGAATTTTTTTTTGCTCAGAATAACTTTGTGAAATCCTTTATATTATATTGATAAAGCTGATCTTGTGCTGTAGAATCACAGTGCTGCTGTAATCAATAACGTAAATCTAATTCAGAGATTGGGCTCTAAATGAGTTCAGTGATTCAGATCAGATAATGATTATGTGAAAACATAAGCAACACCTGATCATTTCTCTTTACTTGTCTGGCTGTTATGACCCAGTTAACAGCCCAAACAAACTCTAATATTAATAAGGCAAGGGTCAAGAGCCCAACTAAAGCAAACACTCATCTCCACGATGGTGGCTTAAAAATTGTGATTTTTCTCCTTTGGTGATTCTGCGTGTTCGTCTATATCGGATGTCCAGAAGACGTCCAAAAAAGACGTCATAAAAACTTTCATTCTGGCCCTTCAGTGGACGTCTTTTCAACCTGAGACAAGACCTCAAAAAGACATCTTCTGGACGTAATTTGCTCAGTGGGTAGGTACACAGCAAAAGCTCCAGTGTTAAAATAACTATATATGTGAGACCATAATCAAGAGTGTTAAAGAGTGTTAAATGAACACTGAAGCAGTGTTAAAGTTAATGAGATAATTAAGTAATAATTGAGTGATGATTGAGCATTATTGAAGATAGCAGCTGTTAACAGGCAGAATCACCAAAGGAGAAAATCATGATGGAGAATAGTGTTTGCTTTAGTTGAGCTCTTGACCCTTGGCATTTTGATATTAAATTTTGTTTGGGCTACTCTAATTGGGTTTATAACAGCTATACAAGCAAAAAGAAGAGATAATTGGATCATGTTTTCACATGATCATTATTTGATCTGATTTACCAAACTCATTTTAGAGCCCAGTCTCTGAGTTAGATTGACATTATTGATTATAGCAGCACTGTGATTCTACAGCAGAAGAGCAGCTTTTTCAATATAATCCAAAGGACCTAAAAGTTAAAGTTTAACATAAAAAATAAAACAAAACTCCCATTTAGAGACACATACATACATACATACAGAATCAGCCTGTGAAACAGTGGTGACCATCAAAAAGCATGCATTACTCCAACACCACCATAATCTTTTCTATCTGCTTGCCTGGATGTTATAACTCAGTTACTACAGTGCAAACAAAATCTAATGTTAAAAAGTCAAGGGTCAAGAGCCCAACTAAATAAAACACTGACCTCCATTGTGGTGACTTAAATTGAGATTCTTTGGTGATTCTGAGCTATCTTCAATAATGTTCAATCATCACTCAACTAATCACTTAATTATCTCATTAAATTTAACATTTTAACACTCTTGATTATGGTCTCACATATACTCTCAGGAGAGTTAATTTAACACTGGAGTTTTTGCCGTGGGGGGAATAAACATATGGCAGGACTTTTACTTTCTGACCCCTGGACTTTACACCTCTGGACCTGGGCTGTATCTGGGGCCCAGACAGTTTTGTCCTCAGTTTCCATGTTGGCCGCACATGACCTGTTTGCTGCTACAACCTACGCCTACTGACCAGTCAATAAAAATGTGACATGAAATCAAAGTGACATGGTGCTAAAACTTAAAACCGCTTGCCTCGAGCTCTTTTCCATTCCTCTTTTGTCGCTTCCTTTTTTTCTCAGCACACAAAAACTACAACTGCCAAAGTTTGATTCAACATTGTCTCTTTGTTTACCACTAGCACATGCTGATGATGTTTTATTCTTCTATAGAAACTTGCATCGTAGTGCCCCCCCCCCCCCCCCCCCAAAAAGATGTCACTGTAATGTTTAAGCTATTTTCTTTGAATATTCAAGGCTTCTGAGACATTAAACATGTAAAGCTTTAACAACTTAAGCTGTGTAACATAATGTTTTTCTGTTTTAAAATGACATAGGGGAAAATATGGCAAGTTTATGTCAAGAAGGCAAAATTGCTGTAATCATCAAGAACAGCAAATTAATAGAAGATGGAAATCCTGCTCGATACAATCTGCAAAAAAGACAGACAATATAAAACGATCTGAACCATATCGAAAAATCACCATTGGAGAGAGAGACAAAAACAAACCCCATAAAATCATTCTGATGGTGGGAGAAACAGGAACAGGAAAAACAACCCTGATCAATGTGATGATCAACTACATGTTGGGTGTTCAGAGAGAAGACAAGGTTTGGTTTGAGATCACAGATGATCAGAGTGACCGAACATCAGTTCACAGTCAGACCTCCAGAATCACTGTTTATGGGTTTTATTTACAAGAGAGTCCAATCCATTTAACAATCATCAACACTCCAGGATATGGAGACACACAGTGAATTCAGAAAGATAAAGAGATTGCTGAGAGTTTGCTTAGTTTATGTAAATCTGAAGAAGGGATTCATGAAGTAGATGCAGTGTGTCTGGTGATTAATGCACAACAACATCGACTCTCTGACAGACAAATATACATATTTGATGCTGTTCAGTCTTTATTCGGAAGAGATACTGCTGAAAACATTGTCCTGCTCTTCACACACTCAACTAGAGCTCCTCCTAAAAATGCCCTGACGGCTGTTAAAGAGGCTAAAATCAAGTGTGCAGAGAATGACAAGAAGAAGCCAGTGTTTTTCCTGTTTGACAACTGTCAGTCAGACGCTGCTGATGAAGATGACAATGAAGCTGTGGAAGATCATGAACAGAGACTGGCTCAATCATGGAATCTCAGTTTTACAGGAATGAAACGATTGTTTAAGTTTCTTGACACAATACAACCAAAATCCCTGAGGATGACTCGAGATGTGTTGCAGAATCGGAAGCAGTTGGAGGCAAATATCAATAATCTACGCTCACGTGTTTACATTACAGAACTAAAGCAAAATGAGCTGAAACAAACTCAAGAAGCTTTGGAGAAGAACAAGAAAGATATAGAAGAAAATAAAGACTTTGATTGTGAAGTTGATGTGTCCTACAAAGAATGGGTTGATATTGATCGATCTAAAGCCTACATGGCTTGTGCTGCACCGTCTGTGAGGAGAACTGTCATTATCCAGGATGCTGGTGGATCAACCTCTTCTCATGGTGCAGCGTGATGAAAGATTATCGCTGTACAGTCTGCACAAATAAATGCTCTTACACAGAACACGTCAAAGCACCTAAAATATATGTAACAAAGAAAAAGAAAGAGAAGAGAACATATAATGAGTTAAAGAAGAAATATAATGGTCAGATTAGGGACAATGAGTCTTTGGTCAAGCAGCTGGAAGAAGAACTGCAAGAATTAGAGAGAGAGAAAATAACGCTGGTGTTTGAAGCTTTTCACTTTGTGGAAGCTCTGGAGAAGATCGCACTCAATGGTGATTCTGTACTCACACTTCAGCACATTGATTTTCTGATTGTGAAGATGAAGGAAATAAATGAGCCTGAAAAGGCTGAAACACTTGAAAAACATCAAGAAGAGAGCAGGAGAAAAAAAGCAAGGAGCTCTGGGATACATTGCAAGATTATTTAGAATAATAAACACCAATCATGCCTTTGCTCAAAATCTGAAACAATGAAAATCTGAAAATAGGATCCTGATAATGTTTGTGCCAAAGCACATCCTTCATGTGATGTAAAGCTATATTGTCATTGACCGTAACTCCAATGTTATATGAATCTAACATTTTTCTATCTTCACACTTGCTTGTATTTTCAATTTGTAAGTTGCTGGATCTGGATCTGCTAAATTAAATAATGTAGAATACTTTTTATAGAATACAGCACATACTGATACTATAAAAGTCACAAATAGCCAGAATATCTGTAAAATCATATGCATGTAAACATTGTCACTAAGAGGTTGTTTATGGCGATTTTCCACTGCATGGTACGGTTCGGTATGGCTCAATACGGCTCACTTTTTGGCGCTTTTCCACTGCAAGGGACAATCCGAAACTAAATGTGACATATAAACACTGCAGATCAATGATTGGTCAGAGAGAATCATCACTACCAGCGTCAATGGATTTGAAACACGAGACACTGAACCCACTATATTTAAATAGTCAGTAACAGCCACCGCAGTATCATTTGTTTGTGAAACGACTTGCTTTAAACGACCGTCACACTCAACTTGAAAAAAGAAATGGCTGTATCATGGTCAGTGCATGAGGTGCAGACTCTTTGGCAGATGAGGAGCGGATCCACAGTAGTCAAGACGGTGCAACTATACGATCAGTCTTACACCATGTCTACACACTGCCAGTGTAGAAACAGTGTTAATCCCACCCACTTTGAAGCGGTAAACTGTAGTGGAAAAGCAAACTGAAAGTAAAGCAAGCTGTGCCACGCCAATTCAAGCCGAGTAGTACCAGGGAGTGGACAAAGCGCCATTAGAGACTGTTTTAAGTGTATTATCAAGCACTGCCATCTAGAGGCCATATGAAAAAAATGTTGCATATCATCTAACAGGTGAAAAACTTGATTTAGGCCACATTTCTAAGCTCTGCTTTACTATAAATCTGGACTCTGCTGTTCATTTTCAGTGATATTTTTGGGCTTTGACATTTATTACTTCATGCTTCATGTGTTTATAGAGAATATACCAAGAGATTATGCAGGGGTTATCCTTTTACTTGTATTTCACTTACTGGTACATCAATAAATTCATTTAACCAGCAGTTTTTTTGTTGTCGTTTTTGTTGTGTTTACGTATACATGTGTTCATTTAACTGTGAAATGCAGCAACCCTGTTGGAATCAACATTACAGTTTTTCCAAGAAGGACCTGGCTGCACCGTGCAGATCAGAGATGCAGGTCACCCCTGCCCCATACCTCTGATTGGTTTCATCACCTTTCATAGGCATACATGATAGAAAGTTTGTTCGTAGTCAGTGTAGGAAGGAGTAGGCCTATGTCATTTAAAAAAACCTGGAAAACCTCTGCAGTTTCACAAAGCCTTCATTAGGGGCGGAGCTTATAAACATTCGGGGGCTTATGCTGCCTTCACGTGCTATCAGAAATTTCATAATTCCCACTTCTGAAGTCGTGCTTGTTGCATTCAAGTGCTTGTTGTCAGAATAAGCAGGAATCATGGAGGACACCTGGTTTATTCTTGACTATTTATTGGGAAAATCTTATTAAAACCAAAATTATATTTAGTGTCTCATGCACTGACAACCCTAAACATTCATGATGCCATCTAGATAGTACGCTTGCTGACAATTCTGTAATTGGAATGATAGTAAATATAGATTCAAAACAAAAAGCTATATGGAGCTCACAGACGTAAACCACTCAGCAGCGAGTTAGACAGGAGCAATCGAACTAGCCAAGCACGGTAGGACAGAAGGTATTAATTTGCATGAAAGACACTGGGAGAGGGCACATCCACCACAGTTAGCAAAGTATCTCTAAACTCTTAAAATCTTTATTACCTGTTGGTTTATTTCTGTGGGGTTAGGACCATTGTACCAGTCGCACTGAGACATTTCAACTGATACCAAACATGTGTAGTGTTGTATAATAATCGTTCGCATCATCAAATTTGTTCCTGTAAATCACATGACCTCCAGAAAATTGGCATTGCCTTCAGTATAAATACACTTTCCAGTCATGTTGTTGTTGTGTTCTTAGCATCAGCTGAAGAGTGAAGAGTGTCTAACACAGATCACATTGTAAGCATTAATTTTATTGATTTTTTTAAAAACTCATTATGAACTGAATTAGGTCTTATCTCTGATCACTGACAACAAGACATTTTGCAAATGTCACTAAATTATAAATTAAATATCACAACAAAGTATATATAGTTTATAAGTACATTGTATGCTAACAAGTCATAGAAGAAAAAGGAGCTCAAATAATGCCTCAGCTACTGAAAATACAATGCTGAAAATGTTTCTGCTCTTTCAGAAATATGTCCTTCAGGTGATGCATATCATTGATTGTAACTACAGTGTTTTATGAATCAATTTTATTTCATTACTCTTGCTTGTAATTTTCTCATTTCAACAGCATCTCTTAAATTAACTTACATAAAATAGTATATTGATTACTGTAATTATTATCCTGGAATACAACACAAATCAATAGCAGCATAATGTAAACAGCTTCTACTGCAAGATACTATTGAAAATACAGCAATAATATTGTGAAATCATCAAAAAGGAAGAATTTTTGTTATAAGGGTGTGCATGTAATTGTCATTAAGAGGCTGTTTAGAGACTTTTGTATTACACTGCCACCTAGAGGCCATAAGAGAAGATGACGAGTACCATCCTTCAGGTGAAAAAAGAGACTTTTGAGTTATTGCAAATCAAAAGCTCTGCTTCTTTAAAATAATGCTAAAATATAATCAATATGCAGTACATTCACCTTCTCACTTACATCAATAAATGTATTTAACTAGCAGTTTTATGTCAGCATCTTATGATTATTTGTGTTCATTCAACTGCAAAATACAATAAGCCTTAAATGACTCACAGCAGCAATAAATGACTCTAATATTCATATAAACACTTATTACACAATATACACTATGAGCAATACAAAAACCACTAATGAATCTACCTCCATGAACAAAGAGTACAAAAACTGTCAGCTCATTACTTGTAATTCTCATTTTAATGTTAGGTTGTATTCTAAACAAGCTGTCCAGTAAAATATATCTCTCACATGAAACCTCAGTAGAGACACGGACAGCTGAAATTCTTAACTGGCCAATATTGTTTTCTGCTTATTGGAAATGAGGTCTTTATATGCCTATACTGAAATAATATAATGTGACATACAGTATCTCCAAAATGCTGCAGTAATATGGTTTCATATGAGGTATGCATATAGTACGGGACGTCCCCTACAAGAACTGGCCATTGTTTTCCCCACTACTTATTAGAAATTGCAATTTATAGGCCTCTGAGGTAGTATAATGTGACATATCTCCAAAACCCTGCTGTAAAATGGTTTCATATGAGGTTTGCATATAGTATGAGAAGTCCCCTATAAGAACTGGTGATTTTTTTTTTTTACTATTTAGAAATGAGGTCTTTATATGTGTATAAAGTGAAATGATGTCATATATCTCCCAAACGCTGCAGTAAAATGGTTTTATATCAGGCGTGCATATGATGGGACGTCTCCTATAAAGGGACGTCCTCTTTTCTACTTATTAGAAACCAGGTCTTGGCCTTTGAAGTTGAAAAATGTCATATATCTCCAAAACACTGCAGTGAAATGTTTTCATATGAAGTGTGTATATAGTATATGACATTGCAAGTCAGTAATGCATATGCAGTAAGAGAGTAACACATGCATTTAAACTGTCATTCCAGTACAGTAAAAGAAATTAAATAAGCAAAAATTTAGAAAAATATATATACATTATTTTGTCTACTTTTTTTTGCAAATAATTGCCATAAACATCTACATCTACATCTAAAAAAAAAAAAAAAAAATGACTTGAAATGTGACATTATTTAAAGTAATACACAACTGACAACATGCATATAAATAATAAGGATAACAAAGGAAAGTACAAAAAAATCTTAAAAAATGGCTTCTTGTTATATCATCTCACAATTCTGAGCAACTAACAATAAAAAGCACTTTGAAAGTGTGTTCTTTCTCTGCTGTTCCTGAAATTACCATCATCATAGTAATATGCACACACAATTTTTATTTTTATTTTTTATTTTTTATCATGGCTGGCTTGACTATGCATGTATTTTAAACTGCGGCAACTTGACTGCAGTTCCACACTGAATAAATTGCCATCCGAATGCATAAGTTCTATCACTGAGGTGCAGAGCAAATTTATATTTACAGACGTCCAAATGAGAAACAATTACCACTCAAATAGGGCTTAAGGCTGTGGCTGGAAGTCATTTGTAGTTGTTGTATTTCTGTTGTTTTTTCTCTTTTGTCAGTTCTTCTTGCTCTTCTTTCCTTCAATGATTCGGCTTGTTAACAGCAGGTGTTCATCACTAATGCTCAATCATCACTTGACTTGGTAATTTAACGCTGGGAATTTTGCTGTGTGGTTCAGGTGTGTTTGATTGGGGTTGGAGCTAAACTCTGCAGGACGGTAGCTCTCAAGGAGAAGGACTCCTCATGCATTTGTATAAGAATGGGAAGGTGACAGTTAATTTTATAAAAATATTCTGATTAGATGGAAATATAGTTCAGCCAGCTGTCATTAGAGAGCAAAACAAATAATCAAAAATAAAATCTAGTGTATGGTTTTGCTGTTAGCTAAATAGAAATGAGTTTATTGTTAGAGTTGTTCTAGTATATACCAAAGAAAATGGCCTCTGGTTTATGTAGGCAAAGTTGTGCAGCTTTTACACTGAACAAAATTATAAACACTTTTGTTTTTGCCCCCATTTTTTTTATGAGCTAAACTCAAAGATCTAAGTCTTTTCCTATGTACACAAAAGGTCTATTTCGCTCAAATATTGTTCACAAATCTGTCTAAATCTGTGTTAGTGAGCACTTCTCTTTTGCCAAGATAATCCATCTAGTGGTCTGCATTCCCGTGGCTCTCCCACGGAAATCGTGGGATCCGATAAGATTTCTTGCTGCGCAAAAAATTTTTGAATGGAAGGCGGATTACGGTCAGTAACTATAGTGTGCTTTAGGTGGGAAAGGGCAGTCTGACAATAACCCGGTCGCTCCCAAGATGCTTTGACATCAGCGCGTCTGTGCTTGAACTTGAAGTGAACAAAACTTTCTGCAGTGGTGGCGTTCACACAGTCCCCAGTTCCCTGTCCTGCTCAGTGGATGACATGTCCAGTGAGTATGCTGGTTATGCAATAACTGGGATGTTTTCAGCTTCCAGGAATTGTGTCCTTGCATTATCATGCTGCAACATGATGATGGTGATGGTCGTGGATGAATGGCACAACAATGGGCCTCAGGATCTCAACACGGTATCTCTGTGCATTCAAAATGCCATCAATAAAATTCGTTGTCCATAACATACGCCTGCCCATATCATAAACCCACTGCCACCATGGGCCACAGCAAACCACTCACCCACACAACGCCATACACACTGTCTGCCATCTGCCCTGTATAGTGAAAACCGGGATTCATCCGTGAAGAGAACACCTCTCCAAAGTGCCAGACGCCATCGAATGTGAGCATTTGCCCACTCAAGTCGGTTACGACGACGAACTGCAGTCAGGTCGAGACTCCGATGAGGACGGAGAGCATGCAGATGAGCTTCCCTAAGACGGTTTCTGACAGTTTGTGCAGAAATTCTTTGGTTATGCAAACCGATTGTTGCAGCAGCTGTCCGGGTGGCTGGTCTCAGACGATCTTGGAGGTGAAGATGCTGGATGTGGAGGTCCTGGGCTGGTGTGGTTACACGTGGTCTGCGCTTGTGAGGCCGGTTTATTTTGGTTTTAACGCCTTTGGAGACAGCTTATGGTAGAGAAATGAACATTCAATTCATGGGCAACAGCTCTGATGGACATTCCTGCAGTCAGCATGCCAATTGCAAGCGCTCCCTCAAAACTTCTGACATCTGTGGCATTGTGCTGTGATAAAACTGCACATTTTAGAGTGGCCTAAGGCACACCTGTGCAATAATCATGCTGTCTAATCAGCATCTTGATATGCCACACCTGTGAGGTGGATGGATTATCTCGGCAAAGGAGAAGTGCTCACTAATGCAGATTTGTGAACAATATTTGAGAGAAATAGGCCTTTTGTGTACATAGAAAAAGTCTTTGAGTTCAGCTCATGAAAAATGGGGGCAAAAACAAAAGTGTTGCATTTCTAATTTTGTTCAGTGTTGTATCATAATAGTTTGTGAGTTTGTTTGCTTTTAAGTAATAATTGTTTTATTCTTTCATAGTGAACTGTTCTTGCTGATACACAACTGATAAAATTTCTGAACATCTAAAAATTGTCACCTTTGATTTGTGCATGAGTTAATTATCAGTCAATCCTGAGTGTTCTGATAGAGAGGAATTCAACGGTCCTACAAATGCCATTAAACTTTGAACTATTTTTAGTTGATTTGTTGTTTAGCAGAGTCATTTATGGTACCTTTATCTCCACCATTATGTGACCATATGCATGAACATTTTCCTCTAAATCACATGGCAATAATAAAGGTGTTGCCCTCAGTATAAAAACACCTGTTGATCTATTTGTCTGCAAGTGAGTCAGTTGAACAAGGAAGCTTCATTTAAAGAGTAAGTAGATCCATTTTAAATGTATTGTCTGATTACTGTCAAGATCTCTCCATATATATAAAAGACTTATGAAGTACATTACATTTTGTATACAATGATATAGATATACCATCTCATATGTATACATGTTAACTGTTTGTTTAGCTCTTCAGTGGACATTGATTAATGTACTGATGGCTTGAGAAATCTTACATATGACAAAGATAATTTGCTAATACTCCAAACAAATAAATATCCCTTAAAGGGTTCAGGTGAGATCTTTAATTTTCCCATGGAAATAACATTTCCTTCTGTGTGTATCAAGCCATCTCCGTGTTTCTATAAAATTATGTATTTTATGAAGAAAAAAAAAATTATTTTTATATAGCAACACATTTCTTGGTAACCTGAAGAACTCCCCATGCATGGACCCAGTCATGACAGATAACCTCCAGTCTTTAAAAGGGTAAGACTACACTATTATGTACTGTAAAATGAGTTTGTCTTTGTTTTATTTATTTGACTAATAAAGAAAACATTAAAACATTATTTGAATGTTAAAATTGATATATCAAACTTAATATCAACCTTTAAATTCACCCTTTGTTTAACAAATAAACAAGGCACACCAGCAATTATCTACAGAACAAAGTATGAAATTAAAGGAGTTTGTAACTTAAGTGGTTCAGGCTGAATGAACTGCCAAAGTTTCATACTTACAATATAAACCTGGTTCCAGCACATTCTTAAATCCTGCATGCTTGCATGTCTGGACTAAAAGTCATATTTTGAATATGAAAACTGAATGTTTTTTCTTTTTTTTTTCTTTTTTTTTTTTTTCAAATATTACTTTTAGTGCTAAATCTCAGGTTTCAACTATCAACTTAACTGTTTGCAATAATCAAATTTCAAGTTTACAAATATAAACTTTCAAATTATTTTTTAGCACAAGCATTTAATCTTCTAGAAGTTAGAGTTAGAAAATTCAACTCTGATTTTCTTGACATTACAGGAATGTTTTTATAAGGTATAATGTTCCTCAAACATTCTTTCAACTTAATTTTGAATTTAAATTCAACATTGTAGGAATGTTGATTTGTAACATTCCAAGAACATAAAATATACAGTTTCCTTAATGTTAGTAGTTTCCTAGTAGTTTCTTCTTTCTGTGTTTTGTCTAGCATGGATCCAGTGGGAGTGAATTCAATAGAGACTGCAGCTCTAGGGAGACCCTTCCAGCTGGGGATGCTGTATGACTGCAGGAGAGATGCTCTCGTACCAGGTGATGAACGGGCTGTTGACCCAAATATGTAGTCTTGAATGTTTTCGTGGCACTTGGGTAAAAAAATTATTTACTACAGACCTAAATAAAAATCTTTCGCAGAATCCACAACGTTTCTCTGAGATCTGACATGCTGCAAATTCTGGTTTAAATTTGTTGAATTTATAGATAGCTCTGCATTATAAGGCATTAATGGTTTAATCCATGGATGTTGCTCATACAGTATTGAGTGATGCATCTGCTCAGAGACTTTTATTTAAATGAATATCCAAATGATAAGGAAGTGTCAGCTAGGTAAAGAAACAAAAAGTTGTGTGGTGTTGCTATACTTTACACTGTTAAACCTTGCTGTAGAAAAAAGGCCAAATTCTGACAGTAACAAACCATTTTCCATTAAAACAGTAATATATTGTAGAAAACAATGCATTCTGGGTAATATTTGTCATCTTTGAGAAAATAGCCTACAGGAATATACTGTGAGTTAACATCACTCAAAGTCGACACTCAGAGGTGGGTAATCCAGGGGTCAGAAAGTAAAAGTCCTGCCATATTTTTATTCCACCCACTGAAGCATTAATGAGATAAATAAGTGATTAATTGAGTGATGATTGAGCATTATTGAAGACACCTGATGATAACAAGCAGAATCACCAAAGGAGAAAATCACAATTTTTAAGTTACCATCATCGAGGTCAGGGTTTGTTTTAGTTGAGCTCTTGATCCTTGACTTTTTAATATTAGATTTTGTTTGGGCAGTTTTAACTGCATTAAAACCAAACAGACAAGCAAAGTTAAAAGATGAATCAGGTGTTGTTGATGTTGATGCTGTTATCATCTTGGACTTGTTTAATTCACTCGTTTAATCTCTTTCTGTGTCGAACCTTTGATTTAATGGGTGTTTTATGATTATACTATGTCTGTGATTCAACAGCATAAGAACCAACAACGTTTCAGTTATTTATGAGAATATATAAGTCATATAGTGCATAAAATATTTTGAGCTCCTGCATAACTTGGACAGCAGAGACATCAACAATCAGAATATGAATCTCAACAATGGTGACATCCAAAAGTTTAATGTTGCAATGCATGCTGGATGCCAGCAAAGTACAAATGCACTGCAGCATGAATAAATTATGCAGCTGAATTGTCCTTTTTTATTGCCACCATTGTTTAGGTTAATATGCCGATTTTTGATATCTGTGTGTGTCTATTTAACGCTGTAGCAGTTTTTTGTGCATGGTTTAAAAATAAACTATTTTTAGCTGATTGTTGTTGGAATTCTTGTTGTAGTTTCACAGTGGTGATAATGTAAAATATTAGTCTGTTAATAACATAACAATGGACAAAACACAGCATGAATTCAGTGAATCAAAAGATTATGTGATGGCTATATCTTCACCAATACATAACTATCAGCACTCAATGACTTTTTCTCCACATTTGTTTCTGCCATGACAAATGTGACTTGCAAAAATAGTTTAAGCAGCCAGAGAAAAAGCAAAAACTGATGTATGAAAAGTCATGGGTCAAGAGCTCGACTAAAGCAAGCGCTGATCTCCTCAATGGTGACATCAAACCAAACATTTTCGATAAAACATCAACATCTAAACTTCTGTTAATTCTCAATAAGATCTTATGTAGAAATAAAGTTAAACTGGTCAGTAATAAGTGTAATAATGTGTAATGGCTGGAAGACAGTAGTTCTGCTCGTAGTTGTAGTTTCTGCTCATATTTTTTCTGTTCTTGTTCCTCTTTTCAGTGGTTCTGCTTGTTAACAGCAGGTGTTCATCATTAATGCTCAACCATCACTTAAACATTAACTTAATTATCTCACTGCAACACAGCATCAATGTTACCTTTTCTCTGTAGTGTGGACACTAGAGGATGTTCCTGTGGGGTTGAAAGGGTTAAAGGTGTAAGATAAAAAGACACACCCACAAAATGTATTTAACCTTAACAAACTGTAAGTTAAAAAACAGTTATACACTGGCAACACTATTGCCAGTAGTTTACTGTAAAATTGAGTTTTGTGGATCACCATTGTGCTGAAGTTCAGGAGAAGATCAAGAAACATTGCTGATATGCTGCATGTTGTTTTATTTAACAGATGGTTATTGTGTAGTTGCTGATGAAGTGAAAATCTCTTTATTTAAAAATGTTTTTAGTAAATTCTAATGAAATAAGTTCATAGTAATACACTCACATTATTAGCATATAATAAATATTAGTTTGTAAATTTAAATGGCAGTCAAACAATTTTAGGCAGTTGGTTTCTGCAAATGAAATGAGGTAACACGAGTTTTAATGTAGTGCATTGTATCTTTACAGTAACAAACTGTAGATTAGAGTAAGTAACTGTACAATCAACAATGTTGCCAGTATTTTACTGTAAAAAAGCCTGGCAAGGTCTAACGGTGTATGAAAGTAAAGGTTGGGTAGTACAAAGGGGCTGTTAAATTGCTGTCAAAAAAATTAATAACATTTAGACTTGCATTATAGATTTAAATTACTCATTTAATGTTATAAAATAACACTTTTTTCTCCATTACAGGAATCAGACTTTGGAGTAAAGAGCAGCTGCAGCAGAACATAAGCACTAAACCCCAAATTAATACAGATTTCACAGTCACATCTTCAGACTCAATTGAAGAAAAATCTAGATTGCTGAATATTGATGGTTGTCTGAAACTGAGTCTTTTAGGTGGACTCATCAATGTAAGTGGAGCTGCAAATTTTCTCAAGGACACCAAGAAATCATTCAATCAACAGAGACTCACATTACATTATCATTCAACCACTAAGTTTGAAGAACTGACCATGAACCACTTTGATGGAGGCATGGCTCACTATGAGAATGAAGTAGCCACACATGTAGTGACAGCAGTGCTGTATGGAGCAGATGCCTGCTTTGTTTTTGACAGAGAAGTTTCATCAGATGAAGACAAAATGGATATAGCTGGAGATGTAAAAGCTGTCTTTGAGAAGCTAAAAGGCATTTCAGCTGGAAACATTGATGCAAGTATGAAAATGAATGACAATCAGAAGACTGCTGTCCAAAAATTCAGCTGTACATTTTATGGTGACTTCCAGCTACCAGGTAACCCAACATCTTTTGAAGAAGCTATGAAGGTTTTTGAAGATCTTCCGAAACTGCTGGGAGAAAACAAAGAGCTTGCGGTTCCTCTGAGAGTTTGGCTTTATCCTTTGGACAAACTTTTCTCAAGAGTTGTAAAGTTTCAGCATGAAATCAGCACAGGTTTAAGCACCGCCATTGAATCTGTTATTGAGAGTTTAAGTACGACTGAGATGAAATGCAGTGATCTTCTGACAGACACGCCTGCTTCGACATTTACTGCATTTCATGACAAAATCAATGACATGAAGAAAAACTGCTACCAGTTCAGATTGAGTCTCATGAAGAAACTCGGCTCTCTCTTACCAAAGATCCGTGGGAAATTCATAGAGGATTCAGCATTGATTGATCTTCTACAAGAACATGAGGAATCTCCATTTGAAAGAAGCACTCTTGAACAATGGCTGAAAGAGAAAGAGGAAGAATCTGACATCATTAAAATATTGCTCACACAACTGAATGACTCAGGAGTGATGGTAGAAATCAACCTCAATAAAAATTTAATGCATCTAAAAGTTAAACATTTGGTCAGCTACACTTTCACATCACTGGACTGGATAGATGTGCTGCTTTCTAAACAAAAGGCCTTCCTGAGTCCTTCAACAAAAGGAAAAAATGAAGAGAAAAGCTCTGAATCTGAACACAAGACTTGGCTCGCACCTGATATCCAAAAGACAATGAGGAACAACTTGAGGGTTTTTAAAAACTTGATTGATTTAAATGATTGCACATCAGCCAAATTCATTGTTGCATCAAAAGAAATGGAAAATAATCCAGGTTCCTGCATACTGCTGTATGAAAATGAATCTAATGAAGCTGTTTGCTTCACTCCTCCATCAAAACCAGACTGTCCAATCATTGAAGATGTCAGATGTTCTCAAGTGGTTCTGAAAGTGTCTCCACCGTGTCCTGCTACAGAGGAGCTCAAGCTACTGTACAAAATGAAGGAAGAGGAAGACTGGAGATCTCAAACTGTGTCAAAGAACCAGAATACAGTTACTCTGACTGATCTCAGACCAGATACTGAGTACAATATTAAATGTGCAGCAGTGGGAAAACTCAACTACACCGTAGACAGTGATGTGACGCGTCTCACAGTCATAAACCAGAAACTCATCAAGGCTAAAGAGTCTGCTATCAAAAATCTAAACTGTACTGAAAACAAGTGCAGTGAACTTCTGGAAAACACCAGGGAAACCACTTTTAGTGCACTTCATAAGAAAATACAAGATATGCAGCAAAACTGCCAAATGTACCGACAAGAATTCAGTGACCGAATCAAATCTGTGATCCAGTCAGTTAAAGCTTGTGAAAAAGAGTCTTGTGCTCTGAAGGATCTTCTACAAGCTCATGATGAGTCTCCATTCAATGAAGAGAGTCTGAAAGAGTGGATCACAGTGAAAGATGATGAATTAAACACAGTTAACGAGTTTCTTCGACAGTTAATGGATTTTGGAGCCGAAGTGGACAGAAGTTTAAACTCATATCTGTCAGATATTCAGGTGGAAAATGTGTTTTGTTACACTTTCAGTTCTCTTGAGCAGCCGGATGAGTTTCTTAATGAGCAAGAAAATTACATGAATCCTCAAATGATGAGAAATCCACAGAAGAAACCTGGTGTGGCGTCTCAATCATGGCTCACTGGAAGCATCAGGGAGAAAATGAGAGAACATCTGAAAACATTTAAAGAGCTGATGGTGTCATGTAGGAGTCAAAGCACTAAATTTATGGTTTCTATAAAAGACCATGAAAAACATCCAGGTTCCTGCATTCTTCTATATACAAATGGATGTAATGAAGCAGTTTGCTTCACTCCTCCATCAAAACCAGACTGTCCAATCACTGAAGATGTCAAATGTGCTCAAGTGGTTCTGAAAGTGTCTCCATCGTGTCCTGCTACAGAGGAGCTCAAACTACTATACAAAATGAAGGAAGAGGAAGACTGGACATCTCAAACTGTGACAAAAAACCAGAATACAGTTACTCTGACTGATCTCAGACCAGATACTGAGTACAACATTAAATGTGCAGCAGTGGGAAAACTCAACTACACCACTGAATCTGATGTCACCACAGTTATCACAAAGGTAATGATGCACATTCAGTATATATATTGCATTGTATTATATATTTACAATACATTTAAAATGGCTGAAATATAGCCAAACTACAACAATCCAGGACAGGTAATCATGTTGACCTCAAACTGTTGTTCTAAGGTTGAAACATTATAGACAATCAAAACGTTTTATAACAACTCCAACTCTTTACAAGAAGGGTTGAATCATTATCACAAGGGGCTTTGGCTAACTTGGGTAAAGTTGGTTTTATATTCGTACATTCGGACTTCTGATAAATTCAGACTTTACAATAAATGTGCAATAAATTAATGTTTGTCAATTTTAAGCAGCGACATGATATTGACAACCAACGATTGTCAACTTACAACATTTTTCACAGTCAATCAAAATAGGCAAGTATTGTTTTAATGGCATATTTACTTGTGAATGTCCACTGAATGTCCAATGTAGTGTGATTAACAAGGCTATTGAATACGGATGTCCGAATGTGCGAATATAAAACCAACTTTACCCAAGTCTTTGGCTATTGTTACCTTTTACTCATTTGACAAGAATGTAAAACACAGAAACAGCAGAAACAGAAACTGCAGACACATCAAAGTCCCAAAACAATGCTGTGTTGAAAATTTGAGGCAAAGTATACACTTGTTAGACACATGCAAACATAACAATCCGCTGACTCTTTTTAAAACCCAAATGAAATAGTCATATAGCGAAAGATCAGTAAAGTCCCCAGAGTATAGTCCAAAAATGTATATCCCAGACCAGAGCGTGCCCATATTAAAATGCTTCAAAGTCTAATACACAATATCTCTCTTCCCAGAGATCACTTTGGACAAATACACCAAGCTAGGTTAGCCAAAACCAAGCCACCTAAACAAACACGAAAAAAAAAACTTCCTTTAAAATAGCCACCCTTCTTTCCTTATTGGTAGGCCCACCATAATAAGAGTCCTTAGAGGCCAACAAAAGTCCCCCTCATAAAAAAAAAAATGCATGTGTAAATTATCAAAATCACCATAAACTCAGAAAAAAAACTATAAATCTACAGGCGTAGCACATATACATAAGCAATGACTTTTTTACTTAAGTGAGCGTCATGCAGGGCTTTACTGTGGCAGTGTCACAGAACCTCTGAGCTGTTTTCACCACCCGCTGGAGTGCAATACGGTCTGATGCTGAACAATTGCCATACCATACTGAGATGCAGTTGGTTAATATGCTCTCGATAGTACAGCGATAAAAGTCAACCAATATCTTGGGACAAAGTTGAGCTTTCTTAAGGCTCCGCAAGAAATAAAGCCGCTGTTTTGCTTTCTTGTAGATTTTGGAGGTATTCAGGGACCAGGTAAAGTCATCAGAGATGTAAACCCCCAAAAACTTGAAACTAGAGACACGTTCCACTGTGACTCCATTGATGTAAATGGGGGCATGTGCCTGACTCTGAGTTTGCCTAAAGTCCACGATGATCTCTTTGGTCTTCTGGGTGTTGAGTACCAAGTTATTATCAGCACACCACCCAATCATGCGCTGGACCTCAGCCCTATAGGCCGTCTTGTCATTCCCTCTGATCAGGCCAACCACTGTAGTGTCATCAGCAAATTTGATAATGGTGTTTGAATCATATGCAGCAACACAATCATGAGTGAAGAGAGAATATAAAAGAGGACTCAACACACAGCCTTGTGGCAAACCAGTGTGCATGATGAGAGTGGAAGACAAAATGTTGTCAAGCTTAACATCCTGGTGTCTGTTAGTCAAAATTCAACTTCCGTCTGGCATTATAATACCTGGCTTGATTGGTGTGTGCTTTCCTCATTACCCCTTTAGAGCATCCTGCTGGAGTTGTTGTTGTCATTCTATGAGGGAATATCGTGATTGTCCCGGATTTGGAGAATGAGCAACAAGTCATTCTAGGGGACCTTTCAACTGCCTGCCCAGTGCTAGTTCAGCTGGTGAGTGTCCTGTGGTCTCATTGCAAGCGGTGTTAATAGCAAAATGAAATTCAGCCAGTAACCTGTCCCAGTCACGATGGCTTTTACCTACAAAGGATGCAATCATGGTCTTGATGGTTCTGTTGACATGCTCCGAGAGATTTGTTTGAGGGTGGTAGCTGGTGGTGAGCTTTCTTGTTACTCCCCATCTCTTACACAGATCCTCCATCAGCTGACTTAGAAATTGGGGCCTACGGTCTGACAGTAGGAATTTTGGAACTCCCTACCTTGTAAATACCTCCTCTTGCAGATTCTGGCAGATTTGATGCTTCTTGCTATCTCTGATGGCAAAAAGTTTTAGCCATTTTGTGAAATAATCAACTACTACTAGAAGATACACATTTCCCTTTTTACTTTTGGGAAGGGGCCTCATAAGGTCCACCCCCTACCCCGGTTCCTCCACCTCCATGGACTGGAGAAAACCAGAGGGTTTGGTGTTGCTGGGCTTGTATTTCTGGCAGACTGTGCACTCTTTCACATACTTCCATACATCTTTGCGCACTTCAGGCCACCAGGCGACTTCTAGTATTCTCAGAAGTGTCTTCATTCTCCCTCAATGTGCCCCTAGTGGATTGTTATGGAAGTAATCGATGAAGGTAGTGGTTAGAGTCTTGGGCACTACTAGCTGGTACTTTGTACCTGCAGCAAAGGGGGACACTCTGTACAAAACCCCTTGCTGAACTTCCCATCGAATGCGGTTGACGTCATCCATGATTCCGAGCCTCCCCTTTAACTCACTCACCTCAACATCCTCACTCTAGGCTTTTAATATTTCTGCCATGGTTGATGGGATATCCAAATTCCAATGGGAGAATTTCTCGTCAACATACACCACTAAGGGGACGTTGCAATGCTGAGGTCTGGACAAGGCATCGGGCACTACATTGTATTGTATTGTACCTGGAAGTGAAACCACTGGAGCCTTAAGGTCCATCTTGTCAAGAGGTAGTTTTGGGTGAGTTAAAGGCCCAGGTCAAGGCAGCATGGTCCGTATACACCATGAAGGGTACTCCCCCCAGGTAGTAGTGCCACTTTTCGACGGCCCACACCACTGCAAGGCACTCTTTTTCTGAGGTTGAATAATTCACCTCTGCTCCCCTCAAACCTCTTGAGGCATATGCAATCACCTTCTCTTCTCCACCAATGTTCTGGGTTAGAACTGCTCCCAGGCCAACTGAGCTAGCATCCGTCTGGAAGGGTTGTGTCAGATCAGGTTGAATTAGTACAGCGGCATTTTGCAGAGCATGTTTGAGACTCTCAAAGCTCAACTAGGTTTCTTTGGTCCATGTCCATTTCAGCCCTTTCCTTTTAAGGTGGTTCAAAGCACCAGCCAGTTCAGCAAAGTGTGGGATAAACTTGTGGTACCACCCAGCCAACCCCAAGAATCTCCAACAAGTTCCAACAAGTTTTGTGGGGTTGGGTACTCACTGATGGCGGTGATCTTGTCCGAGTCGATTTTTACTCCTTCCTCGGACACGACATGTCCCAAAAACTTGAGCTCTGTTTTCATAAAGTGGCATTTCTTTAGGTTTAGGGTAAGATTAGCCTATTTCAGCTTCTGAAAGACAGCTTTAAGATCTTTCAAGTGTTGTTGTTGGCATGGGGAGTAGACAATAATATCATCTATGTAGATGAAACACACACTTCCTCTTAGTTTACCCAACACTCTCTTCATCAGCCTCTGGAACGTGGCCCCAGCATTTTTCAGCCCAAAGGGCATTGTCAAGAAATGAAATAATACATTTATAAAGGCTGTCTTTTCTCTGCTGCTTTCTTCCATTTCGACTTGCCAGTGTCCAGATTTTAAGTCGAGGGTACTGAAATAATGGGCGCCTTGCAACGACTCCAGTATATCGTGGAAGAGAGGCATCGGGTAGGCATCTTGGGGAATTTTGGAGTTGAGTCGGCGATAATCCATGCAGAACATTAGACTGCCATCTGTCTTTGAGACCAATACTTCTAGAGATGCCCAAGGGGTTTGATATGGCTCGATGATATCAAGCTCCTTTTCCATCACCTCTTTCTTTAAGGGAGAAACTCTATAGGCTTTCGACCAAACTGGTATGTCATCAGCTGTTACAATCCGATGGGTGGCTTGAGTGGTTCTCCCTAGAGTTCCAGAACAGACAGTTACCCATTTATTTAGGAAGGGTTGGATTTCTGGTGGATGACTTGCTATGATGTCTTTTCTGCTAGTGGTTATTGCAGTTGCTGTCTCCAGCTCTCCACCCTTCTCCATTGGCACAGCTATGAACAAAGAGGTAACCGGTTCCCTCTTCAGTATGCACTGTTGCTCCCACTGTGGTTGCTGGAGAAAAGGGTAGACTCAAACTTGCTCATTGCAGTGACATTCAGCTGTAAACCAGTTTGTCTCAGAAAGTCCAATCCGAGGACCAGAGGAAATGCCAGGTGTTCATTTGAGATTACATAGGTGTCAATGGTCCAGACCATTCCATGCCACTCATAAACCACAGGAATTCTACCCTCTGATACGTGAGCCTTTCCATCTGCCACCATGAACGTCCTGCTCGAACTCTGCAGCAGTCTTTCTTCTGTTTTTTTCACAGCCTCCCATAACTGTTTCTGCATTAAAGAGTAAGTTGAACCAGTGTCGACAATAGCTTCGACGTGGTAATTCCTCACATCTACGGCCAAGTTCAGCAGAGGAGGTGTGGTTCTTTGAATTAATGAGACATGTTGAACTTTTGTACTTGGATGTGATTTGGATTGTTGGTCACGTCGGAATGAGGCACTTTTTTTTTCCTTCATTAGTTACCTTGAGCTGGTTGACTCAAGCCCAGTAATCCTTCTTTGAATTCAAGTCCCTCTCTACCAAAGATCCCACTTTAACTAGCTGCTCTACGGTATGCACTGCACCTCTGAGATTGCTCACCAGGGAAGGGTTGCAACTATTTAGAATTCGTCTTACCACCTCCTCTTCTGGCAAGTTGTCTCGCCATCTCAGACACAGAGCTCTATAATCATAGGCAAAGTCACGGATACTCTGGTTTGGGCCTTGAATCATAGCCTTTAGCTGGTCTTCTAACTCAGTCAGGTAATAGGTAGAAAGAAAGGCAGACATGAAGGAGTGTTTAAACTCATCCCAGTTGCAAATCTTTAACTTTTCAGCTGCCCACCAACTCCTTGCAGGACCTGTTACAAAAAAGGTTGAATCATTATCACAAGGGGCTTTGACTATTATTACCATTTACTCATTTGACAAGAATGTAAAACACAGAAACAGCACGAATGCAAATACATCTAAGTCCCAAAACAATGTTGTGTGTTAAAAGCTTTGAGTAATGAATCGTTTTTTGGCACAATTTGATGTAAGCCTCAAATGCTTCAGAAAGCCTCGGTTTCCCATCACTACCAAAAACGTATATCCTGGACCAGAGCATGCCCATATGAAATGGCTCCAAAGTCTTATAGACAATGTCTCTCTTCCCAGAGATCACTTTGGACAAATACACCGAGCTAGGTTAGCCAAAACCAAGCCACCTCATCAAACACGTAAAAAAAGAAAAACTTCCTTTAAAATGGCCGCCCTTCCTTCCTTATTGGTAGGGAGTCCTTAGAGGCCAACAAAAGTCCCCCTCATAAAAAAATGCATGTATAAATGATCAAAATCACCATAAACTCAGAAAAAAAAACCCTATAAATCTACAGGCGTAGCACATATACATAAGCAACAGAGGTGGAGATTCCAGGGGTCAGAAAGTAAAAGTCCTGCCATATTTTTATTCCACCCACTGAAGCATTAATGAGATAAATAAGTGATTAATTGAGTGATGATTGAGCATTATTGAAGACACCTGATGATAACAAGCAGAATCACCAAAGGAGAAAATCACAATTTTTAAGTTACCATCATCAAGGTCAGGGTTTGTTTTAGTTGAGCTCTTGACCCTTGACTTTTAATGTTAGATTTGTTTGAGTTTTTAACTGAGTTGTAACAGCCGGACAAAGCATAGAGAAAAGATGATCAGGTGTTGGTTGTGTTTTCACATAATTGTAATTTGAGTAATTTAGAGCCCAATCTCTAAGTTAGATTTACATTATTGATTACAGCAGCACTGTGATTCTGCAGAAGATCAGCTTATACAATACAGAATTTTTGAGAAAGTTGTCCTTATCACAAAAAAAAAAAAAATTCTTTTAGGCACACACAAACATCAAGTATCAGCCTGTGAATCTCAACAACGGTGACAAGCAACATATTCTGATCAACAGATCAACTCTGAACATTAGAAAACAAGCTACTAAAAAGTCACAGAAAAACAGCAAAATTTTAATAGTGAGAATAAATGAAATTACTAAGACAATTAAGCTCATAATTTATTCATGCAGCAATGCATGATGGGAGCCATGGATGAATTTTGATTGGTGGCTCCCAGAATGCACTGCAACATGCTTTATGATGGCCACCACTGTTGAGATTCACAGGATGATTCTTGATGTCTGTGTGTTTAAATGAGCTCTGCTTTTTTTTTTTTTTTTTTTTTTAAATCAGAACTCTTAAAAAAAAAAAATGTATTGTAAAAGCTGATCTTGTGCTGTAGAATCACAGTTCTGCTGTAATCAATAATGTAAATCTAACTCAGAGATTGGGCTCTAAATGAGTTCAGTGATTCAGATCAAATAATGTTTATGTAAAAACATAACCAACACCACCTGATCATCTTTTAACTTTGCTTGTCTGTTTGGTTTTAATGCAGTTAAAACTGCCCAAACACAATCTAATATTAAAAAGTCAAGGATCAAGAGCTCAACTAAAGCAAACCCTGACCTTGATGATGGTAACTTAAAAATTGTGATTTTCTCCTTTGGTGATTCTGCTTGTTATCATCAGGTGTCTTCAATAATGCTCAATCATCACTCAATTAATCACTTATTTATCTCATTAATGCTTCAGTGGGTGGAATAAAAATATGGCAGGACTTTTACTTTCTGACCCCTGGAATCTCCACCTCTGGTAAGCAATGACTTTTTCACTTAAGTGAGCATCATGCAGGGCTTTACTGTGGCAGTGTCACAGTTTTGTACATTGTTTTAAATCCCAAAATGTATAAATCAGCATAACATATGTAATAGTTTTTAAAAGCACATTTTAGTAATTTTAATTATCACTAAATATAAAAAGGAATCTTAAAGGGTTAGTTTACCAAAAATTTAAGTTGACCCCTCTAACATCTCCATTTGTGTTCTACTAAAGAATGTTTGAGGGGAAAAAGTAAGCTAATGTTTAAATGTTAATTAACCAATAGGAAATTTAATTAAAAATATACAAATAAGAGATTAAAAAAAAAAAAATAGAAATCAAAACCTTACTCTCTAAACTGAAATTTCATTTAGTATTTCAGGAGGAAATATTAGGAAACCTTTTCTGGGTTGAATTACGTGAAAAGGCCTTTATTGTTAACTAGGATCCTATTGCAATTTTTTCCATTTTGATTAAGATTTATAAATATAACATTGTACAACATTTACATATAATAAACTTTATTGTTATTGTGTTTCATGTTTTACATACAGAACAAAAATGATCTCATCAAGAAAAGCATCTTAATTAAAGATGGAAATCCTGCTCGATACCGTCTGCAAACAAGTACAGACAATTTGGATAAAAAATCTGAACTACATAAAAAAATCACTTTTGGAGAGAGAGACAAAAACAAACCCCATAAAACCATTCTGATGGTGGGAGAAACAGGAACAGGAAAAACAACCATGATCAATGTGATGATCAACTACATGTTGGGTGTTCAGAGAGAAGACAAGGTTTGGTTTGAGATCACAGATGATCAGAGTGACCGAACATCAGCTCACAGTCAGACCTCCAGCATCACTGTTTATGGGTTTTATCTACAAGAGAGTCCAATCCATTTAACAATCATCGACACTCCAGGATATAAAGACACTCAGAGTATTGAAGTTGATAAAGAGATCGCTGTGATTTTGCTTAGTTTAAGTAAATCTGCAGAAGGGATTCATGAAATAGATGCAGTGTGTCTGGTGATTAAAGCAACACAGAATCGACTCTCTGACAGACAACAATACATATTTGATGCTGTTCAGTCTTTATTTGGAAGAGATATTGTTCAAAACATAGTCTTGCTCTTCACACACTCAACTGGATCTCACCCTAAAAATGCCCTGATGGCTGTTAAAGATGCTAAAATCAAGTGTGCAGTGAATGACGAGAATCAGCCAGTGTTTTTCATTTTTGACAACTGCCAGTCAGAAGCTGCTGAAGGACATGAAATTGTACAGGAACAATCATGGAATATCATCTTTAGAGGAATGGCAGAATTGTTCAAGTTTCTTGACACAATACAACCAAAAACCCTGAAGATGACTCAAGATGTTTTACAAAAACTGAAGCAGTTGGAGGCAAAATTTTCTAATCTACAATCATGTGTTCAAGTAATGGAACTAAAGCAAAATGAGCTGAAACAAACTCAAGCTGCTCTGGAGAAGAACAAGAAATATGTCAAAGAAAATAAAAACTTTGAGTATGAAGTTGAAGTGCCCTACAAAGAGAAGGTTGATATTGATCGCTCTGTAGCCAGTGTGGCATTGTGTTGCACCGTCTGTGAGGAGAACTGCCATTATCCAGGATGCTGGTGGTTCGGTGATGTGTCACGGTGCAGCGTGATGAAAGATGGTCACTGTACGGTGTGCACAAATAAATGCCACTACAGCAAACATGTCAAAGCAGCAAAAATGTATGTAACAAAGACAAAGAAAATAAAAATCACAGATGAATATTTAAAGAACGAATATGCTGAGAAAATTAGGGATGGTGTGTCTGTGGTCAAGAAGCTGGAAGAAGAACTGCAACAATTACAGATGGATAAAATAAAGCTGGTGAATGGAAGCTTTTCACTGTGTGGAAGCTCTGGAGATGATCGCACTCAATGCTGATTCTCTGATCACAATCCTGCATATTGAGAAGCTGAAAGGAATAAATGAGCCTGAAAAGGCTGTAATGCTGGAAAACATCATACAAATAAATAATTTAATAAAATTTCAAGTATTTTTGAATACAACTTAAATTCTGAGATCAAGATTAAGTTTTGCTTGTGAATAGCATGTATATGCTGGACCCTCACTGAGACTAGTCCCAAAATGGCATAGAAAATAGGATCTTGAAAATGTTTGCAATTTTCTAATTTGTATGTTGCTTTAAATAAACCACATCTGCTAAATCATCAGATTTTTGTAATTGTTGTGATTCTTGTAATTCCCCTCAAATTGACAGCAACATAATGTAAACAGATTGTACAGTAAAATACTGTTGAAAATATAGCAATAATATTGTAAAAGCAACAAATTGCCACAATATTATAATTAATATTATGGTCAAATGATGCATGAGACAATCAAAACATATTATTAAGCACTGCCATCTAGAGGCCATATGAGAAAATGTTGAAATGTCCCTTAAAGTGGTGGTTGATTATGATTTCACTTTTTTAACTTTAGTTAGTGTGTAATGTTGCTGTTTGATCTTAATCAACATCTGCAAAGTTACGATGCTCAAAGTTCAATGCAAAGGGAGATATTTTCTTTTACAGAAATTACTTTTTAAGGACTACAACAAACGGCTGGTAGGGACTACAACAAGCTTCTTCCTGGGTTAGTGACATCACTAACCTTAAAATTTACTTAAACCACACCCCCGAGAACACGCAACAAAGGGGGTGAGACCACGTTATTGCAATACAGTACATAACACAAATGCAATTGCAAGTCATAAAAGCAAGATGACAAGAGTCATAACCGTAATTAAACTAAACTATACCTGTTCTATCTTCATGCAGCATATATTCTCTGGCTCTGTAGAATTTTACAACAGTTCCCACACGAGCGATTTATAGATTATCATGACAGAATATGCTAATCAATGACTTTAAGGTAGTTAACTCCACATCAGCTACATAAATTCATCAACTAACCATTCAACATCCTGTTGCATTCTACATGTTGTCACTTTTTCTTGAGTCTCTTCAAGCTGGTCAATTTCTGTGTAAATGTACATTTTTGACCAATATTTTGATGTCATTTCAGCAAGAAATTACTACTCTAGTAATTAAAAAGGCCTATTTGTTTAGTTCTCAACAAAGCTCACACTATTTTGCTATAAATCATCAAACTGTGACACTGCCTCGGAACAGAAGTCTGTCCGAAATCAGTTTCATGAGGTGCCTTCATATACAAACGCTGCTTTACAAGTCATTGCCTGATAAGGCAGTGAGGCAACGAGTCAGCTGCCTAGGTTTTCGGATGCAGCCCAAAAATGGGTGTGTCGGACAAAGGAGACATGTAAAACTGTAAAAAAGACTTTATCTTTAATCAGGGTCAGACTCAGAGATTCATCTTCATCACAAGTACTGTTACAGTACTGGAGCTCTGGCCGGACAGCAGGGGGAAATACTGTAGACCTACTGTAAACACAATTTTCAAAATTTGTAAATTTTTTACAGTCTATGAATTTTACATAGGAATTTATGGGCTGCATTTTAGTATGTTCTTCAGAGAACTGCCCTTTAGAAAAGATGCATAAAGGGTTCTCCAGGTAGTTCTACCCATGAAGGAATCTGAAGAACCCAAATGTAAATTTAGCTATTTATGTATGTTATATATGTGCACTTATGAATTTTAGGTGAGACATTTTCACAATGCAACTGTCTGTTGTATTTTGCATTAGTATTAATAAAAGAAAATGCAGCAGTAACAGGCGTGCAGTAGCTTAACAATCCATTCTTATATTCTGCTTCACACTTCAGGTTACTAACGACCCCTAGTGGGCAGAGCATATTTACTCAGAATAACATTTTAAGCCAACACAACACTGTCATATACCTAGATTTTTGAAAAAAAAAATCTTCATTTTAGGTCTGGAAGTGAATAAAGATCTTCATTTTTATCTATTTTTGCAAGTTTGAGGTTGGAATCAGTATGTACTTCTGCGCAGAAATTCATGTCAGAATCCAGTGTGTCTCATCTTCACTAGTGTGTGTTGGTCAGTATGTGAATCATCTCGTCCCACTTTGTCCATCTCTTAAAATAACCCAGAGCAGCTGAAACAAAGCCTGAGAGACTGGAACAGTTAAAGGTGATAAAGAGGATCTTTTCGTCGACTGAGAAACCAAAGACTGTTACTGAGTTTTTTAAATGAGCGCATGTGTAAGAACAACCCCCCTCCTTTCGAGGGAACGCCTCCCAAAAATCGTGCACGAGTATTGGAACACGAGTGTTTACCACCAGCATTCGCTGTATCGTGTTTTTTGGATTCATTATGTCAGACTCACCGCAGGTAACTAATAATCTGCAGTTGTTACTCCTGTCTCCAGACAAAAACATTGCATGCGGCGCCTCTGGAGTGTGGAAAGTTACTGGAGCGCGCAGCTGCGCTCGTCTCTCACAAGGAACGTCACGGCAGTGATTGACAAGCCAGAGGGCCAATCGTTTACGCGATGATCGCCCATTCTATCATTGTTTAAATAAAGCTTTCTTTGTATAAAAATGATCTGCTAAATGAATTAAGTAAAACACTATATTGACTGTTTAGGGACTATTGTAATTGTTTTAATAAGCACTGCCACCTAGGGGCCATATGAAAAAAAAAACAAAAAAAAACCCTTCAGTTCATCTGTCATTTTCGGGCTTCACATGTTTAAAGGTGCCATCGAACGTTTTTTTACAAGATGTAATATAAGTCTAAGGTGTCCCCTGAATGTGTCTGTGAAGTTTCAGCTCAAAATACCCCATAGATTTTTTTTAATTCATTTTTTAACTGCCTATTTTGGGGCATAATTAAAAATGCGCCGATTCATGTTGCGGCCCTTTTAAATCGCGCGCTCTCCACCCCCGGAGCTCGTGCTTGCCTTAAACAGCATAAACAAAGTTTACACAGCTAATATAACCCTCAAAATGGATCTTTACAAAGTGTTCGTCATGCATACTGCATGCATGCGTCGGATTATGTGAGTATTGTATTTATTTGGATGTTTACATTTGATTCTGAATGAGTTTGAGGCTGTGATCTGTGGCTAACGGCTAATGCTACACTGTTGGAGAGATTTATAAAGAATGAAGTTGTGTTTATGAATTATACAGACTGCAAGTGTTTAAAAATGAAAATAACGATGGCTCTTGTCTCCGTGAATACAATAAGAAACAATGGTAACTTTAACCACATTTAGGGTTGCCAACTTCTGGAAAGGAAAATAAGGGACAATCATGGTTCTTTATAGGAAAATAAGCGACAGAATAAGGGACACTCAAAATATTTGTATTATACCACACAGTGTATGTCATTTCACTATCTGCAGTTAAGTATGTGTATAAAAGATGTATAAAAGGTTCTCAGACATAAACACATTTGGGTAAATTTGTGTCAAAATCAACCAAATTTCAGAAACTTTCCCTGATCAAATTTTTGATTTTCTTTTCTTTCTTTTTTTTCTAAATAAAGACAAACATAAATCAAGAAGTTAGCCAAAATATTAAATGTAATGGATGCATATTTACTGAGTATTCCAATATTTTGTAGAGGGGGGGCAGAATTACAATTTTCACCTGAGATTTGGAGTCAGATTACAGGGGGGGGTTAAATGACTTTAGAACAACATATTTTACACAGAGATTGGTAGGACTGTTAGTTAAATCTGTTGACGTTAGCAATCTTTGTTGCATTATATGCCAACAGTTCAAAAATGGCAAAAAGCACTTCTTGAGTTTTTTTGCCCAAAGTTTGCATTTCTGTAACTCATATTACAGATATCCTTTTAGATTATAATTCTTAACAAACTTTTTTTTCTTTTCTTAATTTTTAAGTCCCAATATGGTTAATTTCCAGAGAAAGGGATCTCAGTGCACCTCCAATAGTGAAAATTGGTACACATTTTTCTGAAGAACAAATAATGTTGAAATTATAAATGTATCTCGTTTTTTTCTGTCAACACAATTGGACATTCCTGTCTGAGTGCCATAAATAGTATTTTTCCAAAGTTTGTGTGCCTGTAATTCTAAAAGTATTATCTCAATATCAGTCTATATTCTCATTCTTAATAAACTTTTCTAGGCCCTATATGTTTCAGTCCCATATAATGTGGCTCAAAATTGTTGAATTTGACCCATTTTATATATATATATATATATATATATATATATATATATATATATATATATGTATGTATAGCTACACAAACAGATATTAAACATCAACCTCTATTCAAAATCATAAACCATAAACAACAACAACAAAAAAAAGTCAGCAAGATAGGCCTACATAGATGGCATAAAAATTTGAAAGCATAATAATTGAACATCTTTAAAATTTCAGCCAATAAAGCATTTTTTTAAACAATGGTACTTAAAAGTTTGAACTAAATGGCTGCTTTTGGTGCTTGAGACTTTATTATTTTAGTTAGGCTACTTAAATGAACGTAACGTTTTTTTCTCTATATGGTCAAAAGAGAAATATTGAGCTGTTGTGTGAGGAGAACCAGTGGAGAACAGGGCAGCGACCGATGTTAGCTTATAGATAGCCTATACACGTTAGCTAACGATATGCAACACTGTTCTCAGATCACAATATTGTACAGATTATTATGAATCAGGCAAAAGCAAAGCTATTGGTCATCTAGGAGTAACGTTATTGATTACTAATAACAGAAACTAATAAACTTCCTTAATATCCATCTACACTACCGTTACGTGATATAGCGGTTTCTCATCACGACTGATTTGGTAACGTTAGCAAATGTAAAAAAAAACAAAAAAAAAACAAGACTTACGGTGCACAATTCACGTTTCATCTCTCTGACGGATCCGTGTTCATGTCTCCCGCCGGAGGTCGAACATAAGTAGTGTTACTGTATGTGTTTCTTGTAATGTTATCCTTTATTCATTCATTATGTGTTATGAGTTTATTCTGTGCCGATCACTGATAGTGTTGGGGTGCATGATTATGTAGTTGTGTGAACTTGAATGTACGTTTACAGTCAAGTTTATATGCATGGCATGAATGAAATTGGAGTACATTACCAGCACATAATTCAAAACTGTGTGAGTGTGAGTCTGTATGCATTTGTGTACATAATTTGTTCATCAGTGTTGAAATTGATTCAAGTAAAAACGGTGAAGAAGCATCGTGTGTGTACATTTATTCATTTAATATAATGATTTACAGTAGTATTACAATGTTGAACTCCATCATATCGCCAGGATGATAATCCTCCGGTCTATAATGAACGCGTTTTTCGAAGCAGATGCAGAAGTCAAGTCCGTCTCTTCTATATTTTATATAAGGTGGTATATGGGATGTCTCCTATAAAGGGACCTCCCCTTTTCTTCTTATTAGCATAACAGTGCATTCAAGAGTAACTGAGTCAGTAATGCATATGCAGCAAGAGAGTAACACATGCATTCAAACTGTCATTCCAGTACATTAAAACACATTTTCCACACTGAATAAATTGCCATCCGAATGCATAAGTTCTATCACTGAGGTGCAGAGCAAATTTATATTTACAGACGTCCAAATGAGAAACAATTACCACTCAAATAGGGCTTAAGTCTGTGGCATTTGTAGTTGTTGTATTTCTGTTGTTTTTTTTTTCTCTTTTCTCAGTTCTTCTTGCTCCTCTTTCCTTCAATGATTCTGCTTGTTAACAGCAGGTGTTCATCACTAATGCTCAATCATCACTTGACTTGGTAATTTAACGCTGGGAATTTTGCTGTGTGGTTCAGGTGTGTTTGATTGGGGTTGGAGCTAAACTCTGCAAGATGGTAGCTCTCCAGGAGAAGAACTGCTCTGGGAAGGTGACACTTAATAATTAATTTCATAAAAATATTCTGATTAGATGGAAATGTAGTTCAGCCAGCTGTCATTAGAGAGCAAAACAAATAAAATCTAGTGTATGGCTTTGCTGTTAGCTAAATAGAAATGAGTTTATTGTTAAAGTTGTTCAAGTCTAGTGCAAAGAAACTGGCCTCTGGTTTATGTGGGCGAAGCTGTGCAGCTTTTAGTACCATAATAGTTTGTGAGTTTGTTTGCTTTTTGTTTTATTCTTTCATAGTGAACTGTTCTTGCTGATACACAACTGATAAAAATGTCTGAACATCTAAAAATTGTCACCTTTGATTTGTGCATGAGTTAATTATCAGTCAATCCTGAGTGTTCTGATAGAGAGGAATTCAACTGTTCTACAAATGCCATTAAACTTTGAACTATTTTTAGTTGATTTGTTGTTTAGCAGAGTCATTTATGGTACCTTTATCTCCACCATTATGTGACCATATGCATGAACATTTTCCTCTAAATCACATGGCAATAATAAGGGTGTTGCCCTCAGTATAAAAACACCTGTTGATCTATTTGACTGCAAGTGAGTCAGTTGAACAAGGAAGCTTCATTTAAAGAGTAAGTAGATCCATTTTAAATGTATTTTACTGTCAAGATCTCTCCATATTTATAAGACTAATGAAGTACATTACATTTTGTACACAATGATATATGTGAATATACCAAGCATCTTCTGTATATGTATGTTAACAGTTTGTTTAGCACTAAAGTAAACAAAGTAGACATTGATTAATGTACTGATGGCTTTGGAAATCGTACATATGAAAAAGATCATTTGCTAATACTCCAAACAAATAAATATATACTTTCAGGTTCAGGTGAGATCTTTTATGTTCCCATTGAAATAACTTTTCCTTCTGTGTATATCAAGCCATCTCTGTGTTTCTGAGAAAAAAAGAAAAAAAAACTTTATTTAGCAGCACATTTCTTGGTAACCTGAAGAACTCCCCATGCATGGACCCAGTCATGACAGATAACCTCCAGTCTTCAAATGGGTAAGATTATGCTATTATGCACTGTAAAATAAGTTTGTGTATTATTTTTTTTATTATTATTATTTAACTAATAAAGAAAACACATTATTTGAATATTAAAACTGAAATATCAAACTTAATATAAACTTTTAAATTCACCCTTTGTTTAACAAATTAAGAAGGCACCACCAATTATCTACAGAACAAAGTAACTAAAGCAGTCTCTAACTTAAGTGGTTCAGGCTGAATGAACTGCCAATGTTTCATACTTTCAATATAAACGTGGTTCCAGCACATGCTTAAATCCTGCATGCTTACATGTCTGGACTAAAAAACATATTTTGAGTATGAAAACTAAATGTAATGCTTTTATTATTTTTTAAAATTACTTTTAGTGCTAAATCTCAGGTTTCAGTTATTAACTGTTTGCAATAATCAAATTTCAAGATTTCAATGTAAACTTTCAATTTTTTTTTTAACAAAAGCATTTAATCTTCTAGAAGTTAGAGTTGGACAAATCAACTCTGAAAGAAGTTTTGATTTTCTTGAGTCTACTTCATCCAGCACTATTTGTTCTCTGTGTTCTTGAGTATCTCAATACTGTCTGTTTTACTGGCTGAGAAATCACTTAAGAAGATTCAGCCAGAGATTGGTTTGAACCAATGCAAATCAATTCAGACCTTTTTGCAATTTCGTTTGACCAATTCACTGAAAAGAAAGAACTTACTCAAAAGAATGATTTCTTCACAAATGATTGCCATTAATGGTTCAGTCAACAGAAACACAGAACACAAGTTATAACTGCTAAAATATCCACAGAGAAACGTCTGTTGGAGCGTTCATGGTAAAGTGTGTACGATTGTTTAGCTGCAGGTGCCACTGGGTCAAACCTCTATTGGAATCTAAAATGTCACTTCTTCTTTTCCGTGTTTTATCTAGCATGGATCCAGTGGGAGTGAATTCAATAGAGACTGCAGCTCTAGGGAGACCCTTCCAGCTGGGGATGCTGTATGACTGCAGGAGAGATGAACTCGTACCAGGTGATGAACTATTGACCCAAATCTGTACAGTCTTGAATGTTTTCAAGGCCCTAAAAAAATTTACTACAGACCTAAATAAAAATCTTCCTCAGCATCCATAACTCTTCTGAGATCTGATATGCTGGCAATTCTGGTTTAAATTTGTTGAATTTATAGATAGCTCTGCATTATGATATGGCATTAATGGCTTAATCCATGGATGTTGCTTACACAGTATTTAGTGATGCATCTGCTCAGAGACTTTTATTTAAATGAATATCAGAATAATAAAATAACGTTTTTTCTCCATTAAAAGGAATCAGACTTTGGAGTAAAGAGCAGCTGCAGCAGAACATAAGCACTAAACCCCAAATTAATACACTTTTCACAGTCACAGCTTCAGACTCAATTGAAGAAAAAACTAAATTGCTGAATATTGATGGTTGTCTGAAACTGAGTCTTTTAGGTGGACTCATCAATGTAAGTGGAGCTGCAAATTTTCTCAAAGACACCAAGAAATCATTCAATCAACAGAGACTCACATTACATTATCATTCAACCACTAAGTTTGAAGAGCTGATCATAAACCACTTTGCTTCTGGAGACATGGCTCACTATGAGAATGATGTAGCCACACATGTAGTGACAGCAGTGCTGTATGGAGCAGATGCCTGCTTTGTTTTTGATAGAGAAGTTTCTTCAGATGAAGACAAAAGGGTGATAGCAGGAGAAGTAAATGCTGCATTAGAGCAGCTAAAAGGCATTTCAGCTGGTGCTAGTATGAGACTGAATAAAAATCTGAAGACTGCTGCCCAAAAATTCAAGTGTACATTTTATGGTGACTTCCAGCTACCATGTAACCCGACCTCTTTTGAAGAAGCTATGAAGGTTTTTGAAGATCTTCCGAAACTGCTGGGAGAAAACAAAGAGCTTGTGGTTCCTCTGAGAGTTTGGCTTTATCCTTTGGACAAACTTTTCTCAAAAATTGTAAAGTTTCAAAATGAAATCAGCATGGGTCTAAGCACAGACATTGAATCTGTTATTGAGAGTTTAAGTACAACTGAGATGAAATGCAGTGATCTTCTGACAGACACGCCTGCTTCGACATTTACTGCATTTCATGACAAAATCAATGACATGAAGAAAAACTGCAACCAGTGCAGATTGAGTCTCATGAAGAAACTCGGCTCTCTCTTACCAAAGATCCGTGGAAAATTCATAGAGGATTCAGCATTGATTGATCTTCTAAAATATCATGTGGAATCTCCATTTGAAAGAAGCACTCTTGAACAATGGCTGAAAGAGAAAGAGGAAGAATCTGACATCATTAAATCATTGCTCACACAACTGAATGAGTCAGGAGCAATGGTAGAAAACAACCTCAATAAAAATTTGATGAATCTGGAAGTTAAACATTTGGTCAGCTACACTTTCACATCATTGAGCTGGACAGATGAGCTGCTTTCTAAACAAAAGGCCTTCCTGAGTCCTTCAACAACAGGAAAAAATGAAGAGAAAAGCTATGAATCTGAACACAAGACTTGGCTCGCACCTGATATCCAAAAGACAATGAGGAACAACTTGAGGGTATTTAAAAACTTGATTGATTTAAATGATTGCACATCAGCCAAATTCATTGTTGCATCAAAAGAAATGGAAAATAATCCAGGTTCCTGCATACTGCTGTATGAAAATGAATCTAATGAAGCTGTTTGCTTCACTCCTCCATCAAAACCAGACTGTCCAATCATTGAAGATGTCAGATGTGCTCAAGTGGTTTTGAAAGTGTCTCCACCGTGTCCTGCTACAGAGGAGCTCAGACTACTGTACAAAATGAAGGAAGAGGAAGACTGGAGATCTCAAACTGTGTCAAAGAACCAGAATACAGTTACTCTGACTGATCTCAGACCAGATACTGAGTACAATATTAAATGTGCAGCAGTGGGAAAACTCAACTACACCGTAGACAGTGATGTGACGCGTCTCACAGTCATAAACCAGAATCTCATCAAGGCCAAAGAGTCTGCTATCGAAAATCTAAACTGGACTGAAAACAAGTGCAGTGAACTTCTGGAAAACACCAGAGAAACAACTTTTAGTGCACTTCATAAGAAAATAAAAGATATGAGGCAAAACTGCCAAATGTACCGACAAGAATTCAGTGACCGAATCAAATCTGTGATCCAGTCAGTTAAAGCTTGTGAAAAAGAGTCTTGTGCTCTGAAGAATCTTCTACAAGCTCATGATGAGTCTCCATTCAATGAAAAGAGTCTGAAAGAGTGGATCACAGTGAAAGAAAAAGAATTGAACACAGTTAATGAGTTTCTTCGACAGTTAATGGACTTTGGAGCCGAAGTGAACAGAAGTTTGGACTCATATCTGTCAGATATTCAGGTGGAAAATGTGTTTTGTTACACTTTCAGTTCTCTGGAGCAGCCGGATGAGTTTCTTAATGAACAGGAAAATTACATGAATCCTCAAATGATGAGAAATCCACAGAAGAAACCTGGTGCGGCGTCTCAATCATGGCTCACTGGAAGCATCAGGGAGAAAATGAGAGAACATCTGAAAACATTTAAAGAGCTGATGGTGTCATGTAGGAGTGAAAGCACTAAATTTATGGTTTCCATAAAAGACCATGAAAAGCATCCAGGTTCCTGCATTCTTCTGTATACAAACGGATCTAATGAAGCTGTTTGCTTCACTCCTCCATCAAAACCAGACTGTCCAATCATTGAAGATGTCAGATATAGCCAAGTGGTTTTGAAAGTGTCTCCACCGTGTCCTGCTACAGAGGAGCTCAAACTACTGTACAAAATGAAGGAAGAGGAAGACTGGAGATCTCAAACTGTGACAAAGAACCAGAATACAGTTACTCTGACTGATCTCAGACCAGATACTGAGTACAACATTAAATGTGCAGCAGTGGGAAAACTCAACTACACCATTGAATCTGATGTCACCACAGTTATCACAAAGGTATGATGATCATTCAATAATTCAATTAATTGTATGATTAATATGATGAAATAACTGTATAATTTCAACAACAAAAAAAGTCTTTAAATATATCTGCAAGCAATAGACCCCGCTAGAAATTCTGCGTTCCCAGAACATTCTCAGAACGTCCCCATAGTGTTAAGGACGTTGCCTAGTAATGTTCCCAGAACTTTTAGGGAACAATGGGCAAGGTCACAACAACGTCACCTTCTATGTGGGGGAAGCATCATTAATCATACAGCATTTATACATGAGTATCTTTATTGATTTTGTGTTTTTATGCTTTACATCACAGGACAAAAATTATGAACTCATCAAGAAGAGCACATTAATTGAAGATAGAAATCCAGTTCGATACCACCTGACACTGATTAAACATGATTTGGCTCAATCTAAACCATATAGAAAAATGACCTTTGGGGAGAGAGACTCAAAGAAACCCCATAAAACCATTCTGATGGTGGGAGAAACAGGAACAGGAAAAACATCCCTGATCAATACTATAGTCAACTACATGTTGGGTGTTCAGAGAGAAGACAAGGTTTGGTTTGAGATCACAGATGATCAGAGTAAAGATCACAGCCCGACAACCATCATCACTATTTATGGTGTTTATGACCAAAAGAGTCCAGATGATTTAACAATCATTGACACACCAGGATATGGAAATACCCGTGGTATCAGCTTTGACAAAGAGATTGCCATGAATTTGCTTCGCTTGTCTGAAGATCTCCATGAAATAGATGCAGTGTGTTTAGTTATTGACGCATCTCAAACTCGACTCTCTGACAGACAAATATACATATTTGATGCTGTTCAGTCTTTATTTGGGAGAGATATTGCTGAAAACATTGTCTTGCTCTTCACACACTCATCTGGAACTCCTCCTAAAAATGTCCTGATGACCATTGAAGAGGCTAAAGTCAAGTGTGCAGTGAATGACAAGAAAAAGCCAGTATTTTTCCTGTTTGACAACTGTCAGTCAGTGCCCTTTGATGAAAAATATAAAACAATCCAGGAAGAATCATGGAATCTCAGTCATAGTGGAATGATGGGATTTTTCAAGTTTCTTGAAACCATAAAACCAAAAAACTTGAAGATGACTCAAAATGTTTTGCAGAAACGAAAGCAGCTGGAAGCAAATGTCTCCAAAATGGAAGAACAAATGAAGAAAGAAAATCTTCAAGAATCAGAGAAAATAAAGCTGGTGAATGAAGCTTTTCACTGTGTGGAAACTCTGGAGATGATCGCCCTAAACACCGATTCACTGATCACACTTCAGCACATTGACTTTCTGATTGAGAAGATGATGGAAATAAATGAGCCTGAAAAGGCTGAAAAACTGGAAAACATCAAGAAGAGAGCAGGAGAAGAAAATACTGGAGCACTGGGATACATAAAAAGACTAGAGAGAGACATAGAAACATAGAAAACAATCCTCTTAAAGTAACTGTGGAAAATAGAATGTTCAAAAATAAAACAATATTGTAAAACCTTTCTAAACAAAACAAAAATTCTAAAAGAAAAAATTCAAAATTAACTACACCATTCAACATCAAAACCAGCAGATAAAATTGCAGAGGGTGGCAGCGTATCTCTTGTCTCCGCTGTTCATTTTCGAGGGGAAAGAATAGTGTTGAATGCGGAGAGCCGACTGCACTGTCTTTCAATATATAATCCATATTGTATAACCATATATATATATATATATATATATATATATATATATATATATATATATATATATAAATATAAAGACGTTCCTCAGTGTTCCTCCTTGGCTAAATTCAATTTGACCATCAGTTTTCACACTTTTATGTGAAAAAAAAAAAGCTTCAAAAACTAAATATTTATTATGCACTTTAGTTAGATTAACTGAATAAAATGTGTGTTTTTACAAGTGTGCTGAAATCATTGATCTTGCACTGCACTGACTGACAGCTGCTGTGATTACAAAGGGAGAGTGGGGGGCTCACTTTCTGTGTCATTCATTCACAAGAAAAGTTATTGTTTTTCATGAGATTTTTTGAGTACTTCATTCTTCACATTGACAAAATGTATTTTTAAATCTAGTTATTTTATAATGTTTAATATTTAGTCAAAAACTAAGTGAAAAACGATTAGAGGAAATATGTGATGAGAGGCTGATATAAGGCTGATATGCGCAAATAAATGCTACTCTGCCGCCACCTGCTGTTTATAGTGGCAATTATTGTCTTTTTTATTTTTAATAAGCGTTTTCTGTCAAATATTGAATTAACTAGGCTACATTTTTAAATGTTTGGTTTTACAATGGGGACAATATTATTTGCTACTACACTGTAATATATATATATATATATATATATATATATATATATATATATATATGCATTGTTAATAAAACAAAGATTGTTGTACAAGAAAGTAATTCAGTGTGTTACTTGCCTCTTTGTCATTATTTGTGCTCAATCACATAGGCTAAGTACATTTGAATGGAAAATCCAAAGTAACTTTCTGTTTTGTCATCTAATTGATGCAAAAAACTTTATTAATTTATTTATTTAACATGAGGTTGTTATAGCTGCGCATGCGCTCTTCTGACATTAGAATTGGCGCGCAGAGAGAGATTACACTACAGGTTAAAGATTTTCATCCGCGATTTAGAAGAATTCACTTAAGGAAAGAGAAGAGATAAGACAACGGTAAGTGGTACAACATTCAACTAGTTTTCCATATAGTAACGTTTGCAGTGATCTGTAGTCTTAACTTTCTGAAGTAATGTTGGTTAGCCTACCAGTTTATTATTAAAAATACTCAAGTGCGCGCTCTATTAAATGTTAACAGGATTTTGGATAACTTTGCTAACGTGGTTCTGTTTTGTAATTCACATGGATAACCAAGCTAAAATACTATATAGCCTACTATTTTTCAACAACAGCTAGATGTCGTGCACGAGCATCGCATCTCGCACGAAATCAAACGTTTGCTTCTGCCACACCCCAGCCCTCGGTTCATCCACAAACTGAACAGAAAACCCGGAATACAACACACAGGTGGGTTGTTTTGACTTAACTCTCTGCCAACATAGCAAATAGGTGTTTGCTCTGATATGCTAAATTACGGTGACCGGGAGGGGACATGTTCGGTTCACTTAGTTTTGTCGTGGCCACGACATTTGTGCTAACGTGATAATATGTCGTGGCCACAAGATATTAATTCGGGGGAACATGATAATAAGTCGTGGCCACGAGATCATTTTGTCGAGGTAACGACCATAGACATTAAAATAAACACTAGACGCCCTATTGGCCGCTTTGGACTGTTGCTGCGATACATCAACGAGTCCGCCATATTGTGCGGGGCAAGACTGCGCTGTTAACAAACACAAGTAAACGGACGAGCTGCGGTTTTTCTGGATAAAAACAAAAATAACGTTTACATTTATCAACCGATTTCAGTGGTTTATAAGGTACGTGGTGTACAAAAGTTCTAGTTACTTAAAATCTCTATAGTTAGACATATAAAATATTTATTATAATAAGAAATAGTCAAAGCTTAGGCTTGTCATGTATTTGGCTGCTTTATTATTCTTGCATAAGAATTGTGAAAACGCCCATACTGAGATAAAATTTTTAATTTTCACATTAAAAGTTGAAGTTTTCTTATTGTGGAAGAAGGATTTTCTGTCTTTAACGCAATTTTAGCTTTTCTTGAGCTTAGAATTGACCACAATTGATAAAAATGAAACAAATCATCAAATATAAATCACACAGGCTGCTTTCTGAATTTTTATAGCACTGCTTCATTAAGATTCGGAGCATAACGAATCAGCGTGTCGAATCATGATTCAGACCGCGTGTCAAACCGCCACACTGCTGAAATCACATGACTTTGGCGCTCCGAACCACTGATTCGTCACGCTGATTCATAACGCTCTGAAGCTTCCTGAAGCAGTGTTTTGAAATCAGCCATCACTAAATAAGTCATTATTTTGTTTTTTTGGCGCACCAAAAATATTCTCGTCTTTTTATAATATTAATATTGAACCACTGTACTCACATGAACTGATTTAAATATGTTTTTAGTACATTAATGGATCTTGAGAGAGGAAGTGCCATTGCTGGCTATGCAGGCCTCACTGAGTCATCGGATTTCAATTAAAATATCTTAATTTGTGTTCCAAAGATTAACGGAGGTCTTACGGGTGTGGAATGGCATGAGGGTGAGTAATTAATGACAGAATTTTCATTTTTGGGTGATCTAACCCTTTAACAAAATATCAGTCTAGCCGAAACGAGTACTTGTCATAAAAGTCGGTTTTAATAAAATAGAGATGCATATTTAAACTTTAGGAAATTTGGTTTATAAAATAACATATAAGCTAAAACTATAATAGAAATCATGTAAACTCATGTCTCAACTTTCACAGCTAACTAGCGACATCGCTATCTATTTTAGTCTGACTGACTCCGGTGGCCAACAATATAATTATATAATAACCAAATCCAGAAACAAATGTTCAGTCTTACCTGTGAAAGGTCATTCCCCGAGACCGGTTTTCAATTGTGCCGCAATTTGTACAGCCCCAAGCGGAACACGAAGCAGGCATTTTTCTCAATTCCAATTATGAGCGTTATGGGAACGTTGCCCCGCACAATATGGCGGCGCTGTTGACATACGGTCCAGCGGCCAATAGGGCGTCAAGTGTTTATTATAATGTCTATGGTAGCAACATCCATATGTCGTGGCCACGTAATGTAAAGTCAGAGCCTCAATCATATGGTGAGGGAATGATATATTTTTCTCGTGGCCACGACTTCATTATATTGAAGGGAATGACATCTATTTCTCATGGCCACGAGTTACATGTGTAAACAGTCTGCGCTACCATAGCAACCTGGAACTATTAGAAGTGGATAAGATTATAAAAATATACTTTATGGCTGTATTGACTGTAGCCGTGAAGATAGGCTAAATGAGCGTCTGTTATCATTTGTAGCCCCTTGTGCCCTTGACAGCATTTGAATGAAGTTCAAATAATTTGTTATTATTAATTGGTTATATGTTAAAAGAATATTTAAAAAAAAAAAAAAAATCCATTCACTGATATAGCCTAGACAAAAACTTAATTTTGTTCAACATTTTATTTAGGTTTAATAGGCATAATAATAATAATAATAATAATAATTATTATTATTATTATTATTATTATAAAGACACAATCAGATTAAAAGGCTGTGAGATGGAATGGATACATGTTTTCTTATAGGCCTTTATTATTTAACGTTCTTACATTCTTTTATCATTAAATGAAGTTTATTATCAAACTGATAATAACAAACTTCATTTGAATCCTATAGTGGCAACATTGCACGCAATAGGCTATTTATAGCTTATTAAATTGCACACAATGTTGACTATATAGACAGCATTCAAATAATATATTAATATAATAATTTCTTAATTCCGCCCTTATTTTATCATTCTTAATTAAAATACATTTCTGATAGTTCCAGGTTGCTATGGTAGCACAGGTTGTTTACACATGTAACACATGGCCATGAGAAAAATGTCGTTCCATCACTGTATGATCTTGAGGCCACGACTTTACATCACGTGGCCACGACATAAGGATGTTGTTACCTCGACAAAACGATCTCGTGGCCATGAGTTATCACGTTCCCATGAATTAATATCTTGTGCCCACAACATATTATTACGTTCCCACAAGTTTATATGCCGTGGCCACGACAAAACTAAGTGAACTGAACATGTGCCCTCCCGGTCACCATACTAAATAGTATATAGCACCTTAAAAATGTCACCGAGCTTAAACTATTAACAAAATTGAGTTTATATGCTAACAATCCGTTTAGCTAAGATAAGATATAGATTTTTTCACATTTGATGTTAACATCATAAGCCAGTTGTTGAATGTAAATATGAGTGTTTTTGCAAGCTCACTCTGAGTAAAACCATAGATGTCAAGATAAGGGCATCGTCCTATTTTCCCATAGACAACTTTTGCATGGTAATACAATAATTCTGAGGTAGGTTTGCTGCCAACGATGTAATGCTTTTTCCAAATAAAGTTTAGTCTGTAAGTTAAGTAAGTTTGTCATAATACATATTTCTTAATGTTACCCCATAGAATTGTTCCCAACTTATTGGTAAGCTTGTTAGCACATTAGCTAACGTCAACATCAGTTCAGAATGAATCAGAATACTTTTGCTGAATTTAAGGCTAACTCCCACTGCATCTATAATTCTGCATTATAATTCTTCTCGTCATTCAAGGTCCAGAAAGAGTAGTGAAGATAGTAAAAGTAGTAAACATGATTGTGATGGTTAATTTGTATTCTTCAAGCCATTGTGTATTTTCATAAGAATAAACTATATGCATAAAACAATGCTAATCGGCATAGACTCGACTATTGTATAGAAAACTGTAAATCTGTGCCAAGACCTTTGTCAGATCACAGAAGGAAGTTATTTTAAACACTCAGCTGATGCTATATAGTTTGGAACAAAAACATTATATAAAACATTATATAAATTGTGTTTTGACTATGCTAAGATAACATGCTAGCTGTCCCTTATGCATCTGTTGTCAGTAATTAAGTTTGAGAAAATCCACCTAAGATCACTGGAATATTTCTTCATTGGAAGGGCATTTGATACAAAGGCAAATAATGTGTATTTAGGAGTTTAATCAAAGGAATAATGCATTTTTCCTACTATGGTAGTAAATAGGGGGTGAGATCTGTTTGGTTACTGAGATTCTTCAAAATATCTTCCAGAACAAAGAAATTCATACAGGTTAGGAACAATTTGAGGGTGAGTAAATTATGACCGAATTTGCATTTTTTTGGTGAACTATCCCTTTAAGCTTATAACAAACCAACCACAGTTAGCACTGTGCAGCTGGTTAGAAGCACTGGTTATAGATGTTAAGAGTAGGGCTGAAACCATTAGTCAACATTATCGACAATGTTGATGAAAATTGTTTAGGTTTGTGTAAAAGCTGTTTAAACTTGTCTATCATTTATAGTAACGCTTTTGCAAGGGATTGATGCTTGTAAGTTAGAAATAACTCACTCAAAAATTAAACTTTGTCATTGTATATTCACACATCTGTTGTTCCATATATGATTTTTCTTAGAATGCAAACAGAGGTGACAGCCTCAGTTACCAGTTTCATCACATCTTTTAATACAATAAAAGTGAATGGTAAATTAGACTAACAGGAGGAGGAGAGAACGTCAAGTTGGTAAAAGTATTTTTCAAATAAATGTTCTGTGAAGTAATGCAGTGAATATGACCATAATTATGGGTAACACTTTTACCAAATTATGTAACAGAAAAAGCCTCAGTGACAAAAACACATATTTCAAGGCTTGTATAAAAATTGCTTATTAGTCTAAAAGCCATTTACATGTCCATATACATGTTTTGGAATAGTCAGTTAAAGGTGCAATATGTAATATTTTCTGTCCGCTAGAGGCCTATTCAAAACAAAGGCACAGCTTGATGACGCCATGTTTGAGCGTGGAATATTGGGACATGTGATCTTCATCTCCCAGCCAGTGGAAAATAATGGGGATAGGACTCAGGAAGAAATCATGTTCATGGATGTGATTATTAACGTTACTGTAGTATAAGAGCAGGAGCGAGTGTTGTGGAGCTGAACAAGGAGCTGGAGCGATTGCGCAACACACGCCTTACGATCAGCGGGACTTTTATTATGCCACAGTCGCCGGCGCTGAGAGTGTTGAAAATGTTATAACGCTCTGCTCGGCGGCTGCTGTGAGACACTGTTACACACTGCAGTAAGATAGATCGATTTTACAATATCATATTAAATATTGGATGATTGTGTTGATAAATGGCATGCAATTCATTTTAATGTGCATGAAGAAGAAAATTCTGTATTACTGTTAATAAGAAAAGAGCTGCATCTGATTATGCTATGTTAGCTACTTCACAAAATAGTGTTTTTCTCTGAGGCATGGTAAAGCATGGTACTCGCAAAAAATCAAGAAAATTAGATTTAAACAATAAGACTAAACGTGTTGCGCTATATAACAATAATTAGTTTTCTGTCTATAAATATATCAAAACAGTTGTTCCCTTGTCTATTAAAACATGTAAATATTAAAGCGTCTTTGGTGTTTCCATGGTTTCTACAAAATAAACCCGGAAACCGAGGGTAACGTGGGTATGACGCAATTGACAGGCGACTCCTCACACGTCCCGGAGCTTTGATTAAAATTTTAATTTTCTCAAGATTTACAAATATTTGAAAACATTTAGGATATTGTAAGTACTCAAGTGAACAAAACGTATAACACTGACCTAGTGGTTTTTGGATATTTTACTGCAAAATTCTTACATATTGCACCTTTAACAGCTATTGATTTGCAATCGCATTAATCGTCTGAACAGTCGATTAATAGTTCCAATAATCATTAGATTATTGAAATAATCGTTACTCGCAGCCCTAGTTAAGAGGTTAAGCATTAATAACAAAGACCATTTACATACAATTCTTAAAGGTACAGTGCGGAAAAAAAGTGGACTTTTACAGGCTATGCAAAACTGCTTTTGGTGCGACAACCTTGCACAACATTATCAGTGGACCTTAGGCATTTTTATACTGTAATTTTCATATTTCATAACATATCATTTTTATTATTTTTGCTGAAGTCTTTTTACGTATTTAAGTCCGCCAGTGTTGTCTTCTCCTGCTCTCTTCTTGATGTCTTCCAATTTTTTAGCTTTTTCAGGTTCATTAATTTCCTTCATCTTCTCAATCAGAAAATCAATGTGCAGGAGGGTGAGTAGAGAATCAGTGTTGAGAGCGATCATCTCCAGAGTTTCCACAGAGTAGTAAGCTTCATTTAATAGCTTTTTTTTCTCTTTCTCTAGTTCTTGCAGTTCTTCTTCCAGCTTCTTGACCAAAGAAACACCATCCCCAATCTTCCCATCATACTCTTTCTTTAAATCTTCATATGTCCTCTTTTCTTTTTTTGTCTTTGCTACGTATATTTTTGCTTCTTTAACGTGTTTACTGTAGTGGCATTTATTTGTGCACACTGTGCAATGACCTTTTTTCATCATACTGCACCATGAAAGCTTTCTGACCCACCAGCATCCTGGATAATGACAGTTCTCCTGACAGACGGTGCAACACATCGCCTCTTTGGTCAAGTGCCCATATTTTTGATTTATGGGAATCTTCTCCATATAGGAAACTTCAGCTTCATACTCAAAGTTCTTTTTGCCCTCTACATATTTCCTGTTCTTCTCCAGAGCTTCTTGAGTCTGTTTCAGCTCATTTTGCTTTTGTTCCTTCACTTGAACACGTAGCTGTAGATTGGAGACATTTGCTTCTAACTGCTTTCGTTTCTGCAAAACTTCTTGAGTCATCTGCAAGGTTTTTGATTTCATGTTTTCAAGAAACTTAAAAAATCCCATCATTCCACTATGACTGAGATTCCATGATTTTTCCTGCATTTTTTCATATTCTTCCTCAAAGTCTTCTGACTGACAGTTATCAAAAAGGAAATACACTTGCTTTTTCTTGTCATTCACTGCACACTTGATTTTAGCGTCTTTAACAGCCTTCAGGGCATTTTGAGGAGGAGCTCCATTTGAGTGTGTGAAGAGCAAGACAATGTTTTCAGCAATATCTCTCCCAAATAAGGACAGAACTGCATCAAAAACATATTGTTGTCTTTCAGAGAGTTGATTCTGTGTTGCTTTAATCACCAGACACACTGCATGTATTTCATGGATCCCTTCTGCAGATTTACTTAGGCTATGTAAACTTATGGCAATCCTTTTATCAAGTTCAACTCCTCTAGTTTCTCCATATCCTGGCGTGTCAATGATTGTTAAATCTGTTGGACTCTGTTGTAGATAAAACTCATAAACAGTGACGATGGAGGTCTGACTGTGCACTGATTTTTGTTTACTCTGATCATCTGTGATCTCAAACCAAACCTTGTCTTCTCTCTGAACACCCAACATGTAGTTGACCATAGTGTTGATCAGGGTTGTTTTTCCTGTTCCTGTTTCTCCAACCATCAGGATGGTTTTATTGGGTTTCTTTAAGTCCCTCTCTCCAAAGGTCATTTTTCTGTATGGCTCAGATGGATCCAAATCATGTTTAATCAGTTTTAGCCGGTATCGAGCAGGATTTCTTTGTTCAATTATGGTGCTTTTCTCGATTAATTCATTAATTTTTAACTCTTTGTCTGAACATGCCATGTTTTTCCTGTAATGTTAAACACAGAACATAATATCAACACAGATTCACACAAGTGATGGACCTATTGTTAGCATGTTTCTTGTCTTACTTTTTTGATGACAGTTGAGTATTTTTAAAAAATGGTTTTCAAGCTGGTGAGTCTTCCAGGTTAACAAGCATTTTTGGTGCTAAATAAAATGCAAACATCACATTTTACAGAAACGGGGAGATGAATTGATGTACACACATATTATTTTCTATAGGAATTTTAAATATCTCATACATTATGTATATATTTATTCATTTTAGAATATTAGCCAATGATCTAACAGTTCTATATTTAATATTTCACAAACCATTACAACACTAAAGAGCACAAGCAACTGTTAACATACGCATAAGATGTTATATTAATCTTAAAGTATGGAAATCTTGATAGTAAACATGCTAAAATTCAGTTTTAAAAATAGATCTACTTACTGTTATAATGAAGCTTTCTTGTTGAACTGACTTGAAACATTTGCAGACAAATAGATCAACAGGTTTTTTTATACCGAGGGCAACTCCCTGATTATGGCCATGTGATTTAGAGGAAATTGCTCTTTTATGCACATGGTCACATCATGGTATAGATAAAGATATTATGAGAGTTCAAAGTTTATTGGCATTTGCAAAACAGTTTGATTCCTATAATAGAAAATATGCATTGATTGCGAATCTGCGTAGCCCTACATTACATCTGAAATAAGCTCTATCTCTTTGTTTTTTATATATATATATATATATAATATGTGCATGCATATGTGCATATAATAAAGGTGATTATGAATGTAAATTAACAGAAAATAATATAATAAAAAGAAAAAAGGTGTAATAATGTAATATATTCTTTTACTTATTTCACACAAAAAAAATAGCCTATTTCTGAAACGTAACTAAAGCCCACAGAAAATGCTAATATTTTTGTTGTCCCCACTCAATTCAAACAGCCATACCAGTGCCCAAAAATCCTTTGCAGTGTCTCACAATGACTTCCAACCCTGTTTCTCTTACTCTCATTACTCTCACTCTTGTGTTTTGATAAGCTGGCCCTCTTCCCACCTGAATTACTTTATTTATTTCAGTTCTATTTTTAACATTGACATTCCATCCAAGCTGGCTGCCAGACTCACTCTTAGTATTAGCACCTCATATGCAACTGAAATTTGGACTTTTTTTTAACAGACCAATCTGTTCAGTGATTCCCACAGGATTTTGTGAAAATTTTGTACATTTTAAATTTAAATGCATAAATCTGGTGCAATCTGAGAGCAAAATTAAGTGACCTGATCAATGAATAATTTTTTTCTCTTGTAAACAATTTGTGCTCAAGTAATTTTATTTGTTGGTGATGGTAGGGCACATTTGTCACGTACACAACATATAGTAGGCTAAAAGATATAGTTCATAAGTGGTCAAACATGTAGAGTATACATTTAAACCATTAAAAATTTAGTAAAAGAGGTTACTTTTGTTTAATTAATTTTTATTAGTGGGAGCCTGTATCTATACATTTGTGGAACTAATGGTCACTCTTTGATTTGTTAAACAATCCAGAATGCACTAAACACACCACTTCATTATAGAGAAAAATATCAAATTAATAAAAAATATATAATCATTAGCTGACCAATAAATAAATAAGTAAACTAGGTGAGTAGCCTATATAATTCAGCAGCAAAAAGTATTCTAGCCTAATTCTTGGGGGGGAAAAAACAAACAAAAAAAACTTTGCACAGTAATTTTATCGATCCAAATGTTAATAAAAAATTTAAAATTACTATTTGTAGTCTTATGAAATGAAAAAAAAATAAAAAATTATATTAGATTTATATGTAAATAATTATATGTATTTATATAAATGTAAGATTAAAAGATGCTTATTTTAAATGTATTGTGCAGCTTTTTTTTTCAGCAGCAAAAAAACGCATATGCACATCCCGGGTGCAGAATGATGTGCTTGAAGCAATATCGAGTCAGAGCGCGCAGTTGTGCTGCGCATTGAAAATTTCACGGTACTTAACAGAATCCCTGTATATCTGCATCTAACAGTTTATTAATCATATGCTTCTTCTCACTTTTTTAAATTCCAGTTATTGTGCGTGTGACGCAAATTCTTAGTCCTTGTGTTGTGCGATCTAACAGACATCCTGTAGTCAATATGATGACATCGTTCAGAAACTGCAATAAACTCCAGCAAGATGAAGTCATTTTATGCAAATCCACAGCCCTTTATCTACATATCAAGTATTATAATAGGAATATATCACATTGGAGAGTTTTACCATGCTGACTGCCGTTACCGAACGCGCGCTGTTTGAGTGCTGAACAGAGAATGATTGACAGCTGTAGCAGAGGGAAGAGGAGTTTCTGACCGTAAACTTAACGATGTACTCCCTCACATGAGGCTATGGAATGGCTTCTGATGGCTTTGAATATAGTGCACGAAAACTTAATTTGTGCTAGTCTACTTATTTTGCTCCCACTTTTGCCATAAAAGAGCGCAATTATCAGACGGTTATTTAAATATTGTCACAAACCCAATTTCCGTTTCATTTTGAGACTGTGACAAATTAGAACGTGGTGGGCCGCCGCAGTCTAGTCAATGTATGGGAAACACTGCTGTTACAGGCTCCATAACCACACGTCCTCTATCTTCACACTGAACACTGGTGTACCCCAGGGCTATGTGCTGAGCCCTCTTCTTTTCTTCTTCACCTATTTCCGCAAAGCATGGATCTAACTCCATAATAAAGTATGCAGATGGGACCACAGTGGTAGACCTGAACCCATCTATCATACCAGTTGCACATGACAACTTACTTCACAGTGTTCTTCTGTTATACTTAAATACTTATTCTATGCACCTGTTTCTGTTTACCCTGCACATATCTACATAACCAGAGCATCTTCTGTATATACTGGTTTCTTATATGCAATTTATCATAAATTATATAGTACTTTTTTTTTTTTTTTATCTCAAATTTATACTTATTGCTGCAGTTATTTACACTTCTAATAATAATAAAATGTCTGTTTTCACAGAATTAATGGACTGGGAGCCTGTGCTTTGTATTTCATAAGAAGGATAGTAAAATATCAAAACATTTTACTATCCTTCTTAGCATTTTGTCGATTTACCTGGTGTTTATTCCTTAAAGGGATAGTTCACTTACAAGATAAGGTGTGAGGTGGTGTGCGAACATGCACTAAACGGTATATAAACTTTAATCTCCTTTTTTATTGTTGTTTAGCAGAGTCAGTTTACCTTTATCTCTACCATGATGTGACCATGTGCATAAATGGCCTGTTTTCCTTTAAATCACATGGCCATAATAAAGGTGTTGCCCTCAGTATAAAAACACCAGTTGGACTATTTTTCTGCAAGTGTTGAACAAGGAAGCTACATTAAAACTGTAAGTAGATCCATTTTAAAACTGAATTATTGTCTGATTTCAGTCAAGATCTCTCTCTCTCTCTCTCTCTCTCTCTCTCTCTCTCTCTCTCTATATATATATATATATATATATATATATATATATATATATATATATATCTCATTAATATTTAAAATGAATGCATATACATATGTATATATAATGTATGAGATTTACATTTCCCATGGAAATAATATTTGTGTACATCAAGCCATATCCCTGTTTTTAAAACAAAGTTTTGTGTGAAGGAAATAATTTTATTTTGTTATTTTATTTAGCAACAAAATGCTTGGTAACCAGCTTGAAAATCATTTGTGAAAAATGCTGTCACCAGAAGAGTAAGACAAGGGTTTTCTCATTGAACTAAACAAGCAACCAACCATCACACATGTACTGCATTAACACATGATAAATGCAATCTGTGTTATTTTGTTTTGTGTTTAACATTACAGGAAAAACATGGCGAGTTTAGACGAAGATTTGTGCAAAATTAAAGATCTCATAGAGAAAAGCACCATAATTGAAGAAAGAAATCCTGCTCGATACCATCTAAAACTGATTACACACCATTTCAATCAATATAGAAAAATGACCTTTGGGGAGAGAGACTCAAAGAAACCCCATAAAATCATTCTGATGGTGGGAGAAACAGGAACAGGAAAAACAACCCTGATCAATACTATAGTCAACTACATGTTGGGTGTTCAGAGAGAAGACCAGATTTGGTTTGAGATCACAGATGATCAGAGTAAAGATCACAGCCCGACAACCATCATCACTGTTTATGGTGTTTATGACCAAAAGAGTCCAGATGATTTAACAATCATTGACACACCAGGATATGGAAATACCTGTGGTATCAGCTTTGACAAAGAGATTGCCATGAATTTGCTTCGCTTGTCTGAAGATCTCCATGAAATAGATGCAGTGTGTTTAGTTATTGACGCATCTCAAACTCGACTCTCTGACAGACAAATATACATATTTGATGCTGTTCAGTCTTTATTTGGAAGAGATATTGCTGAAAACATTGTCCTGCTCTTCACACACTCATCTGGAGCTCACCCTAAAAATGCCCTGACGGCTGTTAAAGAGGCTAAAATTAAGTGTGCAGAGAATGACAAGAAGAAGCCAGTGTATTTCCTGTTTGACAACTGTCAGTCAGATGCTGCTAATGAAGAATATGAAACAATCCAGGAACAATCATGGAAACTCAGTCATAGTGGAATGATAAGATTTTTCAGGTTTCTTGAAAACATAAAACCAAAAACCTTGCAGATGACTCAAGAAGTTTTGCAGAAACGAAAGCAGTTGGAAGCAAATATCTCCAATCTACAGCTACGTGTTCAAGTGACCGAACAAAAGCAAAATGAGCTGAAACAAACTCAAGATGCTCTGGAGAAGAACAGGAAATATGTAGAGGACAATAATGACTTTGAGTATGAAGCTGAAGTTTCCTATAAGGAGAAGATTCCCATAAATCCAAGATTTTGGCACTTGACCAAAAAGGCAACATGCTGCACCGTCTGTCAGGAGAACTGTCATTATCCAGGATGCTGGTGGGTCAGAAATCTCTCACGGTGCAGTGTGATGAGAAATAATCACTGTACAGTGTGCACAAATAAATGCCACTACAGCACACATGTCAAAGAAGCAAAAATATATGTGACAAAGACAAAGATGGTAAAGAAAACGCATAAAGACCTAAAGAAACAATATGATAAAAAAATTAGGAATGGTGTGTCTTTGGTGAGCAAGCTGGAAGAAGAACTGCAAGAATTAGAGAAAGAGAAAATAAAGCTGGTGAATGAAGCTTTTCACCGCGTGGAAGCTCTGGAGAAGATCGCACTCAATGCTGATTCTCTACTCACACTCTTGCATGTTGATTTTCTGATTGAGAATTTGAAGGAAGCAAATGAACCCCAAAAGGCAGAAACACTGGAAAACATCAAGAAGAGAGCAGGAGAAGGAAAACAAAGAGCACTGGGATACATAAGATATTTCATATAAACAATTCCATAAATCCATTTGAACTAGGGCTGTCAAAATATTTAACACAGTTAACCCAGCTTCCATTTTTATCTTCAACCTTTGGCTGCACGCTATCATTCATTCAAGTGCTATTAAACCATTCGAACACGATAAGTAAAATAAAGAACTTAAGTCTGTACAACCTTTGTAGGTTCAGCACTGTAGCCAGATATCTTTTTCCACTGAATTAAGACAAAAATAATAAAAGTAAATAAATTGATAAATTACTCAATTTTGTTAACTGTTTCTTCATTGACTCTGTATGGAGGCAACAGAATTGTACCAGTACTATAGGTGGTGACAAATACATGATTTTGAGTAACATTCACAAAATGACAGAGTACACTGAATGCTGCATGTGCATATGTGTGAGGAAGATATTAACAATTATATTGATCTTGATGGTTTCAGTGAGCTTTGTTCTTCCAGCATTTTTTGATCAATGTCATCTGGGTATTTTATTTGTACTCAGTGTAGTAATTATTAGTGTACATATTGTCAGAAGTATGTTCACTTACATAGGTAATGTTTTTTTTGAGGCAAGGATAAAACAAAATTCATTTACATGTGTTTATATTAGCTATTCATCATGTTTTTACAGGTTTCAGAGTGCAAGGTTTTGAAAATGATGCCTTTACTGTCTCCATGTAAACAAAAAAAATGAGAATATGTGAATATGGTGATGTTATTTATTTATTTTTTTTATTTATCGAGTTTGTGACTTAAGTATTGTAATTTATGCTTCTGAATATAGTATAGCAGTGTAACCAATAATATACAGTACCGTTCAAGGCCTGACCCTTTTGTTATTTTAACGATATACTGTAGATAACAGAGAGAGATATATGGATTGTGGGAGTTTGTTCTTCAAGCAAGGCAAAAATGGACACAATTGATCTCTATCTACAAACAGGTGCACTGTATTAGCATAAATAAAAAGTGTTTCTGTTGCTACATGAAAACTTCTGAAATGTCTGTGAATTTGACAAAAAATGCATTTAATCCACTTCACTGCATAAAAATGATCAAATCTGGTAATATCTGGCCATGGTAAACTGCTGTGTAATTTTGGGTTTTCTGGATGTATGCAGAAAATATACTCAAACCAAAATGAATTCAGAGACCTTGAACATTTCATTCATTTGTACAGTTTATTCACTATAGTTTAAAAAATGATAATAAATATGACAATCTCAGAGTTAAACTATTAGAAAATATTAATCTTAATGAAGTCAGATGACACTTAAGCAAAACATGGTCAGGTCAAAGTGTCTGAATAATTTTTGGTTCCAAATTTGTATCAGTTTTACTGATATTCCACTGAATGAAGAATTTTTGGGTATAATATGTCACAGTTTACTTTATTTGGCTATCCTCACTTACATAAATGAACAATAGTGTCCTGCACCCACTAGTAAAAATATATCAAAAATGTTACACAGAACAATACATATATAGAAATACCCAGATACTTACTTGCTGTGTTTTCAGATGTAGGGAGGGGGTATGCCAGGGAAGTTTCACTAAACTGCCTTAAAATAACACTGGACTCTAATATAGCTTTAACATTTTTGACAGAGCCATTACAGAATGTATCTATGTGTGATTTATAATTTGAATCCTCTCTCCCCAACTTCTGTCTTTCTTTCCATATTATTTCACAGACATTAAGACATTAGAAAAGTGTTTTTTCTAGCTGTATCTCTACAAATAACCATTAATACCCAAAAAAGTCAATGTGCGTTATGACGTATATTTTTTCCTGGGCAATAACAGTGAAACTGTTCAATAGTTATGTTTAGTCAAAACTAGAAAGGAGTATATATATATGAATAATTCTAAACTACATATACATAAACAATCATCCTTACAAAATATATTTCCTCTGAGAACTATTTTATGTAAAAAGAGTGCCAAACATCCCTGGTTGCTCATATATCTAACTCTTCATAAATGATCCCCTCCCATCACACACACCCCACCCCCTGTTGCAAAGACTTTTGTGTTTTAACTGATCTCCGGTTGGTCACTCTTCTTGAGGAGTCCTTTCAAACACATTAACAGCTACAGGCTGAAACGTTGTAAGCCTGCACAGTTCTGAGAAGAATCCACTTCAACATCATGCACAAATAAGGTAAGACTGATTATTTTTATTATATAAAACTAATATATCAAATACTGTATTTTCTCTGATAATCTTTCCTCTTTTCCACAGTATCCTACATACAAGATGGGGCCAACTCAACTTCTGAGATTATAAACACTAACAAATTCAGAAGGTTGTTGCATTCTTTTAATATCCATTTTTGCATTGTTTTACCTATCCAGTTATAATTTAATTCAGAGTCTACCCTCGATGTATAGACAGGGACCAGCCTGGTGGTGGTGGGGAGGATGGGAGTGAATGCCGGCAATGGTATCTGCGAACGCAATAGTGGGTGGGAACAGAATGTATATCCTCAGGTGACGTGTAATGATTGGTTAGATAACGAGCAATGACGTGCATTAGAGTCTTCCAGATAGAACTTCCGCTAAAGTTCCCATTTCTTAGTTTCATTCCAGAAAGGCCCAGATTCCGAAAAAATCCAGATTTGCAACATGAAATTTACACGATTGTAACTCCTTTTAAATAGGCTGTAGTGAGTATTGTCAGTGGTATTTTGCAGTTGTTGGAGACAAGGTCAACAAAGACAATCACAGAAAGAGCATTGTGGAGGACAGAAATGATGGAGCTCAATGTAAAATGAGGAAGATGTTGTGGATGTGGATTCATGCAGTCTGCTGGGACACATCATCTCGTGTTATTTTCAGTTATTGGTTAGACTATATTTTTTATATCTGCCCACCTGGCCTGCAACCAATCTAATCAACCTCCATGAAGTTGGCATCCTATAAAATGAAATAATCCCTAAAACTATGCTGTTCATTTGTGCCATTGATTGATTTGTGCCGCAAAAAAAAAAAAAAAAAAAAGTTTGGTGTTTGAGATTATTTTATTGGTTGTATGATGTCACTCTCCACCCCCTGTCGTTCAAATCACTCCAAACTGGTGACGTTAGTTTGTGCTTGGTTTGTGCCATTAAAACGAACACTATTTTCCTTCTGCAGATACAGCAAATTTATCTGCCCCATTTCATCCAAATTGCACCAAACCGGTATTGTTCATTTGTGCTCAATTGTGCCGGTTTGTGTCGTTAACACAAAGACTGTATCTATTTCTCCTCCATAGAAATAATAAAAAAAATAATAATAATTCAGGAGCTGTAACACCACTCTCCACCCCATGCCGTCCAAATTGCTTCAAATTGGTGTAATTCATTTGTGCTCAATTTGTACTGTTAAAACCTGTAACCCTTCTTAAATGTCATTATCCACCAAATTGCTCCATTAAGTGATGACCTCTTTTAAATATGACTGACTCCATAACCTGCCAATAAACAAAAAGTGCACAGTTCTGATAATATTTTATCATCCAAATGAATTATATTCATTATCTTTAGAAATAAAGTCATGTGTTTTATGCAAGGCATCAGGCGTTTCAATCACGTGAAAAGACAGACGTGACACTCATTTAGGTGACTCACATTGCATCACTGTATGTTGTTTTGCATTAAATAAAATGATTTAAAGCACAGTAATGATTTTATAGATGAAATAAAACATATACAAAACTTGTAGATAAGTACCACCTTGCTTTTGTAGGAAATACTTCTTCATAAACTTTTACTAATAATTGTGTCGACTTGTATTGCTCCTGAACGCAAGAATTCAAAGAGTAAACATTTAACGGGAGTATGTTACTTAGGGATTCATTGAAGGATTCAGCGTGTTGTAGGCAGCGGTTAAAGGCTGCAAAGAATCGTAAATATGGAGAGAACACTGAGATGGAAAATGTGAAAAGCCTCTGTATAGTCAACATTTCAAAATTTCAGTTTCCCCCAATCCCTGAAGAAAAACGCAGTCACGTACAGGAAAGAAAGCTGTTACCATACTGTCCCATTTCTAACCTTAATGCTGTTGATAGAGTAGACAATGTGTAGACTGTACTGTATAGAATTTTCAGTGATAAGGAAACTTCTATCAATCAATTTCTATCATTTTAGGATAATTTTTGTAACTTTGTTTTTTATGATAAACATCTTGCAGGTTCAGTGAGGTGGTGTGCGAACATTCACTAAACTGTATATAAACTTTGATCTCGTTTTTTGTTGTTTAGCAGTCAGTCTACCTTTATCTCTACCATAATGTGACCATGTGCATAAATGGTCTATGTTCCTCTAAATCACATGACCATAATAAAGGTGTTGCCCTCAGTATAAAAACACCTGTTGATCTATTTGTCTTCAAGTGTTTCAAGTCAGTTGAACAAGGAAGCTTCATTTAAACAGTAAGTAGATCCATTTAAAACTGAATTATTGTATACTTGTTTACTGTTAATATCTCTGCATAAAATTAATGAAGGACATTATGCTTTATACACAATGATATATGAGGAAACTATGTAAAGTGCACAGCATAAATGAGTAAACCCCCTCTGAAATTTTTTTCAATGACATTGACGATATGCATTCTCTGAAGGAAAAAAAAACCTTCTGTGGATTGTATTGGGTGTATTTCACGCAGTCTTAACACGTTTGAGCACCTGTAGGGGATTCTGTAGAGGCGAGTTGAGCAACACTCCCCATTAAAGGTGCTAAAGAGGATGTTTTGTTTTATACATTTTTGCAATATTACTTGAAACTGTCTTTACTAACTGATAAAAGACTATTTATTAGGTGCACTGAAAGGAATATTAATATACATCATCTGTGCACGAGGTAGGGCCTTAAAAACATCAGCCAATCTTTTACGCGATCATCGCGTAAACGATTGGCCCTCTGGCTTGTCAATCACTGCCGTGACGTTCCTTGTGAGAGACGAGCGCAGCTGCGCGCTCTAGTAACTTTCCACACTCCACAGGCACTGCATGCAATGTTTTTGTCAGGAGACAGGAATAACAACTGCAGATTATTAGTTACCTGCGGTGAGTCCGACATAATGAATCCACTAACACGACACAGTGAATGCCGGTGGTAAACACTCGTGTTCCAATACTCGTGCACGAGTTTTGGGAAGCGTTCTCTCGAAATGAGCTGTGAAGGAGGGGTGTTGTTCTTACGCATGCGCTCATTTAAAAAACTCAGTAACAGTCTTTGGTTTATCAGTCGACGAAAAGATCCTCTTTAGTACCTTTAAAGATCACGGCATTTAAGGTGGTCACAGATGTGACAATTTGTCATTATACACTCCGTGCCAAGAAGGGTCAGCACTATGCTTAAACAAAATTTGCTAATTTACTTATTTTATGGATATTATTTCACTGTTTTTATTAAGTATATGTTTAATACATTTTGGTTTTGCCATCTGTCCATTTTTAGTGATCATTAAGAAAATACATATTTTGTGTTCACCAGGGGTGTACTCATTTATGCTGTGCATTATATATGTTAACAGTTTGTGCTGTTCAGTCTATAGTGATCATATAATGTTGTGATGGTTTGTGAAATCTTAAATATAAAACTCTGTAAGATCATTGGCTAATATTCCAAATGAATAAATATTCAGTTTAATGTATGAGATATTTAAATTTCCAATGGGAATAATGTTTGTGTACATCAATCCATCTCCCTGTTTCTGTTTAACAATTACAGGAAAAACATGGAGAGTTCAGACAAAGAGTTGTGTAAATTTAATGAACTCATCAAGAAAAGCACCATAATTGACGAAAGAAGTCCTGCTCGATACCGGCTAAAACTGATTAAACATGATTTGGATCCATCTGAGCCATACAGAAAAATGACCTTTGGGGAGAGAGACTCAAAGAAACCCCATAAAACCATTCTGATGGTGGGAGAAACAGGAACAGGAAAAACAACCCTGATCAATGTGATGATCAACTACATGTTGGGTGTTCAGAGAGAAGACAAGGTTTGGTTTGAGATCACAGATGATCAGAGTAAAGATCACAGCCCGACAACCATCATCACTGTTTATGGTGTTTATGACCAAAATAGTCCAGATGATTTAACAATCATTGACACACCAGGATATGGAAATACCCGTGGTATCAGCTTTGACAAAGAGATTGCCATGAATTTGCTTCGCTTGTCTGAAGATCTCCATGAAATAGATGCAGTGTGTTTAGTTATTGACGCATCTCAAACTCGACTCTCTGACAGACAAATATACATATTTGATGCTGTTCAGTCTTTATTTGGAAGAGATATTGCTGAAAACATTGTCTTGCTCTTCACACACTCAACTGGTACTCCTCCTAAAAATGCCCTGATGGCTGTTGATGCTAAAATCAAGTGTGCAGTGAATGATGAGAATCAGCCAGTGTATTTCCTGTTTGACAACTGTCAATCAGACGCTGCTAATGAAGAATATGAAACAATCCAGGAACAATCATGGAAACTCAGTCATAGTGGAATAACAAGGCTTTTCAAGTTTTTTGAAAACATAAAACCAAAAACCTTGCAGATGACTCAAGAAGTTTTGCAGAAACGAAAGCAGTTGGAAGCAAATATCTCCAATCTACAGCTGCGTGTTCAAGTGACCGAACAAAAGCAAAATGAGCTGAAACAGACTCAAGAAGCTCTGGAGAAGAACAGGAAATATGTAGAGGACAATAATGACTTTGAGTATGAAGCTGAAGTTTCCTATAAGGAGAAGATTCACATCAATTCAGAGTTTTGGCACTTGACCAAAGAGGCGATGTGCTGCACCGTCTGTGAGGAGAACTGTCATTATCCAGGATGCTGGTGGGTCAGAAATCTCTCACGGTGCAGTATGATGAGAAATAATCACTGTACAGTGTGCACAAATAAATGTCACTACAGCAAACACATCAAAGAAGCAAAAATATATGTAGCAAAGACAAAGAAGAAGAAGAGGACATATGTAGACTTAAAAAAGGAATATGATGGGAAGATTGGAGACGGTGTGTCTTTGGTCAAGAAGCTGGAAGAAGAACTGCAAGAATTAGAGAAAGAGAAAATAAAGCTGGTGTTTGAAGCTTTTCACTGTGTGGATACTCTGCAGATGATCGCACTCAATGCTGATTCTCTATTCACACTCCTGCATGTTGACTTTCTGATTGAGAAGATGAAGGAAATTAAGGAGCCTGAAAAGGCTGAAATACTGGAGAACATCAAGAAGAGAGCAGGAGAAGAAAATACTGGAGCACTGGGATACATAACATGTTTCATAAAAACATTTTCATAAATAAAAAAAATCAACTGGAAAATGCTTTAAAAACAGCATCTTTAAATAAGATCAGTACTGATTGAATTTAATGATTGTAATTGCAATTTCATGCAATAATACAAAGGAAAACTAAGTGTTTCAAATCAAATTGTTGTACTGAGTAGGACTTTAAAATATCTACAGTGAATTAGTCAAAGATCAGAGGCTTTCCATTTTAAAATTAATTACATATCATGCTAATTACTCAGTCAAATTAATCTGTCTCATCAACATTTAGAGACAATAAATGAATGTCAATAAAATATATATTTTTTGTTAAACTTCAAAGCATTTTCATAAAGTATAGCCCTATAGCCATTAATTAGAGGTGTGTTCGACTCCATGTGGCACTATAGATAGATAGAGATATACTGTATGTATATGTCCCTTTGTGATCTCCTGACATAACTAAAAGAATATTCTCATTTAATGTTCTTAATAAAAACTCCTATTTAAAGTTTCAATATGTAATTGTTTACTTGTAACATCCAGTGAAGATATGTTGAACATGTTACTGTTTTTACAGACACCGGCACTTGATAACAGTTCAGTCAATAAAAACTTAATGATGGAAGCATTGATGTCATGCTGTAACTTATGAGAAATTATTTTCATTTGTTACAGTCAGACAAGCACAGGATACAGGGCTGCCAACTTTTGAGTTTAGCTTTGAGTGAGAATTATGGGGCTGGAGGCTTTCCTGAGGTAAATGTAATGTTACATGACATCTCCAGTTGTTTCATTGACATCTTTTGGAGGTTGAAACACTGATTGATCGACTAATGGAACCACTATTTACTGCTATGGTGACTTCAAATGAAACACATTAGCGTTAAACCCCTGTTAATTCTCAATAACAACTTTTGTAGATGTCTAACATAAATAAAGTCAGTCTGGTTAGTAATAAGTGAAGCTGGTAATGCTGTTTGTGGAGTTGTTTAATCAGATCTTCAGAGATTTAATGTATTTTATCTTCAGTTGAATTCCTCTAAGGCTGTGGCTGAAGTCAGTTGTAGTTCTTGTGTTTTTGCTCAGCTCTTTTTCTGTTGTCTTCTTTCCTTCAGTGATTCTGCTTGTTAACAGCTTATTAAGGCTGACATGACTCTATACTTAATATACACAGATTTTGTGGCTCAGGTAAGTTTTGATTTATTTCTTTGCTCTTGGCTGACATGTGGCATTGCTGTGGCCTGCTTGTGGCTCAGATCTGGCAAACAGAAACGGCCCACACAAGGACCATAATTCATTGCAGCATGTGGGCCAGATCATCATGCCACATGTGCCAGATGTGGGCCGACACAATTTTGCTATGTGTCAAGTGTAGATGATAAACACTTGATTCTGACATGGGAGTGTTCAACATCAAACTCACAAATATAAATAAAACACCAAACCAATAAATAAATATAATGAAGATAAATAATTATTTTCAAAAATCTGTATGACAGAAAAACTGTAAGTAGTGGATTTATTAATGAAATGTCTAACCTAAAGTTCATAAGGGGACAAATGTTCCAAAGAGTTCTGCTGTCACAGAGACAAACTCCGTGATTCCCTCCTCTGACCATCAGAGGGAGCCCTCGCCCGAATACTAACACACACATACACATTCACACTACATTACCCACAAGCCCATGCCTTGGACTGATTACCCCACCAGCTGTTGCCCATAACCCGGACTATAAAAGACTCTTATTCACACTCATGCATCGTGAAGTCTTGTATTGCCACAGTGTACATTTCTGAGCGTTAGTCCCCTGTTGATTATCTGTTGCTGAACCTGCTGTATCCCATTTACGATTCTCTGCTGCCTGCCTTTGACCCTTTCCTTGTCTACTGATCTGTGAGCGATATCTGCCTGTCCTGACCTCTGCCTGTATACTGACCACGTATCTGCCTGCCCCCTGCTGTCCTGTTTGCCCCTGATTGACCCTGGCTGTCTTACTACGCTCTGTTATAATAAAGCATGCAAATGGATCCCAGTCTTTGTGATGAATCATTACATCTGCCAATAAAGAGGTCTTTTGAACTTCAATGTTCTTCAGATTTTTCATTGGCAGAACTCTTTGGAGAAACTCTAAGAATCTTTTAAGAAAGAGCAGCTCTGAAGAATGTACAAAATGGAGCCCATAAGTTCCTACATAAACTTTATACACTGTCGGGAACTAAAATGGTATAAAACTAAGTATCTTTTAATTTTTACAGTGCAAGGTCTGCTTCCCCCCATTGTCCAACCAGAGCTACAGTACTGTAATATAATCTGTTATGAAAACTGTATATTAAGAAACAGTTTAAAATGTGTTAGTATTTGTCTTTACCTTAATACTTTCTGTAATTTATGCTGATTACAGTAGGACTGTGCAAAGTTCAAAACTTTTGTCAGTTTCACTGAAAAAGGCATTCAGTGTATCAGGTCATGAACTTGGTTTGGATTGTTCTGAGAGCCACTTAAGGCTATAAAGTTTGAATTAGATTAACAATAATGTGGTTTAACCCTCTACCGCACGCATTATGATAAATTTATAAAAAAAAAATATTTGATTCTTTTTCTTTTCTTAGAATGGCTTAACTTGAAGTGCTGTAAAAAAAAAAAAAAAAAAAATTGGAAAAAAATATTATTTTAAGGTACTTTATGATATGTTGCCATATGGCAACAACGTACAATAGTGGAAATAACTTAGAACAAGTGTAAGTGTATATAGTTAGTATTTTTCCTCAGAAATGTTGTTTGTATTGAATCAATTGGTGCTATTATAAGCTTTAGCAGTAAATATAAACAACACCTTTTACTTATTTTCCAACATCTTGTGCTTTTATTTATTCCATTCTCTTTTGCTGAATAATGCTTTATATTCTTTGAATTTCATTTTGTTTTTCGTGATTATTATTTAAATTGCAAATGTAGACAGTTAAAAACAAATCTAATACTGTTCATCATGTATCATAAAACATTGACATAAAACCAAAAACATTGCAGTTCATGAAAATTCAACATTACGCAATCTTATGAGAGGAAGGTTATGAACATGAACCCCCCAAAATCCTTGAAACTTCACCTTTTTTCTGTATGAAACTTCAAAAAGCATTTTTTTTTTTCAGAGGTGAGGCACAGGTACACATCACATTTGGTGCACTTCACCCTAACAATACACTTACAGCCACTTGCACCTGCCTTTGTGAGACACCATGGTAGGCCAGTGGTAGGTCTGGGCCAGTAGTACTGGCTGTGGTGGCAGTGGGCAGGCAGGTCTCCGATGTTGATTTAATCCATAATACAAATGCCATGGCAGTCCTTAACATATGACTAATCAACATTATATCACTAGCATTAATGTTTTTATTGTTACAGCTTAACAGACTGCAGCTGGCCTTTGCTAGCTATCTAACCTATTATAATAATGTCATTCCATTATTGCACAGTGTTGCCATATGGCAACACAGACATTTTATCGATTTACCAAAAACTAATTTCATAATCATAACTTACCTGAGATGATATTAACAATTTTTTTGTGAATGTGACATGGGCGGGTCCTTGTTTGTTACTGACATTTTAATTTGCTTTCAGCAACTACATACAAGAGACGGCAGTCTGTCAGAAAATTGCGCCACAGAAAAAAATTGCATATCATTTGACTTAACCAAAGCACATCATTGGCTAAACTAAGGTCTTCTCTTACCAACAAAAAAACTAGAATGTTCTGTTAAAGAGAGAGTGGCAAGGAAATGAACACAAAGTGTATGTTGCCATATGGCAACACTATGCGGTAGAGGGTTAAAATAGAGTGTTCAGTCAATTATTTTTATGGTTTTGAATTTGTAGTTATAGCCTTAAGAAATGTGTTAGAGGTGAATTTATTGATACAAGTGAGATACAAGTGATATTTCATATTCTCTCTGCATATTCTCATTCACTAAAGACAAATTTTTGCATAATTTTAAGGACAATCAATGAAGCGAATAAAAATGAGGCCCATAAATATCAAAATGACTCCAGATTTATTTGGGTCAGCGCATGCTGTGTGCACAGTGCGCAGAAGTCGCCAACTTTCTGCAGAGTCAATAGCTACAGACCTCCAAACTTCATGTGGCCTTCAGATTAGCTCAAGAACAGTGTCTAGAGAGCTTCATGGAATGGGTTTCCATGGCCGAGCAGTTGCATCCAAGCCTTACACCAAGTGCAATGCAAAGCGTCGGTTGCAGTGGTGTAAAGCACACTGCCACTGGACTCAGGTGTTCTCTGGAGTGATGAATCACGCTTCTCTGTCTGGCAATCTGATGGAAGAGTCTGGGTTTGGCGGGTTGCCAGGAGAACGGTTCTTGCCTGACTGCATTGTGCCAAGTGTAAAGTTTTGTGGAGGGGGGGTTATGGTGTGGGGTACTTAGTTCCAGTAAAAGGAACACTTAATGCTTCAGCATACCAAGACATTTTGGACAATTTCATGCTCCCAACTTTGTGGGAACAGTTTGGGGATGGTCTCTTCCTATTCCAACATGACTGCGCACCAGTGTACAAAGCAAGGTCCATAAAGACATGGATTTGTTGTGGAGAAACTTGACTGGCCTGCACAGAGTCCTGACCTCAACCCGATAGAACACCTTTGGGATGAATTGACTCTTCGCAGGGAGTTTGATTGTCAAGCGATCTAACCAATCAAGCGATCGATTGATTGTCAAGCGATCTAACCAATCAGAACCGAATCTGCCATTTTTTCCGACAAAGCAGTCAGGAGTTAAAAGATTAACCTCGGTAGACTTGAACTTGAAAAATGGTGTGTATTGATTTCTTTCCGCGTTTGAAACAACATTGCTACTCATGTTCATTCATGTTCTTTTGATGCTATAATTGAACTAGTAGGAAGAGATGATCGATTCACGAGCCGCTTGAGCTGAGGCGCTACAGCGATCTGTCAGGACACATTAAAGAGCCACAAAACGTTTTTTATTGTTTTAACTTCTTGAAAAACTACACAGTTTGAAAGCTGGGACTTTGTTTAATATCATAAGTAACCTGCTTTGTCTTGTCTGTTGACGTGTTGTCAGTGTCCTCTTTGCTCCGCAAAGTATTTTTCACTGCGTATGGCGTGACAGCGTGACGGCTTGTCGGACAAAGCAACAGTAACTAAGGGAGGCGGGTCTTTGCGAAGAGTCAATTAGAGCGGAAACTGTGAGCCAGGCCTTCTCGACAACATCACTACGTGACCTCACAAATGCTCTTCTAGAAGAATGGTCAAAAATTCCCATAAACACACTACTAAACTTTGTGGAAAGCCTTCCCAGAAGAGCTGAAGCTGTTATAGCTGCAAAGGGTGTGCCAACTTTATATTAAACCCTACAGATTAAGAATGGGATGTCATTATAGTTCATGTGCACATAAATACAGCTTTTGGCAATATAGTGATAAGATTGTACTATATTTAGCAATTCAAAAGTTGATATTTATTCTAACACCACTGGTTATTTTCATTGTTTGTATCACTCCTCTTGACAGTGTTTCATCCAAAAAGACTGTCAGTCTCCATATTAGTGGTGGTTTTCATTTACCTTTCTGTGGGTTACACTGTTACATGATGACAAGGATGGTATTTTTACAAACATATTTCCCTGAAGAGGAAATGTGGCATATTATTGTCACACACTCTACCACACACAATCTCCACAAAGAAGGTTTTACAGTTCGTGTGACATGCTAATAAAGTGAACAACCCACATGCAAAGTAGCTTCAGTTCTGTTCATTATTAGCCTTATACATACACAGTAGAATGGATTGATGTTTTTCTACCAGCTAGAATGCTAGAACAGCTAATGTTCTCAACTGCCTTTTTCACACATACACACACGCAGGGCCTTAGAACCGTTTCTCTCTCACTCTTTCTCACTCACTCAATAAGCCAATAAGTAATGATCAAAAATCTTCATAGCCACACCCTAGCAACCAGTTACTGCACCCTAGCAAACACCCTATAGATTTCCATTGAAAAATAGATGAGATGGATATAAATGAATCAGAACATCATAGAGACACGCAAGTTTGGATCTTTTGATTTGGATAGACATGCAGTCTTTGAAGCCTTGTTCAGACTGTCAGTCCAAATCCGATTTATGTGCATATCTGTTTGAAATCCAATCAGATTTAGCAAGTCTGAATGCATTTCTGGAAATCTGTTTTAGTCTGACTGCTCTGATCGGATTTTGTGTAGTTTATGTGACTCTCTCATACAACGTAAAACATAAACGTCAGACGTTGTTATAAGAAAATGCTGAAAGTTGTTGCAGAAAGAGGCTGTGTTGTTGCAAAGTGCCGGACGAGCAGAAATTAGCAATAGGCTATAACCTAGACATGTTTTGAGACCGGTGGAGACGACAGCACGGAATAAAGCCACTCATACCAGCCTCCTATGTTTCTGCCATTGCTTCATCATAACACATTTGCCCAGCGCCGGTGGCTACACATTGTCATGTTGTAAATAAGACAACATATGCATTGCAGACCCCTCCATGTTGCGGTTGTTGTTTTTGGCGTATACCTACGAACTCAACTTCATTGCCATAGAAACCAATGCACATATTCCAGAAAATGAAAAAGCGCCATGGACACACAAATCGGATCTGAACACTTGCGATACAGTGTGGATATTAACATTTTTAGATCAGATTCCAATCGGATACACAAATAATCACATTTGGACTGACAGCCTGAACGAGGCTTTAGTTTAAGCTTGCTAACTGTCTAGCCATGCCCTAGCAACCATTTAGAGCATCCTAGCAACCCAAACCCAAAGAAGGATATCTTCAAATCATCATAGGGTTGGTTTATATCATTCATACTGTCAAGCAGCCTTTGGAGTATCATCATTGGCAGCTGCCAAGCCACTCCTTAGCAACCAAACAGAGTACCATAGCAACCGTTTATCAAGACCTATATCTCTGCATCAGAACACTGTAGAGACATGGGGGTTGGCTCTTTTGACTCAAGCTAACAAACTGGACTTTCAGCGCATGTTAGCAGTGAATAGCTACATGCTAGTGATTAGCTAAGTGTTAAATCAGGCTAAAAACATGCTAAGAACTTCATAAAAACTTCATAGTAACTATCTGTGACAACTACCATCCACATAGCAACACCCTAACATCCACCCAGGTTACCATAGCAACCACATAGCAACCGCCCAGAACACCTTAGCAACCACCCCAAGTACCTTAACAACTACCTAGCAACACCTTAGCAACCACCCAGAACACCTTAGCAACCGCCAAGCAACACCTTAGCAACCACTCCAAGTAATTTAGCAACACCCTAGCAACTGCTCAGAACAACTTAGCCACCACCTAGCAACTGCCCAGAACGCCTTAGCAATTGCCTAGAAACACCCTAGCAAGAGTGTCGCATTTTGCCACTGCAAGCACCATTCACATTTTCTTCAGGAAATGTACATTCTAGTTTATTATTATTGTTATGGGAACTTTGCATTTCATCTATAGAAATGGGTGCTTCTTAAACAATGTTTCCAAATGGGTCAGGAGCAGCAGAGTCCCGAATGAAACGTATGTGAACATTCTGTTAACATACCAAATGTCCTCTTTGTAACATTCTTATGTGAACATAAAATAACCAAAATGGAACGTCCCCCCTAAAGTCATATAAGGAACCTTGAACTGAAGCACTTTCATTACCAAAAGAAGATTTTTTTAAGAACATCCCTAATGTTTTGTAAATGTTCAGGATTTTCGACACCATTAGAGAACTTTAAGGCATCATTTCAGAAGTGAGGGGGACAGAAATGTTGGGTGTTAAACCGGTTTTTATCTGACCTTTTTCTTGATAGATTTATTTATTTTTTTTATCTTATCTCTTGCTTTTTAACTTGAAATCAATTTGCTTTTAATAAGAAATCAAATACACTGCTGAACAATAACCAATATCGAATATTTTTTTCCCTATAATTTATGACAATTTTATGATTGGTTTATGTACTACAAACACTTGTCTTAATAGTCCTCATGGATTTTATACAATAATAAAAAAGCAGAATAAAGCAGAAAATAGTATATATATATATATATATATATATATATACTTTGCGTAAAGGTGGACTTCCTCAGGAGGACTTCTAAGCTGTCATAGGTTTAAGAGCTTAAAATCCTTGTGAATTATTCTTTGCTGAAAATCTATACAATTCTTAAACTTAGGAGTGACTAGTTTATAATAATTGCTCATAAATGTCTGCATTAGGACCATCTTTTAGCCTTTAGAGTTTTTTGTGACCCATGTTGTTGTTCTTTGATGTGCTGTTTGACACACCCACCTGATCAGAAACTCTTACCTGTACCAGGAAGAGACTATCATGTTATTTCTCCTTTCTGTCATAACTCTACTTTCTTGGGCAAAGAAAATGGAATCAGTGATGAAGAACGAAGAGGAAAATTTCAGCAATGATTTTATGAGTAATTTGTTTCTGAACAAACTGCAGATTTTTGTGATTCTCATGGTTATTCATTTTTGAAAACATCATTCAGAAAGTGAAAGATTGCTGGAGCTCAAGCAGTGAAAATGGCTTCACTGCATGTATCTCCAGAAGAACTATCTTGTCCCGTGTGCTGTGAAATCTTCAAGTCTCCTGTTCTTCTGTCGTGTAGTCACAGTTTCTGTAAAGAGTGTCTCCAGCAGTTCTGGAGAACCAAGGAAACTCAGGAGTGTCCTGTCTGCAGGAGAAGATCTTCAAAACATGAACCTTTTCCTAATCTGGCATTAAAAAACTTGTGTGAGTCGTTCCTGAAGGAGAGAAATGAGAGCCGTTCATCAGAGTCTGAGGAGATCTGCAGTTTACACAATGAGAAACTCAAACTCTTCTGTCTGGAGGACAAACAGCCAGTGTGTGTAAAGTGCATAGATTCACAGAAACATGTCAATCACACATTCGGATTTATGAGTGAAGCCGTTTCATCATATAAGGTAAGATATATTTCTGATATATAGATATATTAATGCTTCTCATAAACATACAAATGCCTCGATACTATTTTGCTTATATAGTGTATTACTCAGAAAACATTGGAGCATATTTTCATTGCAATGTTCTACACTGAAGGCAAGTCAAAGTTGAGAACCCATGTGCAGTTTTATTAGAAAATGTGGTACAAAACAAACAAAACAAAAACTGGAGACTTAAACTTGACACGTATGGCGTCAAATCCATGCCACATATATTTGCAAAAGAATAAAGTTTTGTAATACAAAAATAAAGTATTGAGCAAAAAAGTTTTGCAAAAAAATGATTTTGCAACATTTTTTTATGACCATACCAACTAATTCATTTGCTACACTCCTTTTAATCTGCATTTGGTAACACTTTAGAATACTGTATCGTACTTACTGCATAACTAATAAGGAATTACTGCAGAATTAATCGGTAGTTCTTCATTAACACTCAAGTAACTACTATTAACTACTAAGGAATATGTGTTAACTAATCAGTATGTCATAGCGTTTTTTAATTGTGTTAACTAACTATTAGTTAATCAGTAACTAATCAATTCAGTCATGCCTCCTGAAGAACTACGACTAAGTAACTACTAATTCAGCTTCAGGAGGAATAACTATTAAGTAACTATTAATGAACTGTGAAACTCAGTATCAGGTTATGGCCCTTTCTTCTTTACTACTAATGTTAGTTGATTTACTTAGATTTATGCCTACTGTACTGATATATATATATATATATATATATATATATATATATATATATATATATATATATATATATATATATGCTCTGCAAATATTGTTAAACATTCGTTCATTTGCGCCACTGCTGTATGTTTCTGTCGGTGGGTGCTATAATGTTGCACGTCTTGCATCGCATGCAGGTCAAAGTTTGAGCGCACACATGTAATATCTGTGAGTTTTGTAATATCTCCCGTTTTGCAAGAGAAAAGAGACTGGGATTCCAACTGTCAGCGGAGAGGTACATCGCTCTCGCATTATAACAATGCGCTGGCGACACTTAAACTAAACACTGTAGATACCACATTAATGAACTGTAGAATTAGAAGAAAGTTGTTTATTCATTTATTGTTTTTTAAACGAATGGTGAATTCTTCGTGTTTTTTCTCGTGCTCGACCATTTCCGTGGATGGCGCTTGAGAGTGTTAATTTTTTTATTCAAGTGTTGTCTGCAACCAGAAAATCAGGATGGATCCGTGACCTGCCAATACCTCAGGTATGTTTATGGCCTTATATATATTTTGTGTCTGTTTTTACTCAAGATATTTCACATTACTATTATAAAGTGATGCCAAATGAGTTCTGTATTTAAGGCAATGATCATTACCACATCATGCTCAAAGAATTACTTCAAACCCACTGATAATTAATAAAGAATTACCACATCATTCTCAAGGAATTACTAAGAACCTGGAACAGTATTCTAAAGTGAAAACAATGGGAACCCATTGATAATTAATGAAGAATTACCACATCATTCTCAAGGAATTACTAAGAACCTGGAACAGTATTCTAAAGTGAAAACAATGGGAACCCATTGATAATTAATGAAGAATTACCACATCATTCTCAAGGAATTACTAAGAACCTGGAACAGTATTCTAAAGTGAAAACAATGGGAACCCATTGATAATTAATACATAATTACCACAACATTCTCAAGGAATTACTAAGAACCTGGAACAGTATTCTAAAGTGAAAATATCCTTGTGCATAAGTAATAAAGCCTAAAGTAGTACTAACATAAAAAATGTAATTTTACTTTAAAAGATGACACATTTTAAGAACATTTACATTTATTGCAGTGTTAATAAAAAAAAATTCCATACAACAAAACAATGAAAAAAGTGAACACTAAAACAAGAAAACAATACCAAAATTTTACATCAGATTACTAGGAACTTACCAAATATAACAACAGAAGACAGCAAATATGTGTATGCCTAAACTTCAACTTTCAGCCAATGGTTCTCTAATACATCTAATTCATGTTATTTTTTTCTGGCAAAGGTCAATAAGCATGCCATTCTTCTTTTTTTCCTCGATGATGCTTCGAAGTGGCTCCCTTGTGCACATTTCTTTGCACTGTTTGGCAAACTCTGACAGTTTCTGGAACTTTTCACGCAATGTCTTGTAGGCTTCAGCATCACAATACTCCAGCTCTGCTATCGCTGCCGTATCCACAACCGTTTTTCGATCCACCCCACACTTGTGGTATGACACATTGATGTCCTAAGACACGAAACGATCGGTTTTTGTGAGAAACCGAACGGTATTTATATCATTTTTTAACTCTAATACACCACTATGTCCAACTGCCTTCATCCTTCCATGACGGAAGTGATCTCTAGCACACGTTGAAGTCTACGCGCGCGACATCACTTCCGTCCAGAATGCAATTTGACCTTATTAACATGGAGGATGAAGGCAGTTGGACATAGTGGTGTATTAGAGTTAAAAAATGATATAAATACCGTTCGGTTTCTCACAAAAACCGATCGTTTCGTGTCTTAGGACATCAATGTGTCGTACCACAAGTGTGGGGTGGCTCGAAAAACGGTTGTGGATACGGCAGCAATAGCAGAGCTGGAGTATTGTGATGCTGAAGCCTACAAGAAATTGTGTGAAAAGTTCCACAGAGGCCAGAAACTGTCAGAGTTTGCCAAACAGTGCAAAGAAATGTGCACAAGGGAGCCACTTCGAAGCATCATCGAGGAAAAAAAGAAGAATGGCATGCTTATTGACCTTTGCCAGAAAAAAATAACATGAATTAGATGTATTAGAAAACCATTGGCTGAAAGCTGAAGTTTAGGCATACACATATTTGCTGTCTTCTGTTGTTATATTTGGTAAGTTCCTAGTAATCTGATGTAAAATTTTGGTATTGTTTTCTTGTTTTAGTGTTCACTTTTTTCATTGTTTTGTTGTATGGAAATAGATGTTTTTTTTTTTTTAATGTTATTAACACTGCAATAAATGTAACTGTTCTTAAAATGTGTCATCTTTTAAAGTAAAATTACATTTTTTATGTTAGTACTACTTTAGGCTTTATTACTTATGCACAAGGATATTTTCACTTTAGAATACTGTTCCAGGTTCTTAGTAATTCCTTGAGAATGTTGTGGTAATTCTTCATTAATTATCAATGGGTTCCCATTGTTTTCACTTTAGAATACTGTTCCAGGTTCTTAGTAGTTCCTTGAGAATGATGTGGTAATTCTTCATTAATTATCAATGGGTTCCCATTGTTTTCACTTTAGAATACTGTTCCAGGTTCTTAGTAATTCCTTGAGAATGATGTGGTAATTCTTCATTAATTATCAATGGGTTCCCATTGTTTTCACTTTAGAATACTGTTCCAGGTTCTTAGTAATTCCTTGAGAATGATGTGGTAATTCTTTATTAATTATCAGTGGGTTTGAAGTAATTCTTTGAGCATTATGTGGTAATGATCATTGCCTTAAATACAGAACTCATTTGGCATCACTTTATAATAGTAATGTGAAATATCTTGAGTAAAAACAGACACAAAATATATATAAGGCCATAAACATACCTGAGGTATTGGCAGGTCACGGATCCATCCTGATTTTCTGGTTGCAGACAACACTTGAATAAAAAAATTAACACTCTCAAGCGCCATCCACGGAAATGGTCGAGCACGAGGAAAAACACGAAGAATTCACCATTCGTTTAAAAAACAATAAATGAATAAACAACTTTCTTCTAATTCTACAGTTCATTAATGTGGTATCTACAGTGTTTAGTTTAAGTGTCGCCAGCGCATTGTTATAATGCGAGAGCGATGTACCTCTCCGCTGACAGTTGGAATCCCAGTCTCTTTTCTCTTGCAAAACGGGAGATATTACAAAACTCACAGATATTACATGTGTGCGCTCAAACTTTGACCTGCATGCGATGCAAGACGTGCAACATTATAGCACCCACCGACAGAAACATACAGTGGCGCAAATGAACGAATGTTTAACAATATTTGCAGAGCATATATATATATATATATATATATATATATATATATATATATATATATATATATATATATATATATCAGTACAGTAGGCATAAATCTAAGTAAATCAACTAACATTAGTAGTAAAGAAGAAAGGGCCATAACCTGATACTGAGTTTCACAGTTCATTAATAGTTACTTAATAGTTATTCCTCCTGAAGCTGAATTAGTAGTTACTTAATCGTAGTTCTTCAGGAGGCATGACTGAATTGATTAGTTACTGATTAACTAATAGTTAGTTAACACAATTAAAAAACGCTATGACATACTGATTAGTTAACACATATTCCTTAGTAGTTAATAGTAGTTACTTGAGTGTTAATGAAGAACTACCGATTAATTCTGCAGTAATTCCTTATTAGTTATGCAGTAAGTACGATACAGTATTCTAAAGTGTTACCCTGCATTTCAGTCAAGTGTGAATTCACTATACTGTTGTCCCTATGCTCTTCTTGGCATTGTTTTGACATGGAGTGGAGTCAAGAAACTGGGGCGTGTTCAGCTGGCCTGACCACGCCTCCCTCAAAGTGACATCATCAGTGCATGTAAAGGGTGGGCCTTTGAATTAAAGTGGAGGAAGGTCTAACTGATGTGCAGGGTTGCCAGGTCAAAACCATCCCAAAAGTAGCATAATCACGGCACAAGTGTAAAAGTAGCCCAATTGACGTGGCAACAATGAGCCGAGCGTCGTTACATGGCCTAGCCGCTGTGTGTGACAGCTGACAGCAGACGTTTGTGAGGCGATTTTAGGGAAATGGATGCAGAAAAGTTTTATTTTTATTGGGTTTTGACATGCTTCAATGCTGGTGACAATGGGACACCGGACTTTATAAACAGGTAATATATGTATGGTTAAACTGTGTAATGTCAGTTTTATATCGTTAGCAACTATTAGTTAACCTTGTTTATATCTTATGTTAAATGTAATGTTAACTGTGAAAATATATTTAAATTTACTTAAATTTATTGTACAGTACTTTAGGATTTTATTCAACTCCACTCCATCTCAGAGACAAATATTGTTTTTATGTAGAACTGATGTTTTGGACATCATCAATTTCCTCCTCGAAAAACATCCAAAATTAATGCATTTGGTCCAAGCTCCATGCTTTCCAACCCAGTCTCCCAACCTGGGGAGGGTGGCTCATTCCCGGTCAAAGATCTGTCCGCCCTCTGGAGGTGGTCCGTGCCGAAAGTTGAAATTGCGATCCAGTTTCCTGTGTCAGGCTTTGTAGCCTTGTAGTCCTATTGTTCATTGGTTCCCTCTTGATTGTCTCCCTAGGTGTGTCTCATTATCTTGTTAAGCTTAGCCCTTATGTATATATAGTGCTTTTGTTTCTCTTGTTGCTTTGTCGGTTGTTGAATGTAGTGGTTGCCTGTTTGCTTGTGTTTCTGTTCTCTTGTTCCCGATTGTTTGTTTATTTTATTACTTTGTGTTCCGGTGCTCCATGCTTTTGTGTTTTGTTTCATTTATTAAAAGTCCTGCTATTAGATCCACGTCTCCATCTGCCTCCCTCAGTTCCCCGCACATTACAACATCTATCAGTATATATATAAAGTCACTGATGTAATCTTTTCTTTTCTGTGTTTTGTCTAGCATGGATCCAGTGGGAGTGAATTTGAAACTGCAGCTCTAGGGAGACCCTTCCAGCTGGGGATGCTGTATGACTGCAGGAGAGATGCTCTCGTACCAGGTAATGACTGCTGTTACCCAAAATCTGTGTAGAAAGTACAATAAACGATTTAATATTTATGGGGTTGTAGTGGAGAACTTACAAAAGCAGAACAAAAGTGTACTAAAATTTTTATATTAATATTAATTCTTTTTGTACCAGACATGTTATGTGATATATAAGATATTATTATTATTATTATTATTGATGTTGTTGTTGTGTTTTTTTCTCTAAATTGTTAGAAAAATTGTTTTCTTTTCATTTAATTATTTATTTTATTATGATTTCTTCCCAAGTTTGATGGCAGCTTTACCAGCTAAATCAAAAATCCTGGCAAAAATACAACTCTTGATTTTTTTTGTTGGTTATGTTTTCACATGATCATTATTTGACCTGAATCACTGAACTCATTTAGAGCTCAATCTCTGAGTTAGATCTACATTATTGATTACAGCAGCACTGTGATTCTACAGCAGAAGATCAGCTTTATCAATATAATCCAAAGGATTTAGCAAAAGTTGCTTTTTAAAAAAACAAAAAAACAATTGCGTTAGGCACACACAGACAACAAGAATCAGTGTATGAATCTCAACTATTAACATCAGTAAACAAGCTACTAAAAAGTTACATAAAAACAGCAAATAATAAAATAGTGAGAATAAAGGAAATTACTAAAACAATTCAGCTCATAATTTATTCATGCAGCAATGCATGATGGGAGCCATGGATGAATTTTGATTGGTAGTGTAGCGGGTACAGGATCTCCATATCAGCTGACAGTTAAGCGTTTCCAGCAACCTGTGGAATGGTGGAATAAAGACAGGACAACAATGTGGGTGTGATCAGCTCCGGTCTTGCTGGGTTATGACGATCAATGCAGCAGACCCATCACAACACACTGCACTCACATAGCACCCTCTACTGGTCTGGCAGAACCACCATTTCCTCAATGTATTTTCACATACAGAGAATATATCAAATACATCAATTGTGACGAACCAACAATTGGGGGATCACAGTGGCACCCAGAATGCACTGCAACATGCTTTATTATTCTCACCACTGTTGAAATTCACAGGCTGATTCTTGATGACTGTGTCTCTAAATGAAAAATATTTTTTTTAAATCACAATTTTTAAGAAACCCTTTGGATTATATTGATAAAGCTGATCTTGTGCTGTAGATTCACAGTGCTGCTGTAATCAATAATGTCAATCTAACTCAGAGATTGGGCTCTAAATGAGTTCAGTGATTCAGATCAAGTAATGATTATGTGAAAACATAACCAACACCACCTTATAACTCATTTACAGCCCCAAAAAATATATAATATAAAAAAAAAAAATCAAGGGTCAAGAGCTCAGCTAAAGCAAACCCTTATCTCCAAGGCAGTGACTAAAAAAATGTGATTTTTCTCCTTTGGTGATTCTGCTTGTTATCAGCAGGTGTCTTCAATAACGGTCAATCATCACTCAGTTAATCACTTAATTATCTCATTAACTTTAACACTGCTTCAGTGGGTGGAATAAAAATATGGCAGGACTTTTACTTTCTGACCCCTGAAATGTCCATCTCTGTAAATAAGCATGGAAGATAATGGCCAGTGGGAGCAAGAAACAAAAACTAGTGTGGTGTTGCTATACTGAGAGAAAGTACAGCAACTGGGAGTTTTTAGACATTTAAAGTTATAAAATAACATCTTTTCTCCATTACAGGAATCAGACTTTGGAATAAAGAGCAGCTGCAGCAGAACATAAGCACTAAACCTCAAATTAATACAGATTTCAAAGTCACATCTTTAGACTCAATTGAAGAAAAATCTAGATTGCTGAATATTGATGGTTGTCTGAAACTGAGTCTTTTAGGTGGACTCATCAATGTAGAAGGTGCTGGAAATTATCTCAAGGACACCAAGAAATCTTTCAATCAACAGAGACTGACATTACATTATCATTCAACAACTAAGTTTGAAGAGCTGATCATAAACCACTTTGCTTCTGGAGACATGGCTCACTATGAGAATGATGTAGCCACACATGTAGTGACAGCAGTGCTGTATGGAGCAGATGCCTGCTTTGTTTTTGACAGAGAAGTTTCTTCAGATGAAGACAAAAGAGTGATAGCAGGAGAAGTAAATGCTGCATTAGAGCAGTTAAAAGGCATTTCAGCTGGTGCTAGTATGAGACTAAATGACAATCTGAAGACTGCTGTCCAAAAATTCAAGTGTACATTTTATGGCGACTTCCAGCTTCCGTGTAACCCGACCTCTTTTGAAGATGCAATGAAGGTTTTTGAAGATCTTCCAAAACTGCTGGGAGAAAAAAATAAGTTTGCAGATCCTCTGAGAGTTTGGCTTTATCCTTTGGACAAACTTTTCTCAAGAGCTGTAAAGTTTCAGCATGAAATCAGCACAGGTTTAAGCACAGACATTGAATCTGTTATTGAGAGTTTAAGTACAACTGAGATGAAATGCAGTGATCTTCTGACAGACACGCCTGCTTCGACATTTACTGCATTTCATGACAAAATCAATGACATGAAGAAAAACTGCTACCAGTGCAGATTGAGTCTCATGAAGAAACTCGGCTCTCTCTTACCAAAGATCCGTGGAAAATTCATAGAGGATTCAGCATTGATCGATCTTCTACAAGAACATGAGGAATCTCCATTTGAAAGAAGCGCTCTTGAACAATGGCTGAAAGAGAAAGAGGAAGAATCTGACATCATTAAATCATTGCTCACACAACTGAATAATTTTGGAGCAATAGTAGAAAACAACCTCAATAAAAATTTAATGAATCTGGAAGTTAAACATTTAGTCAGCTACACTTTCACATCATTGGGCTGGACAGATGAGCTGCTTTCTAAACAAAAGGCCTTCCTGAGTCCTTCAACAACAGGAAAAAATGAAGAGAAAAACTCTGAAACTGAACACAAGACTTGGGTCGCACCTGACATCCAAAAGACAATGAGGAACAACTTGAAGGTTTTTAAAAACTTGATTGATTTAAATGATTGCACATCAGCCAAATTCATTGTTGCATCAAAAGAAATGGAAAATAATCCAGGTTCCTGCATACTGCTGTATGAAAATGAATCTAATGAAGCTGTTTGCTTCACTCCTCCATCAAAACCAGACTGTCCAATCATTGAAGATGTCAGATGTACTCAAGTGGTTCTGAAAGTGTCTCCACCGTGTCCTGCTACAGAGGAGCTCAAACTACTGTACAAAATGAAGGAAGAGGAAGACTGGAGATCTCAAACTGTGTCAAAGAACCAGAATACAGTTACTCTGACTGATCTCAGACCAGATACTGAGTACAATATTAAATGTGCAGCAGTGGGAAAACTCAACTACACCGTAGACAGTGATGTGACGCGTCTCACAGTCATAAACCAGAATCTCATCAAGACCAGTGTCACCATAGAGGTATGATTGTCAGTCATGAAATAGCAACCTAAAATGTATTTTTATCACTTGCTGTTATTTTAATCTTAAGATCTTAGTCTTAATCATCATGCATTGGTCTGATGGCCATTTGAAAAGCATTGCTGATAATATCTCACCCAGATAGCAACTTTGTGTCGGCCCACATCTTTGGGCGGACCGCTCCTGTTTGCCAGATCTGGGCCACAAGCAGGCCATAGCAATGCCACATGTCGGCCAAGAGCAAAAAAAATAAACCAGAACTGGACCTTATCTGAGCCACAAAATCTTATATATTATTTATAGAGTTATATCAGCATTAACAAGTCTGTGGCGCTGTTCTGTGGCGACAAGCAGCTTTAGCTCGTGTCCGTGTTATTGTGTTTTAAACGTCTTTTAGGGTTTTAATTCCCCTCTGTGGTGTGCTGTTTTAATGTTGTCTGTTTTATGAACATTTGCTGAGTATCTGAGGGATGGAAGTCACTTTTTACGCCCTATTTTTAGTGACTGTTTTAAACTTTGTTTGGAGCGACCAGCAGCACACATTCCGATACTCCCGTGAATTCCTATCGGGATTACAATGGAGCCATCCTGCCGTGACAGACTTCAACATCAATTTACTGACTGGGAATCTGCCTCTGGAATTACTTATTGGTAGAAACATTAACTTTACAAAACAAGGCCAAACCAGGAAGCGGGGGAAAAGGGGTGGTGTGAAACAGCGAACCAGGAAGCTACTGAGCAGGAATCGCATCCCTTTGCCTTCAGTCATACTGGCTAATGTGCGGTCCCTCAAGAACAAGACTGAGGAACTACGGGCAAATGTTTTGCATCTGCGGGACTACAGGGACGCGTGTCTTATGGCTTTTACAGAGACTTGGCTCACTGAGTCGGATTCAGACTCGGCACTGGAGATCAGCAGCTTTGGAGCCCCTCTGCGCCTGGACCGGGACAGTGAGGTGACACATAAAACGCTGGGTAGAGGGGTCTGTCTGTATATAAATCGCAGATGGTGCAACAATATTACTGTGCGAGAGCGGACTTGTCACCCTGACATTGAACTGTTGTCTGTGTCACTACGGCCGTACTATCTCCCCAGAGAGTTCCCCCAGATTTTTGTGACTGTGGCTTATATCCACCCCAAAGCTGACGCCAAGTCCGCCGCGGACATTGTTTTTAAAACCGTAAACAAACTTCAGTCTATTTCCCCTGCCGCTCCTAATTTTATTCTCGGCGACTTTAACCATTGTAACTTAAAGAAAACACTGAACAGCTCAGTATGTAACATGCCCCACACGTCGTAATAAAACTCTTGATCTGTGCTACGGCTCCATTAAAGGCGCATATACGTCCAAGGCGGGGCCAGCGCTGGGCGCCTCTAACCACAAATCTCTCCACCTCTTACCCGCCTACACCTCGGTGCTGAGGAGGGAGAAGCCTGTCAGAAAACAGGTGAAGGTCTGGACTGAGGATAGCTCTTCAGCGCTACAAGCCTGCTTCGAGTGCACAGACTGGACAGTGTTTCAGGACTCCTGTTCTGATATTGATGAACTTACTGACGTTGTCTGCAGTTACATCTCTTTTTGCAAAGACTCTGTTCTTCCGAATAGGGAAGTCAAGGTGTATCCAAACAACAAACAGTGGATCTCTAAGGACATTATAGAATTGCTAATCAAACGAAAAACTGTTTTTAATGAAGGTGATGTGAATGCAGAGAGGGATGTGAGAAAAGAGATCAGGGCTGAAATTAAAAAAGCTAAATTAAGGTACAAGGAAAAAAATTGAGGCAGATTTGAGAAGTAATAATTTAAAGAAAACCTGGAGAGGAATGAAAACATTGATTGGGTTTAATGATAAAGCCAACAGAGTTGTCCTGGATGGTTTTTCATCTGATAAACATTTGGCTGATGAATTTAATGTATTTTATTCTCGATTTAACAATTCAGATTTTAATGATGAAATGAAAGGTATCAGGGCTATCACGCAGGCAGCTCCATCCATTACTGTTGACAGTAGTACTGTGGCTAACATTTTCAGGCGCACCAGATCAAAAAGTCCGGGGCCAGATGACATTTGTGGGCAATTATTAAGAACATGTGCTGATCAACTCTGTCATATCTTTCAGTTCATTTTTAATTTGTCCTTGTCACAACAAAGAGTCCCCAGAAGTTGGAAGCATTCCATTATTGTGCCTATAGCCAAGTGCAGCTCCCCAAAATCCTTGAATGATTTTAGACCTGTAGTCTTGACCTCATTGGTTATGAAAAGCTTTGAGAAAATTATCAAAGAGGCTGTCCTATTGCAGGTTGGAGATCAGTTAGATCCACTGCAGGTCTGGCAGGGGCGTGGAGGATGCTGTGATCACACTACTGCACTTTATTTTTAGCCACCTGGATAGAGCAAAGACTCATGTCAGACTTTTATTTGTTGATTTTACTCTGCTTTTAACACCATTCAGCCCTTCCTGCTCGCTGAGAGACTGATTGCGGATTTTAACCTTGATTTGAATTTGGTGGGCTGGTTATTGGATTTTTTTAACAGACAGATCCCAGAGTGTAAGGGCCAACAGCACCCTGTCTGAAGTCACTTTTACATCCACTGGTTCCCCCCAAGGTTGCTGTCTGTCTCCTCTTCTGTACATCCTGTACACAAACCAGTGTCGCAGTTTGTACCAGGATAGATACATACTTAAGTTCGCTGATGATTCTGTCATTGTCAGCCTGCTATCAGGGGATGAGCGGGACCATGGGCCAGTCCTCAGTGAGTTTGTAGAGTGGTGCAATAGCTCCTTTTTACAGCTGAATGTATCTAAAACTAAGGACATGATCATTGATTTTCGTAGGACACCACCTCCCCCTACAGTCACGGTCATTAAAGGCACGGACATTGAGCTCGTGGAGACATACAAGTCAGGCTCAACCTGGGGAGTTATACATAAAACAGGTCCAGAGGAAAGCTAGAGTTATAGCTCAATCACAGGATCATCCCCTTAGAATAGAGTTTGAGCTTTTGCCCTCTGAGCGGCGCTATCGAGTTCCTAGCTGCAAAACAAAGAGGATGCAAATATCTTTTATTCCATCAGCTGTGAGGCACCTTAATGGCACTTAGCACTTTGTAATAACTTGCACAAGTTGCATTTTTGCACTTGATCGGGTCCTGTATTTATTTATTTATTTGCACATTAAGTACATTGGGCGTTACTGTGAATTCCTTCTCTGCTGGTTGGTCTCTGTTGGTGAGTGTTGTTGTATGTTATGTGTTTTATGTGGAGCATTTGCTGCAAATCCAATTTCCCCTTGTGGGACAATAAAGTTACTTTGACTTTGACATTGTTATCAAGCAGAATCACTGAAGGAAAGAAGGAAACAGAAAAAAGAGACAATCAGAAACACAAGAACTACAGCTGACTTCAGCCACAGCCTTAGATGAAATCAACTGAAGATAAAAGACATTAAATCTCTGAAGATCTGATTAAACAACTCCACAAACAGCATTACCAGCTTCACTTATTACTAACCAGACTGACTTTATTTCTGACACACGTCTCTTGAGAAGCTCTTATTGAGAAATAACAGAAGTTTAACTCTCATGTTTGTTTCATTTGAGGTTACCATGATGGTGATTAGTGTTTCCATTAGATGGACTCTTAACATTTATTGTGTGTTTGTTTTTCCTGGCTACTGTGACAGTGTTTTTGTCAAACACATTTGCGGTAGCAACAAAAATTGAAATGAGATCAGGTGTTGGCTATTAGCTACTGATGATTTTACACTCATTGTGAAATGGCCTGAATCACTGATGTTGTTTAAATTTAAAAATTGCTTTGTGCCATTAATACATTAACATTACAAACCCTGCGTTTCTGTGACATGAGATCCAGCTGTATTGTGAAAATTAAAAAAAAAAAGAAGTTTTTTGAAACACTAAGACATCAAGAATCAGCACATGAATCTCAACTATGGTGACAATCAAAAGTGTCATGTAGCCGCAATGCATGCTGGGTACCATCGTACAAAACTCCCAGAATGCATCAGAGCATGGATAAAATGTGTAGCTGATATAATTGTCTTAATATTTTGTTTATTGTCACCATTGTTGATTCATATGCTGATTACTGATATCTGTGTTTTGTCACTTTTTTCATCTTCAATCTTGTTGCAGTAATAATTATTATATTCAATCATTATGTTAAAATGACATCAGTTAAGCAGGCTATTTCATGATGATAATAAATTCATCAATAGCTAACTATCATCACACTAGTTTTCTTTGCTACTGCAAATGTGTTTGACAGAAACACTACTACAGCAGTCAGAGAAGACAAACATATGTTTAAAAAAGTTAAGAGTCCATCTAATGGTGTTTCCATTAGTTGAGAGTTAAACATGAGAGTTAAACTTCTGTTAATTCTCAATAAGAGCTTCTGTAGACGTGTGACAGAAATAAAGTCAGTCTGGTTAGTAATAAGTGAAGCTGGTAATGCTGTTTGTGGAGATGTTTAATCAGATCTTCAGATCTTCTTCTTTTATCTTCAGTTCATCTAAGGCTGTGGCTGAAGTCAGTTGTAGTTCTTGTGTTTCTGCTCATCTCTTTTTTTCTTCCTTCCTTCAGTGATTCTGCTTGATAACAGGCTTGTTAATGCTGAGATGACTCTATAAATAATATATAAGATTTTTTGGCTCAGATAAGATCCAGTTCTGGTTTATTTCTTTGCTCTTGGCTGACATGTGGCATTGCTATGGCCTGCTTGTGGCCCAGATCTGGCAAACAGGAGCAGTCCATTCAAGTGCCATCATTCCCAACACATGTGACCCAGATCATCATTCCGCATGTGCCAGATGTGGGCAGGATCTGGGCCAACACAAAGTTGCTATCTGGGCAGTAAAGGTTTCTATGTAACAACATTGTGGAAAGTACATGTGCACAATATGTTAGCATGATAATAAAATCTTGCCTTTGGCATGATACCAGCCACTGGTATATTGATATCTTGGCAAACACTGGTAAAATACAGTGTTTTAATGCCAAAATTCAAAGTGGCTGAAATATGGCTGAACATTTTACCCTGTAAAAAAATAAAATAAAATAATAATAATAATAATAATAATAACTAGAATGTACATTTCCTGAAGAAAATGTGAATGGTGCTTGCAGTGGCAAAACTCGGCACTCTTGATTAGCATGTTGCTACCATGATGCTAACACCCTTAGCATACTGCTAGCATGTTTTTAGCAAGATGCTAATCATGTTAGCATAATGCTAGCAACATGCTAACATGATTAGCATAATGCTAGCATAATTACCATGTTACTAGCATGTTTTTAACAAGATGCTAATCATGTTAGCATCATGTTAGTAACATGTTAACATGATTAGCATAATGCTAGCATTATTAAAAATTTCAAACATGAACATTTTAAAATGTTTGTATCAACAAATTTCTTTTTTAGACATTAAGAGCAAGGTCTGAAGTGTTTGTGATCATTCATTTTAAAAGTTTTACTGACAATGTAAAATGTTTTTTGAATTTTTGAAGTCCTTAAAAATCTCATTACCACAACAGTCTGAAAATATCAACACTGTTATAAAAGAAAATACATTTTCACATTTTTAAAAATGGATTATTAACAATCATGGGCAGTTACTTGAAATTCTGAAATAATATTTATTATATATTTATTATATAATAGTTTTTTTATTATTATTTTGATTGATTTCTCTCATTACCGCAAAACCTTCCACAATTTACAACCTATTTTTTTTTTAATATTTTAATGAAACCTGGCATATTTTCAAAATGATGTGGCAAACTTGAAAGTACATATTGTGTATATTCTGCACATGCATTTAAAAGCAAACTACTATTTTTCCATTTATTAAACAAATATTAAATAAACACCTGTAGCGGTAATGATATAGGTTATGGAAATGAGGTTGCTGATTTCGGTAATGATAATAAGTATACTAAGAATGAGGTATAGTTTAAAAATATAAACTGTTATGTAGAAAATAAATTAGATAAAATTGACAATATACGTCAATTTTCGTCCTTAGCATACTGCTAGCATGTTTTTAGCAAGATGCTAATCATGTTAGCATCATGCTAGTAACATGCTAACATGATTAGCATAATGCTAGCATTATGCTAGCATGATTACCATGTTGTTAGCATGTTTTTAACAAGATGCTAACATGATTAGCATGTTTGCTAGCATGATGCTAACATTATTAGCATGCCACTAGCATGATGCTAACACATTTTTACTAGTTTGTGTCATGTTTAAACCCTTAGCTAATTGCTATTAGCATGTAGCTATTCACTGCTAGCATGCGTAGCATGTTGGAAGTCCAGTTTGCTATTACATTTTTATGCTTTGCATTACAGAATCACATCAAGAAAAGCATCTTAATTGAAGATGGAAATCCTGCTCGATACCGTCTGCAAACAAGTACATACAATTTGGATCAATCTGAACTATATAGAAAAATGACCTTTGGAGAGAGAGACAAAAACAAACCCCATAAAACCATTCTGATGGTGGGAGAAACAGGAACAGGAAAAACAACCCTGATCAATACTATAGTCAACTACATGTTGGGTGTTCAGAGAGAAGACAAGGTTTGGTTTGAGATCACAGATGATCAGAGTGACCGAACATCAGTTCACAGTCAGACCTCCATCATCACTGTTTATGAGTTTTATCCAACGCTATCTCACGACCAATTCGTACTTATTCTACGAGGTGGCTATTTCGTATAAATTCATACGACCTCACTCGTGCGAATTCGTACGATTTGTCTAAACCCCAGTGACGGTTAGGTTTAGGGGCGGGGTTTGGGGTAGGTCATTCGTATGAATTCATACGAATTTGTCAACTCGTAAAATACATACGATTTAGCAAAAAACGTATGAATTAGTACGAGTGAGGTCGTATGAATTCATACGAATTAGCCACCTCGTAAAATACGTACGAATTGCCGTGAGATCGGGTTGGTTTTATCTACAAGACAGTCCAATCCATTTAACAATCATTGACACTCCAGGATATGGAGAAACTCGTGGAGTTGATGTTGATAAAGAGATCTCTGAGAGTTTGTTCAGATTAGGCATGTTTGATGACTGTGTTCATGAAATACATGCAGTGTGTCTGGTGATTAAAGCAACACAGACTCGACTCTCTGACAGACAAATATACATATTTGATGCTGTTCAGTCTTTATTCAGAAGAGATATTGCTGAAAACATTGTCCTGCTCTTCACACACTCATCTGGAGCTCCTCCTAAAAATGCCCTGACGGCTGTTAAAGAGGCTAAAATCAAGTGTGCAGAGAATGACAAGAAGAAGCCAGTGTATTTCCTTTTTGATAACTGTCAGTCAGACACTGCTGATGAAGATGAAGATGAGGAAGACCATGAACTGAGGCAGGATCAATCATGGAATCGCAGTTTTAGAGGAATGATGGGTTTGTTCAAGTTTCTTGACACAATACAACCAAAATCCCTGAGGATGACTCGAGATGTGTTACAGAAATGGAAGCAGTTGAAGGCAAATATCAAACATTTAAAAGCAGGTGTTCAAATGACAGAACTAAAGCAAAATGAGCTGAAACAAACTCAAGAAGCTCTGGAGAAGAACAAGAAAGATGTAGAAGAAAATAAAAACTTTGAGTATGAAGTTGAAGTGACCTACAAAGAGAAGGTTGATATTGATCGTTCTGTAGCCACAGTGGCGGTGTGCTGCACCGTCTGTGAGGAGAACTGTCATTATCCAGACTGCTGGTGGTTCACCTCTCTCTCACGGTGCAGCGTGATGAAAGATGGTCACTGTACAGTGTGTACAAATAAATGCCACTACAGCAAACATGTCAAAGAAACAAAACGATATGTAACAAAGACAAAGAAGGAGAAGAAGTCATATGAAGAATTAAAGGTGAAATATGAAGACAAAATTGGAGACAGTGTGTCTTTGGTCAAGAAGCTGGAAGAAGAACTGCAGGAATTAGAGAAAGAGAAAATAAAGCTGGCGATTGAAGCTTTTCACTGTGTGGAAACTCTGGAGTAGATCGCTCTCAACACTGATTCACTGATCACACTTCTGCATATTGATTTTCTGATTGAGAAGATGAAGGAAATAAATGAGCCTGAAAAGGCTGAAATACTGGAAAACATCAAGAAGAGAGCAGGAGAAGAAAACACACAGATCGAGGATTCATAAAAATAATTCATTCAAGTGGGTGATTCTCACGAAAATTTTGTTTTAAAAATTTCAAACATGAAAATTTTAAAATGTTTGTATCAACAAATTTCTTTTTTAGACATTAAGAGCAAGGTCTGAAGTGTTTGTGATCATTCATTTTAAAAGTTTTACTGACAATGTAAAATGTTTTTTGAATTTTTGAAGTCCTTAAAAATCTCATTACCGCAACAGTCTGAAAATATCAACACTGTTATAAAAGAAAATAAATTTTCACATTTTTTAAAATGGATTATTAACAATCATGGGCAGTTACTTGAAATTCTGAAATAATATTTATTATATATTTATTATATAATAGTTTTTTTATTATTATTTTGATTGATTTCTCTCATTACCGCAAAACCTTCCACAATTTACAACCTATTTTTTTTAATATTTCAATGAAACCTGGCATATTTTCAAAATGATGTGGCAAACTTGAAAGTACATATTGTGTATATTCTGCACATGCATTTAAAAGCAAACTACTATTTTTCCATCTATTAAACAAATATTAAATAAACACCTGTAGCGGTAATGATATAGGTTATGGAAATGAGGTTGCTGATTTCGGTAATGATAATAAGTATACTAAGAATGAGGTATAGTTTAAAAATATAAACTTTGTAGAAAATAAATTTTAAATATAAACTTTGTAGAAAATATAAACTATGTAGAAAATAAATTAGATAAAATTGACACAATCATGGATTGAAGTTCAATCAGTTTGATTTTGCAATGCTTCAAAAATATAGGCTTACATATGCTAAAAATGTGCATTTAGCAATACAACATGCACCACCCACCAGATTAGTTTTAAAAAATACTCAAAATTTAAGAGAATAGTAGAGTCCACACCACAACGATAATGGCAAAGAAAAACAATATTGCTGGAATCACGTTTGAAACAATTTTCTTCCAGCTGATGAACAACAAACATTGATAACCAATCAGATTTGACTAAATTTAAAGAGCTCAAACATTCTGTATTAATATGGGGATGTCATTACATACTTGCTGCATGTAATTCAATCCTCATCAATCCTCTCAGCAGCATGAAAAACAAGGCTTTTATTAATATTTTGAATAATTAAATTGTAATGTAGACACATGCATTTTCTGTAAAGCTGCTTTGAAATGATTTGTATTGTGACAAGCGTTATATGAATAAATGTGAATTAAGTTGAAATTCACATCGTGAGCACACAGAACTCAACTCTGAACAAAAACTTGCTTCTGATTGACCATTGCATTCAAGAAAGCAACAGATATGTCTGTGATTAGCTACTGAACTTAATGCAGCAAAAAGCATTGTAAATAGAAACCTTTAAGGAGCCATTCACATATCGTCTAAAACTGCGTCTTTCTCCTCCTTTCCACAAGTGCTTGTGCTCCCATGGCATCTGTCGTTGCTATGCAAACCATGAACTGCGCTCTCCATGATGACGAGGAAGCATCAGCATATCTTTCGATGTTGTTATGGAAAGGGCGAAGCTGATTGGTTGGTTCTTGTCACATGACCTGTGGTGCTCTTTCGGCATTCTGAAAAGTTGATGTTTTCATCTCGCCGCAGCATAAACGTGCACCCATAATAGAAGCAACGCGGTCGCACCATGCTTGCCACGCGCCTTCATTTGAAATAACGAACTTGCGTGCGCAGAAGACATGATATGTGAACGGCCCTTTCACACAGGACGTGGAATGCGCTTCGCTCACCTCTGGGAACAGCGCAGCCCTTCAGATACAAAACAATTTGCGGTATGCTGGCCAGAGCAACGTAGGTGGAGTTTTCAAAACTGTTAGCGGGAGTTCTATATGTCTAGTCATTTGATGCCCCGTTTCTATTGGAATAATTTAATTGAAATAAATGGGTTTCATAGCGTAGTGGTGCCGTTGTCGCATCCTGTGTGAAAGGGCCATACTCTCTAAAGCTCAAACACAAATACCCACTGGAGCATTTTCCAAAATGTTTTGCCATCATAAGGCCCCCCTGATTCCCCAGGGCTCTAAGCAGCCACTTATCTCACTTAGTGGTTAAAGTCCACACCTGCTCGCTATTTTTAAATGCTCATAAATTGGCCAAATCAGCTTTCTGTGAGGGTTAGGTGTCAGGTTGGGACATAATATCACTAACCTGATATAAAAACACTGGAAGTCTGTATGTTCTTACTAATATAGTGCAACAAAGCCCTGTGTATACTGTTTTGACTTGCTGTAGATTTCTTTTTTTGTAAACCTTTTCTCTGAAATTTGTCACCCTAGCCTTTGCTATAGTTTTCCAACAGTTAGAAAATATGATTTAACTTAATAACTCATAATATATATGTGACGAGCAGGGCGGGCGAGAGCCGTGAGGGAACGGCGCGAGACCGGTGGCACGAGTGATAACGAGCGTCAGCTGCGTGTTGCACCGGTCTCGAATCTCTCACGGAGGAGCTCCGGAAGCATAAAAGGGGAGCGATGACAGTGAAGGACGAGAGAGGACCAGACCTGGACTTTATTTTATGTTTTGTTATGTTTGTGTGGCCGGCAGTTATCCGTGAGGATTTCGTTTTGTATTTGTTTATTTTGAATTGTTTTGTTTGTTTAAACGTTCGCCGGTTCCCGACTCCTCCTTCCCGTACATACGAACTGTGTTACAATATATTTAAAAATAGCCGGTATAATTAAATTCTCATTACCAAAACAAAAATTCTCTCTACCGCAACTGGTCTTAAATTGTTGCAGTAAGTGAGAATGGTGTTGCTGAGGATGCGGTACCTTAGCATATTTTATTAAATTAAGAGAAGCCATGATGATTTAGCCAACTTTTATTCAATGTACATAATTAGACATTAATGAAGTACATTTTTCACAGAAAATTGTTAATTAAAAGTTTTTCTAAATGACAAAAATTTCCTGTTATGGTAATGATAATCACAATGTCGTTTACATGGTCTAACAAGTTTTTTTTTGTTTTTACTTTTAACTGGATTAATATAAAGAGATCTGCCTACCTGGTAGCCATCTTTGAGGTTCTAGCACATGTGTTGCTTAATTCAAAATCAAGATTTATTTAAAATTGTGTGTGTGTGTGTGTGTGTGTGTGTGTGTGTGTGTGTGTGTGTGTGTGTAGGTGTGTGTGTGTGTGTGTGTGTGTGTGTGTGTGTGTGTGTGTGTGTGTGTGTGTGTGTAAAGAGTCCTTAAAAAATGTTGCGGAGGATGAGAACATCAGTCATGGACACTTAATTTGTCCATTATTATTACATTATTGTTATATATTATACATTAATATTTTTTTCTGTGATTTGAAAACATCTATTAGAACATCCATATACAATTTTTTTTTTTTTTTTTTTTTAAATATTTTCATTTTTTTCTGTTTAAATTAGAACACAGCATGCATACAGACATACCTGGATGCATTGTGGTAATGAGAATTTTAGCTGAAAATGCAGTAAAATACAAAAATAATTAATTCCTATGTTGAAATTACTCTTTGTTCAGTGTAGAGAACAATATTGCCTTTATTATGATGTTTTTATTTATTACTAAAATGCATGTTTAATATTTAAACTTATTAGTGCCATGGTGGTTTAAATGGTTTCGTGAGAATGACCCAAGTATTTTTGAATGCAACTTTCCAGCTAACAGAATTTTGTTATAAGAACGTTCTCTAAATATTCGGGGTTGGTTCTGTGAACGTAAAAAAAAGTCCAGTTTTCTTGATGTTTCAGGAATGTTTTTATAAGGTATAATTTTCCTCAAACGTTCTTTCAACTTAATTTTGATTTAAAATTCAACATTGTAGGAATGTTGATTTGTAACATTCCAAGAACATAAAAATGTCCAGTTTCCTTAATGTTATAGTAGAATGTTATTTAAAGGTTAGTGTGATGTTCCTGAAACATTCTTTTAATCATTCAAACACCTGCTGTGAACAAACACTGAAAGAAAGAGAAATAAGAACACAAACTACTTTCTTCAGTCACAGCCTTAGATGAACTGAAGATCTCTGAAGATCTGATTAAACATCTCCACAAACAGCATTACCAGCTTCACTTATTACTAACCAGACTGACTTTATTTCTGTCACACGTCTACAGAAGATCTTATTGAGAATTAACAGAATTTTATTTGTTGATTTATTCTCGTGAAGACACTCGGCTCTCTCTTACTAAAGATCCCTGGAAAATTCATAGAGGATTCAGCATTGATCGATCTTCTACATGAACACGAGGAATCTCCATTTGAAAGAAGCGCTCTTGAACAATGGCTGAAAGAGAAAGAGGAAGAATCTGACTTCATTAAATCATTGCTCACACAACTGAATGACTCAGGAGTGATGGTAGAAATCAACCTCAATAAAAATTTAATGAATCAGGAAGTTAAACATTTGGTCAGCTACACTTTCACATCATTGAGCTGGACAGATGAGCTGCTTTCTGAACAAAAGGCCTTCCTGAGTCTTTGATGAGTTAAGATGTGTTACAGCAACAGAAGCAGTTGGAGGCAAATATCAATAATCTACAACTATGAGTTCAAAGGAACTAAAGCAAAATGAGCTGAAACAAACTCAAGAGGCTCTAAAGAAAAACAAGGCTAACAATAAACAAAAGCAAACATGTCAAAGAAGCAGCAATATATGTAATAAGGACAAGAAAAGAGAAGAGGACATATGATGATTTAAAGAAGGAATATGATGGGAAGTTAGGAGATGGATGGAAAACATGAAAGAAGAATTTAAAGAATTAGAGAAAGAGAAAATAAAGCAGGTGAATGAAGCTTTTCACTGTGTGGAATATCTGCAGATGATCGCACATTTAACACTGATTCACTGATCACACTTCAGCACTTTGATTTTCTGATTGAGAAACTGAAGAAATAAATGAGTCTGAAAAGGCTGAAACACTGAAAAACATCAAGAAGAGAGCAGGAAAAGAAAATACTGGAACAAAAAATTTTATATATGTTTGAACTTAAAATCTTTGGTCAGATGTTGTTTTTCTTGTGAAAACATGTATATGATCCTCCTCTTCAAACTAGCATAAACCAACTAATATCAGTAAGCTGCCCTAAGCTGGTCCTTATAGAAAATAGGAACAAATAATATTGTATTTTTCTCATTTGTAAGTTGCTTTGAATAAACAGCATCTGCTAAATTAGCAAATGTGAAATACTATGTTGATTATGGTCATTTAATGCCTTTTTTTTTAAAGAATACAAATTGACAGCAGCAGAATGTGAACCATTTCTGCAGTAAGAAACCGTTTATTATCAATACTATGAAATCAACAAATAGATATAGTATTTATATTTTTGGAAAATCGTGTACATTTAATGATGGTCACTAATGTGTTTAGAGACTGATTGTTTTGTGAAGCACTGCCACCTAGAGGCCATGTGAGAAAATAATGATCATCCTTCAGGAAATAAGTAGCAGTTTCACAGACAGGGCTTTAGATTAAGCCAGGATTAATTAGGACATTTTAAACATTCCTTTGAAAAAAAAAACATTACTGTTGTAGATCTTGAGACGAAACAATGTCAGTGACATATTTTAAGATATGTCAGGTCAAGTTGCTTTAAGTTAAAACAGCTCAAACATTCATTTTAGACTAGGACTTGCTTAAGCCTTGTCTGTGAAACTGAGGGAAAGAGACAATTGTGATGACTTTAATAAAACTTTATTTTACTATAAATCTGAACTCATTTATAGGGGCTCATGTGTCAGATGCTTCATTGATTCTTATGAATAAGAATATGCAGAGTGAATATGAAATACTTTCACTTGTATCTCACTTTTTTCAATGAATTCATTTAGTTTTGGGTTTTCATGCAGATTTTTTTTCTTAATTGCTGAGACACACTTCTTAAAGCTATAACTACAAATTCAAAACCACAAAACAATTGACCAAACTATCCAAAACTACATTATTATTAATCTAATTCAAACTTTGGCTTTAAATTGCTTTCAAAATCATTCAGTCATTACTCACTGTGAGATTAAACAATAAGATCATAACCGCAAACAATAAGAGAAACTTTCAAACGTTTTACAATATACTGTGATCAGCATAAATTACAGACAGTATGAAGCTTGAAGAGAATATTAACATTTTAAACAATTTCTACAGTTAGCCTTACAGTATTATTGTTTCAGGACCCTAATTATATTTTAGCATCTTTGGATATAATGAACATGACATCCGATATCAAACATTTACTGAATGTCCAGTAGATAATGTTGAATGTTAAAACTGTAAAGATTCAAAATGATTGATTTTGGATCATTATCTTGTATGTAGTCATGGTCAGTCCAGAGACTCATTTTAAAGGTGCCCTAGAATTAAAAATTGAATTTATATTGGCATAGTTGAATAACAAGAGTTCAGTACATGGAAAAGACATACAGTGAGTCTCAAACTCCATTGTTTCCTCCTTCTTATATAAATCTCATTTGTTTAAAAGACCTCCGAAGAACAGGCGAATCTCAACATAACACTGACTGTTACGTAACAGTCGGGATCATTAATATGTATGACCCCAATATTTGCATATGCCAGCCCATGTTCAAGCATTAGACAAGCCAGTATTAACGTCTGGATCTGTGCACAGCTGAATCATCAGACTAGGTAAACAAGCAAGGACAACAGCGAAAAATGGCAGATGGAGCAATAATAACTGACATGATCCATGATATCATGATATTTTTAGTGATATTTGTAAATTGTCTTTCTAAATGTGTCGTTAGCATGTTGCTAATGTACTGTTAAATGTGGTTAAAGTTACCATCGTTTCTTACTGTATTCACGGAGACGAGAGCCGTCGCTATTTTCATTTTTAAACACTTGCAGTCTGTATAATTCATAAACACAACTTCATTCTTTATAAATCTCTCCAACAGTGTGTAATGTTAGCTTTAGCCACGGAGCACTATCAAACTCATTCAGAATCAAATGTAAACATCCAAATAAATACTATACTTACAAGATCTGATGCTGCATGATGAACACTTTGTAAAGATCCATTTTGAGGGTTATATTAGCTGTGTGAACTTTGTTTATTCAATGTATTATAGAGTCGCGAGCTCGGGGGTGGGGAGCGTGAGCAATTAAAGGGGCCGCAGCCTGAATCGGTGCATTTATAATGATGCCCCAAAATAGGCAGTTAAAAAAATGAATTAAAAAAAATCTATGGGGTATTTTGAGCTGAAACTTCACAGACACATTCAGGGGACACCTTAGACTTATATTACATCTTGTAAAAAAGCATTCTAGGGCACCTTTAAAGAAATGGTTAATTAGTACTCAGCATTGTCAGCACAGAACTTCATGACTGTCAGCGGTTATTCTGTTATCATGACTGTTATTGTCACTGTCTTTATCCCTTATTATTATTTCTTTATTAATTTGAACTATTGTAAAATTTTTGGATGAACTATTTTGGACGACCATTCTTTAATTTTCAACGATTTTTTTTTTTACATGATGAATTCTTTAAATCATAAAAAATGTAAGCTATAGACTCATTTATAGCATTTTAGACATTTATAATAGCCTAATTTTGAACATTAAATAACACAATTTTTCATAACCTTGTAAATTAGCCCTACATATTTTATTTATATGATTGTGTAATGTTTTGCTTTCTGAATTGTGGAAAAACCGTGATCTCTATTCTAAAAAATACAGATTATCCAGAGTCATAAATTCACTGAGTCGTTTTCATTGCTCTCATACTGATATAGTCCTATTTGATGATCAGTAGTGGTTCGCTAAATAAAATAATTCAATAAGCATCTATTTAAAAATGCAATCTGTTTGAAAATGCAATCTATAATTTGTACATGGAGTTTTTATATAAAAAGATACTTGGATACTTAATTTCTTTACAATTTATGGGTGTTGTTTTAACAGTCAGTCGTGGAAGTTTGATGGTTGATAGCAGGCGTGGAGCCACACATTGTAAACATTGGGGGCTTAGCCCCAATCTATTTTTGTCTAATGACTTTTAATTTGCTGTTAACAGCTTTACTGGCATGAAAGAAACTTATTGTAGTATGCTGGAGTAAAGTTCACAAAATGATCATTGTTTTCCACAGTATTTTGTAAAACTATGTTGGGTGTACCTCTGTTCCTCTAGGGGGGTAAAGGGGCATGTCCCCCTCAAAGAAAAATGTGTACATTTTAAGGTTAAATGCATCAATCTGGTGCACTTTGAGCGCTCAAAACTAAGAGCTTCCACCCATGTACAGTGTGCAAACTGAACAAAGAAAAAGCATTGACCTGGACATCAAGGAGAACTCAATTTTTTTTAGTTGTGATAAAGAGTCTCAGTCTACATTACATTCACACTGGTGTTTTAGGATGCCAAACAATTATTACAATAATATAATAATGATTTATATAATTATTCCTATGATAGTAATATCCATGTATTGTAACAAATGCACTGTAAAATAAATGAAAATTTCATAAGTATATTTTACTTTACACTGCAGTATAGGGAAATTAAAATACTTTTGTCCTAATTTCTAAACTTGCAAAAGATAACCCCTTGATCATTTCTTTTGGAGTAAACTAACACCAGATCACCAGCTGATCACGTGAGCATAGTGTGCACTTCTCTTTAAAACGTAACACAAACAGACTGCCTATATATGTTATTGTGGCGAGCAGGGCGGGTGAGAGCTGTGAGGGAACGGCGCGAGGCCAGTGACGCAAGAGATGATCAGCTTCACCTGTGAGGCGCACCGGCCTTGAGTCTAAGCATAAAAGGAGGAGCGATAACAGTGAAGGATGAGAGAGCACCAGGCCAGGATTTTGTGTTATTTTATATAATGTTTGTGTGGCCGCAAACGTGAGGTTCTGTCGGCATTACTTTCCTTTGGTTTATTTTGAATTAAAGTTATGTTGAATGTTCGTCGGTTCCCGCCTCCTTCTTCTCGTAGCCTACATACAAACTACGTTACAGTTATTAAATCACTGACTTTTTTCTGTTTTATTAAGGCACACAGCCATATTAAATGCAACCAAATACAAAAATGTGCTGCAAATAGCCTGCTCGTAATGCACATTCGATTAGGATGTTAAAATAAATTTAAAAAAAACTCACCTTTCAGGCCATTGCCACACCACTGAAGAGTAAACATTGAACGCTGGATACAGGGCTGCCATCTTTTGAGTTTAGCTTTGAGTGAGAATTATAGGGCTGGAGGCTTTCCTGAGGTAAATATAATGTTACATGACATTTCCAGCTGTTTCATTGACACCTTTGAAACACAGATTGATCGATTTGATTAGACATGATAAATTTTGGTACAGTACAGTACTTTTCAACACACCTTCTAATGTTAATTCATATTTATTTACTATTAACTAGTAGTGAAGATGAAGAGATGGTCAGTTCATGTGGCGCAATCAGTCAAAACTGTATTTATTGTTGAAATTTGCCCCACAATTTTCTCTGTGTGAGAAAATGGATGTGTGGCGTGAGAACAGGGTCAACTGCATGAGTTGGCAGCTCTGCAGAATACGTTCTGATGCAAGAAGCACAGGATGTGGTTGGTTGGGCACCGATCAAAAACACTTGCCACATACACAGAGCTCCAGCAGAAACATGCATTTTAATTTTAATGTTTTACATGTAAAAGTTACTTAAGATTTTACTTTAATATCATAAAAATAGGGTACTAGCCATTAACTCATATCATTGGTTTAACTTAAAGCCTAAAACATCTGTAAAAAAAAATAATAAAAGGGTTTCATGATCCACCGACAGATAATAAATTGGTTACACAGATACCCTGAACAACTCTTATTAGATGTTGACAGCAGTTGCACAAAGTTGGGCTGATCTTGTATGACTCCTCTAGATAAGATAGATAAGCTAAAGCAAAACTATTTTAATAAAATATAATCATACGTATGTCACACAAAGACTTCTGTGAATGTCCTTTTACAGTTTTTCAACATTAAATGGTAATTTATAGTTTTTACTTCCATAAACCAGTAATTCACAGTAAAATTACATGTAATGTAATGATGAACCATTTAAAATGTTCACCCTTTTTTCAGGGTTTTACAAGGCACATGACTGTCAGAATATGGGCGTTGACATCACCACAGATACTTGTTGTGATCGAGTTATTTGTCTATATTGTTCTCCATGTGAAGAAGGACGGACTGTTAAACACGCATAATATTGTAAGTAGATCCATTTTTAATGAATTATGTACTAAAATATATTAAAATGAATTATTTCTGATCTCTATCAAGACATTCTTAATGACTATGGACACAATATTTTATACACAATACTGCATAATAGTGATGTAAATTGCTAAGCATTTGTATTTATGAACATAAGATTTTACTAAATTTACAGATGTTGATAATAAATTATTTAGTTAATTAATGATTGTACTGCAAATATGTGCTATACTTAAACTTGCTTAATACTTAATATTTGCTTTAATACTTAATATTTACTAAAATTTAAAAAAAATACATAAAGAAAGTGAGATGGAGATTTTTAATATTTCCCTCAAAAAGTTTCCTTTTTTTAATAGCATCAAAAAGCGTAGTATGGCCTATAACTTTTGATTGATAATGATGACAATGCTTTTATGGCATGTTCTGTTATATGTCTGCTACTACTACAGATCACAATTTTGAAGTAATTCATAAAATACAGCATGCAGTGCAGCATGAGTAGATTATGCTGTGAAGTTTCTTGATTCTTGTTGGTTTTATCTGTGTTACTTTTTTGGTTCACATTTAGAAGTTTGTTTATTTTGAAATGTAGAATACAATAGAATAGAATTTATCTTTTTTTATTATTTGTTGAGTTTGCAATTGTGTTTTGTACATGTAGTATTAATGTCTGTTCATCATTAGGTGATGGAAGAAAAATAGTTTTAACAAATATTTTCATTTGTCACTCTTCTGATTTGGCTACAACAGCAATTTATGGAATACTATTTCATAAAATAATTGAACCCTAATCACCATTACGGTGACTTAAAAAAAATAACAGTAGTAAACAATATAATTCTTAGTGTTACTTATTACTGTGATGTCAGTGTCGTTTTACTGTTGATTAAATGACCCAGCATGCGTTAATTTCCCTGTACATTTCTGACTATAATTTATTGTAAAATAATACTCTTTAATCCTGTAAATTCCTGGCAATTTTTTACAGTGGTGAAAGTAGTGTTGATAAAAAGTTGCTTAATTCTGCCTCATATCATTGGTAAAACAATTATTATTATTCACATGTTATCTTCATATGTTATTTTCTGCTTTATATCACAGACAAAACATGGCCAGCTTAGAACAAAAACTGTATAATATTAATGAAATTATCAATCAAAGTAATGTAATTGGGGATGGTATTCCTGCTCGATATCGTCTGAAACCGAAAACAGACTCTTGTGATGAATCTAAACCATTTAGACAAAAGATCTTCGGAGAAAGAGACAACAACAAACCCCATAAAACCATTCTGATGGTGGGAGAAACAGGAGCAGGAAAAACAACCCTGATCAATACGATGATCAACTACATGTTGGATGTAAAGAGAGAAGACAAGGTTTGGTTTGAGATCACAGATGATGATGATGATGATGAGTCCGTTCACAGTCAGACCTCCAGCATCACTGTTTATGGGTTTTATTTACAAGAGAGTCCAATCCATTTAACAATCATCGACACTCCAGGATATGGAGACACACATGGAATTGAGAATGACAAAGAGATTGCCAAAGGTTTGCTTAATTTAAGCAGATGTGATGAATGTTTCCAATCTATCCATGAAATACACACAGTTTGTCTGGTGATTAAAGCAACTGAAAATCGTCTCTCTGACAGACAAATATACATATTTGATGCTGTTCAGTCTTTATTTGGAAGAGATATTGCTGAAAACATTGTCCTGCTCTTCACACACTCAACTGGAGCTCGACCTAAAAATGCCCTGACGGCTGTTAAAGTCGCTAAAGTCAAGTGTGCAGAGAATGACGAGAATCAGCCAGTGTATTTCCTGTTTGACAACTGTCAGTCAGACGCTGCTGATGAAGATGAAATACTGGAACAGTCATGGAAACTCAGTTTTAAAGGAATGACAAATTTTTTCAATTTCTTTGAAAACATAAAACCAAAAACTTTGCAGATGACAGGAAATGTGTTGCAACAACGGAATCAGCTGGAAGCAAACATTTCCAATTTACGCTCACGTGTTCAAGTGATAGAACAAAAGCAAAAGGAGTTGAAACAAACACAAGTTGCTTTGGAGAAGAACAAGGAATGTGTCAAGAACAGTAAAAACTTTGAGTATGAAGTTGAAGTGCTCTACAAAGAAAAGGTTGATATTGATCCGAAAATGCGGCGCTTGACTAAAAAAGCAACGTGCTGCACCGCCTGTCAGGAGAACTGTCATTATCCAGGATGCTGGTGGGCCGATGACCTCTCCTGGTGCAGCGTGATGAAAAATAATCACTGTACAGTGTGTACAAATAAATGCCACTGCAGCAAACATGTCAAAGAAGCAAAAATATATGTGACAAAAACAAAGAAAGAGAAGAGGACATATGAAGAGTTAAAGAAGAAATATGATGTCAAAATTGGAGACAGTGTGTCTGTGGCCAAAACGTTGGAAGAAGAACTGCAAGAATTAGAGAAAGAGAAAATAAAGCTGGTGATTGAAGCTTTTCACTGTGTGGAAACTCTGGAGAAGATCGCACTCAACACTGATTCTGTGTTCACACTTCAGCACATTGATTTTCTGATTGAGAAGCTGAAGGAAATAAATGAGCCTGAAAAGGCTAAAACACTGGAAAACATCAAGAAGAGAGCAGGAGGAGAAAAACATGGAGCTCTGGGATACATAAAAAGATCTGTCATAAGTAAAAAAAAATAATCCTGCAGCTAACTAAAGAAAATCAGATAAATGCACTCTGAAAGTGTCCTTTTATGTGATATAAAGCTGCATTTTTACTGTATGCACTGATGTGTTCATATACATTTGCATTTTTGAGTTTGACATTTTGGTGTTTGTGTCCAGTCTTGAAACTGTATGACTGTGTGCATGCGGTATTGTCCTGCTGGCTTTAATCAACAACCATTAATTAGAAAATTGTAAAAAAAAAAAATAATAATTATAATTATCTCTAATGCTCACAGACAGTTTGCTCTTAAATATTGACATCTATAGACTGTAAATTAAAAATGCACATACTAAGATAAATGCTTAAAATATTGAACCTGTCTGCTGCGAGAGGAAAAAGCAGAGAGAATATAAAAATTTTAGTCCTTTCTGATGTATCCCACTAATTGTGTACTGAATTTCAACTGCTTCCCTCCGGCTATAGATTTAAACTCCCTTTGTGTAAATCAAATAGATACAAAAATTCCTTTATACCTGCTGCAATCATGTTTTAAATGTCTTTTTATAAAATGCGTGTCATTTTGTGTGTTTTGTTGCTGTATGTGTATACTGATGTCTACATTTAATAAAATGCATTTCAAGGACAATAAAGTTAAGCTCATTAATTCAAAGTCTTATGTGGTCTCAATGTTTTAAAGTAGAAACAGACTTGTGTGTTATAATGCCAGTGGAGAGATGAATGACCTGCATGCTTTTTCATTTCATGCTTTTTTTTTTTTTACCTGTGCTGTGAATAATGCACAAGTGCATTTCAAAGTCTCTCTTGCCAAAAAAACCTGACACACATATGAGCCACCTGAGTCACATGTGCTGTGGGGTTGTCTGTAAAATGTATTAAGTATTTAAAAACATAGCCTGAATACATAGCCTACACTGTATTAAAGAGGTTGTTTAATGATAATTACCAAACATCATCCTACTGCCATCAGTCAGCCTACCTGCACCATTATTTAAATGTAAATGACAAGTGTTCCTATAAATCATGTGACTTTAGAGAACGGATGTTGCCATCAGTATAAATGCAGATTCTGATCAAGTTTGACTCAGCTGAAGAAAGAAGCACCATTTAACACAGATCATATTGTAAGTAGATCAATTTATGCTATTATAATCTTAAACTGATAAGTCTGATCACTAGACATATTCATCATAGTAAGTGAACATAAGGATTAACTGAAAGAAAATTTTATAAACAATAAGTATATAACAGATTATGTACACTGAATGCTAAAATGAGTATGAAAAATGTGTATTGTTCTACTTTGTCATAATGCTATTTATTATTATATTTTTTCTTTTATTACTGTTGTTATTATCATTATTATTAAAAAAAAGCCCTTGAATGCCAAATAATGAATGGATTTGACAGGACAGTTGGAATATCATTATTATTATTTTCCCAGAGAGCAAGAAAGTTTACTTATGTTAATCTTTAAAGCAAAGGTTAGAAATTTGACATTCAGACTTTAATAAGGTAATACAAACTGCAGCCAATCAGCGAACAAGAAACATTCTTATTACCTATTCCAATGTAAAGAAATAAGAAGGGAAAAAAAGCAGAAGAATCTACACTGTAAAACTTTGTAATGTAAATTTACAGTAATTAACTGGCAGCAGTTTCACTTGCAAAGTACTGTTATTTTTAACAATTAAAAAAAGTCCTGTAATATATCTTTAAATAAGCACAGTTGCAGCACAGTTGCACTAAATTATTCACTTCAATTGCCATTTACGCTTATAAACTATCATAGTGTGTTAATAATGTGAGCATATTAAAACTATGAACTTTAAAAAAAAAAAAATCAACTTGTTAATTGATTAACAAGCAGCTTATCACTGCATCAGCAACAACACATTATTGCTTTAAACAAAAAAAGAAAAAGAAAAAAAAAAGCATGCAGCATATCATCAGTTTTTGTTGGTCTTCTGCCAGACTGAAGCGCAGGCACTACCAACAAAAACCCTTTAAATTCTGGCACAACAGAACATTAAACACTAACAGATCACCCCTATATCAACATGTATGTGTGTAAAAATACATAAAATAACACTTCAGCTCAACATGTACTCTCCTGATAGCTCTATGAGTTCACAAAAGTTTTCTGTTAATTGTAATGTTACTTCACAGTAATTTTACAGTTTTACAGGTTTGCCAGTATATGACTGTTTTTTTTTTTTACAGTTTGCTTGCTTTAAACTTAATTTACTTTTTTTACTGTTAAAATACATTTTACAATAATGTGTCTTTTTTTGTCTTATAGCTTTAAGAATTTTAACCTAGTGTCCACACTACAAATAGTAAAAGTTACACTGTAGCAGTGTTGCTGTAATGAGATAATTAAGTAACTATTAAGCATTAGTGAACACCTGCAGTTAAAGCTGCAGTTCGTAACTTTTTTGTTTAAAAAGATCCAAAATCTATTTTTGAGTAAGTACATAACCAGCCAGTGTTCAAAACTATCTCCTTATCTTCACAACGGTAAGCTTATTATAATGTTTTATAATAAGAGTGACCTGGTGGATTTCTGCAGGAAATTCGAGCATGCAGCAGTCTTTGTGTCATTACGTCACGCCTGTAAACAGAAATGAAGGAGTCCAGGCTAGTCAGCTTTATCATGTAAAGGATGCTGCTGGTAGCGGATCATTTATTGCCTTTTCCCACAGCAGCTGAAATAATTAAACTCAAAATTTGATGGCAAAGGCATCGTTAGCAAACTATGGTCACAAGTTCCATTGGTAACAACAGAACTTGCAACCCTAGTTGGCTCTGAGAAATGCACCCCCAGTTTGACTATCTGTCATGCGTCTACAGAAGCTCTTAGTGAGAAATAACAGAGATTTAGATGTTGATGTTTTATTGAAAATGTTTGGTTACCATTATGGTGAACAGTGTTTACTTTACTTGGGCTACTGACCTTCGATTTCTTATAGTGTTCGTATTAGTTATTTTGGCTGTTGTTAAAAAAAGAAAAGAAAAAAAGAATTAAATTTGATTGTGATGTGGGTTGCTTATTAATTATTTAAACATCATGTAACAGCCTGATTCACTTTTGAGAGTGTTATGTTGTTAATGCATTTTAACATTACCACAATTGTGATACCGTCAATTATGAAGAATTTTCAAACACACTGTTCACAAAATGATCTGAAATAATGTGTCAGCCAAACACACACCAACATCAAGAATCAGCATATGAATCTCAACATATTGTGACAAAATTATTGCTGCATGCATGCTCAGAGTCATGGGTGAGTTTTGTCCTGTGTTGGTACCCAGCATTCATTGTGACATGAAACTTTTAATGTCAACATCGTTGAGATTCATACGCTGATTCTTGTGTGTTTGAATGTTAGAATAATTCAAAATGTTTTGTGCACAACATGTCTTTAGAATCCTTCATAGCATAATATTGCTGGATCTCATGCTGTAAAACCACATATCTATCAAAAATATAAACTAAACACATCATTTAAACAAGATTCTGGATAAGATCAGTAATTCTAGTCACTTGATGTTGTTTGATCAGCATTACCTTAATGCACTTTCTCTTGACTTTTCTTGACAAATGTGCTTTAAAAATGCACAATCAGCCAAAGTCAAGGGTCAAGAGCCCAACCAAATAAAACACTGTTCACCATAATGGTGACTGCAAACGAATCTGTTATTTTTAATAAAACATCAATGTCTAAGCTTCTAATGATTCTCAATGAGAACTTCTTTAGATGTATGACAGAAATAAAGTCAAACTAATGAGTAATATTTGAAGCTGTTAATGCTGTTTGTGGAGTTGTTTAATCATCCTCTGCTGAGATATTGAGAGATTTAATGCCTTGTATCTTCAGTCTGTTGCAGTTCTTGTGTTTCTCTTTTTCTGTTCTTGTTGTTTCACTTTCTTTCATTGATTTCATTGCTTGTTAACAGCAGGTGCCTGAATTCACTTTGTCAAGTGGATTATATCAGTAAGCTAGTGTAAGGAATAGTGAATGAGGGTAAATAGGGTGTGATTTGGCACACAGATTCTTAGTGTCAATTCTGAACACTGATCATGCACAATTATATTGCAGTAGGCTACTCAAAAAACAACAAATGTTACCCAAGATGCATTGTTTTCTATGGTATATTACTGTTTTAATGGAAAATGGTATGTTACTGTTTTGATGTTTCTTATCACAGTTTTACAGTGTATCTTGGTCTGGTTGATTGTGAAATACTGATAAAAACAGAAAATGTTCAGTCTACTGATGCTATATGGTGACCTCCTCATGTGAAGTGTTTATTCGGCTACAGACGTAACAAAATTTAATAGTATTTACACATTTTTACATTAATGCCTCTATTTACATGGTTACACTGCTAAGTTTAATGTTATAAAATAGTTTGGACAATAACTTTGGTGGTAACATTAAAAATTTGGTCAAATATAAAGACTTTAGTGGTCTATACATCAACGTACCACATTAAATATAATTTTATACAAATACAGCTTAAAAACAAACTGGAAAAATAACAGGTTTTCTGTTTTAATATTACAGAGAAAGAACTATGGCAACTGATCAATTAAGCAAAATTGATGAAATAAAAAAGAGAAGCAACTTAATTAAAGATGGAAATCCTGCTCGATATCATCTTCAAACAACTACAGACCATCTGGATCAATCTGAACCATATAGAAAAATGACATTTGGAGAGAGAGACAAAAACAAACCCCATAAAATCATTCTGATGGTGGGAGAAACAGGAACAGGAAAAACAACCCTGATCAATGTGATGATCAACTACATGTTGGGTGTTCAGAGAGAAGACAAGGTTTGGTTTGAGATCACAGATGATCAGAGTGACCGAACATCAGTTCACAGTCAGACCTCCATCATCACTGTTTATGGGTTTTATCTACAAGAGAGTTCAATCCATTTAACAATCATCGACACTCCAGGATATGGAGAAATTCACGGAGTTGAGAATAATAAAGAGATTGCCGCTGGGTTACACAGCTTAAGTAAAGCTGAAGAAAGGATTCATAAAATACATGCAGTGTGTCTGGTGATTAAAGCAACACAGAATCGACTCTCTGACAGAAAAATATGCATATTTGATGCTGTTCAGTCTTTATTTGGAAGAGATATTGCTGAAAACATTGTCCTGCTCTTCACACACTCAAATGGTGCTCAACCTAAAAATGCCCTGACGGCTGTTAAAGACGCTAAAATCAAGTGTGCAGAGAATGACAAGAAGAAGCCAGTGTATTTCCTGTTTGACAACTGTCAGTCAGACGCTGCTGATGAAGATGAAGATGAAGATGATGATGATGAAGATGAGGAAGAACGTGAACAGAGGCTGAATCAATCATTTAATCTCAGTTTTAAAGGAATGGCACAATTGTTCAAGTTTCTTGACACAATAAAACCAAAACCCCTGAAGATGACTGGAGATGTGTTACAACAATGGAAGCAGTTGGAGGCAAACATCAATAATCTACAGTCACGTGTTCAAATGACAGAACTAAAGCAAAATGAGCTGAAACAAACTCTAGAAGCTCTGAAGCAACACAAGACAAATTATGAATTTGATGTGCCTTACAAAGAGAAGATTCCCATCAACCCTGAAGAAGTCAATGCAGCGATGTGCTGCACCGTCTGTGAGGAGAACTGTCATTATCCAGGATGCTGGTGGATCAGTGGTCTTGAACACTGCAGTGTGATGAATAATGGTCACTGTACAGTCTGTACAAATAAATGCCACTATAAAGAACATGTCAAGGGAGCAAAAATATATGAAACAAAGACAAAGAAAGTGAAGAGGACATCTGAAGAATTAAATAAAAAATATGATAGTAAGAAGCTGGAAAATGAACGGCAGGAATTAGAGATAGAGAAAGTAAAGCGGGTGTTTGATGCTTTTTTCTGTGTGGAAAAACTGGAGATAATCGCACACAACACTGATTCTCTACTCACTCTTCAGCACATTGATTTTCTGATTGAGAAGATGAAGGAAATAAATGAACCTGAAAAGGTTGAAATACTGGAAAACATCAAGAAGAGAGCAGGAGAATAAAAAATATCCGAGATACATAAGTGACTAAAAAAGGAAAGAAAGTGATAAAAAATTGGATATATTTTTTCCATGAGATACACACCTGTACGTGTGACCTGTACTGTGAGACTGCAATTGTCTTTCCACATATTAAATAAAAAATAGCAAAAATGTTTATGTTGGTACTATAGTCTAAATGTCTAAATATTGTAGAATTATTGTCTGTTTAACTACTGTTGTGTTTCTGGAAAATGTTTGTGTAGAACGAATTGAAATACTGCTGGGGAACAAATTATAAAGACTGAAAAATTTTTCTTTCTTCCAAAGTGATTCCCCAGAAATCATATTCAACAAATGCAATGTATGTGCTTCAGTGAAAAAGTCTGAAAATAATTCAATTAAATTCTGCTTCTGTATTAAAATAAGTGTTGTCAATAATTATCCCAAGAATCATACTCTCTCTCACTCTGTGTCCTCAATGCAGCAGCAGGGGTTCAAACACAAATAAAGTTGATCTTCTGCTGTAGAATCACAGTGCTGCTGTAATCAATAATGTAAATTTAACTCAGAGATTAATAATTAATGAGTTCAGTGATTAAGATCAAACACCAAGACATCAATAAATATGATTAAAAGATTAATATGAGGCAGAAGTACAGAATGTCACATTTTATTATTGACTTTCAACACAAAATATGTTACTAACTAAGAAGTACAGCACATTTAGAGTTTCATCCCTCTGCCTAATGTGAGCATAAGTATTGGGACAGTTTAACTTAAAGTAAATGTAAAAAGTGTAAAACGTAATATTTAGTTGTAAATCCCTTGCAAGCAATCACAGGAGCGAGTCTGTGACCCATAGATATCACCAGACTCTTGGTTACACACTTTGAAATGCTTTTTCAGGCCTTTGTAAGGAAAATGAGCAAAATTAGCTCAAATGAAATAATTAATTTGTAGGGAATTGTAAAGAGTCAGTTAGTTTACGACCGAGCAACTGAGTCGTCCAGTGTTCATCTGCTCAAGCCGTAATAAGCTCTTTAGCGGATATGAATATCCACTATCGTGAAAACACTGATTAGAGGTCAGCATTATGGTGGTTAGTGCTTACTGTAGTTATGCAGTTAGATGCTTGACTTTTTAATGTTACTTTTTCTTTGGCTGTTTTAACTGTGTTTATTATGGCGAGAACAGTAAAAGAAAATGTGGTCAATTAATGTTGGCTTGATGATAAGGATGTAATCATCAAATAACAGTCGCATTCACTGATTTCATTAAGAGTATAGTTTCTGATTATATAGGTTATTTTTTTAAGAACTTCACATCGTTGATTAAAGTAGCCCTGTGCCTGCATGTCTTGATATCATCACTGGTGATCATAACTTGAAAAATATTAATAACTATACACATAATTGTTTTTTAAAAGAACATCATCTGAATACACACATATCAAGAATCAGCATATGAATCTCTACAATGGTGACATACTTCATGCCGCAATGCATGCTGGGAGCCATATGTTTCATACTATGGTGTCTCCCAGCATGCATTGCGGCATGAAACATGTAACCATTGTTGAGATTCATGAGCTGATTCTTGATGTCTGTGTGTCTGAGCATTTCTATTGTATATGTAGTGGTGTGAAAAAGTGCTTGCCTCTTCCTGTATTTTCTTTTTTTTTTTTTGCATGTTTGTCACACTTTAATGTTTCAGATCAACAAACAAATTTAAATATGAAAGATAACACAAGTAAACACAACATGCAGTTTTTAAATGAAGTTTTATTATGAAGGGAAAACAAAATCCAAACCCACATGGCCCTGTGTGAAAAAGTGCTGTTAAAACATAACTTAACTGTGTTTTATCACACCTGAGTTCAGTTTCTCTAGCCACACCCAGGCCTGATTACTGCTACACCTGTTCACCTGTAATATTACAGTTAAATCTTAAGTAACATATTTAGGCATTGTGATCACGAAAAAGGCAAGATGTATCCTAAATTTCAACCCTTTTTTAAATGTTACACCAAGATAAATGCAGAATGCAAAATATGAAGATTTTATATACTCCGAGTATAATTAAAATGCATGTTTCTGCTGGAGCTCTGTGTATGTGGCAAGTGTTTTTGATCGGTGCCCAACCAACCACATCCTGTGCTTCTTGCATCAGAACGTATTCTGCAGAGCTGCCAACTCATGCAGTTGACCCTGTTCTCACGCCACACATTGATGTTCTCACGCAGTGAAAAATCACGGAGCAAAGAAGACACTGACACTGACAGACAAGACAGAGCAAATTACTTTTGATATGAAACAAAGTCTCAGCTTTCAAATTCTGTCAATTTTATTATGAAATTCAAACAATAAATACAGTTTTGACTGATTGCGCCACATGAACTGACCATCTCTTCATCTTCACTACTAGTTAATAGTAAATAAATATGAATTAACATTAGAAGGTGTGTTGAAAAGTACTGTACAACTTACCGAAATGTATCATGTCTAATGTAATCGATCAATCAGTGTTTCAACCACAGAAAGGTGTCAATGAAACAACTGGAAATGTCATGTAACATTACATTTACCTCAGGAAAGCCTCCAGCCCTATAATTCTCACTCAAAGCTAAACTCAAAAGATGGCAGCCCTGTATCCAGCCTTGTATCCAGTTTCTCATAAGTTACAGCATGACATCAATGCTTCCATCATGATGTTTTAATTTACTGATATAAATGCCACTGATTCACCTCATCAAGACCCACACTCCAGCACCTGTTTGTTGTTTCTGACAGAGATAAAGTCAGTCTGGTTAGTAATAAGTGAAGCTGGTAATGCTGTTTGTGGAGTTGTTTAATCCTCTGCTGAGACCTTCTGAGATTTAATGTCTTCTTTTATCTTCAGTTAATTTAATCTAAGGCTGTGGCTGGACGTCAGTTGTAGTTCTTGTGTTTCTCTTTTTTTCTGTTCATCTGTCCTTCAGTGATTCTGCTTGTTAACAGCAGGTGTTCATCACTAATGCTCAATCATCACTTTATTAATCACTTAATTATCTAATTAACTTCTACACTGAATATAAATACTATTTTTTAAACTCAAATGAAATGAGTTGCCTTCCATTGTATTATTACGGTAACATACTGTAAAGAAGGAAACTTGTAAAGAGAGCTTTACATTAACAGTAAATTACTGGCAACCCAGCTGTCAGTAGATTACTGTTATTTTACAGAACAGTTTTTTACAGTGAACAGCTGACTTCAGCCAGAGCCTTAGAGTAAATCAACTGGAGATAAAACAAGATATTAAACCTCTAAATATCTGATTAAACATCTCCACAAACAGCATTACCAGCTTCACTTATTACTAACCAGACTGACTTTATCTCTGTCACACGTCTAGTTCTTATTGAGACTTAACAGAAGTTTAACTCTCATGTTTGTTTCATTTGAGGTTACCATGATTGTGATCGGTGTTTCCATTAGTTGGCCTCTTAACTTTAATAATATTTGTGGTTTCCTTGTTGCTGTGATAGTGTGTTTGTCAAACACATTTGTTGACACTGACACATTTATTGTGTTAAAATAATTGACACTGTGAATGTGTCAGAGTTACCAAGTTTAACAAGTTTTGTCTCTAAACTCACACTGATGTTTAAGGCATTTTGAGTTAATTTTAACACGTATTTTTAAGAGTGTATTTTGCATAAAAGAAGGAAGCTTAATAATAAGGGTAAGATCTCATATAGTAGCACAAACTTCATTTAGCTTGCAAAACTTGTTAGAATGTTTTTTCTTAATCTACTTAATTATACATCTTAATGTGAATTCAGCTCAGTAAACAGAAAGCATGCTTAAATACTTCTTAATCTCGTCGATCACCATCAAACCCACCTTATGATTTTCCTAAAAAGCATGTGACTTTCAGAAAATGGGCGTTGGCTTCAGTATAAATCAGCTTTCTGATCTAGTTATTTGTCTAGTTCGTTTTTGCCAGACTGTTGAGCACAGATAATATTGTAAGTATATCCATTTTTTACAGAATTATGATCTTTAGTGAAATTGTCTAATCACTTTCAAGAAGTTTTTCACAGAACTTAAGGACTAACTAATAACAATATTTTATAAACAGTGAAGTAAATAACAATGCATATTGTTTGCTAACTATTTGTATTGCTCTTGGGCTATTTTTTAATTAAATTTATTGATGTTGATCTTGAGTAATTATTTGCTATAATATTTAAAAACCCAACACTAACAAGATATAGCAATACAGTAAGAGGGAGAGTTTTAATGTTCCCAGGAAAAACAAATATTTATGTTATTTATATAATGTCTACATTTTTAAAAGTGTGAAACTACTTTGTAACCTGGAAGAGCCCCAACTTTCAAACCAGTTAAGCATCTCACTTGTCATCAGAAGGGTAAGACTACATAATTTATCATTGTTATCTGTCTTAAATGTAACATTGATTCCAAAAGATTCCAAGATGAACACCATCCTGCATCCATATGAAATCTTTTTGATCAAGATCATTAATGTAACAAAATTATTTATAACACCTCAAACTCGATGGTCTTAATTGTACACCACTGCTCAGGTGCCCATGCAGGCACAATTTGAGTTTTGGATTATAACTTTGGAATCCTAAGACCTAGAAATAAAATTATATTTTTTGCCATTTTGAATTTTCTTGAAAACGTAATTTTTCAAACTCCTCCTAGGCCATTGAACAATGGTCACAAGGTGGCACTATAATAAGCAACTTTACTGTACATTTCAAGTAATAATTCCATAATTGTGTATGACATAATCAGATTCTTGTTTCTTCTGAATCCTTGCTGTAAGCTTGAACACAATTAAACCTATTTTTTTAAGCGTATCTAAAAAATGAATCAGTGATTCTAATTTGATAAAAAGCCTACTTTTTCGAATTCCTACTAGGTCATTTATCAGACCTTCACCAAACTCATCAGCTCTGACCATGCGGAAAAACAATTATCAAAAGAATTTTAATCTATTAAACCATTTAGGAGATACAATTTTTTTTATATTTGTCGGGTATGGCCCCTTTTGACTATTATGCCTGTTCTCATTCTGAACAAACATGCATACTGACAGTATAGTATAATTTAATTAATGTATACAGAAATCTGTGAAATACTTATAGACCATTGAAATTTATTTAACTCTTTCCCTGACAGTGTTTTTGAAAAAAGTTGCCATACAGCCACTGCCAGCAATGTTGGTCATTTTCATAAAAGTTTAATGGCACCCAGAATATACAGTTTTATTCTAGCTTCATTCATTTCTTTTTATCAACACTTGAATGTGGGTAAGTTTCATAAAAACAAGTAACATTTTGAGCAGAAATCTGAGACAATCACGTTTTTTGTCATGTTATTTTACATATGCATATGATTACATATGATATCGACTGTGTCTGTTACTTTTTCACCTGTTTTGATCAGGAGATTCCGTATGCTTTCAGAAGATGTGTAATAGCGCCCCCTACCGTATAACAGTGAAACATGGAAAGGCAGAAATTTCCATCAATGGCAGGAAGAGTTTTATAGACCCCAATAAAACATTTGCCAGACATTATTAAATATATACTGCTGTACATTTAAAATGAGAATGAGTTTTAAGATGCAAATTATATTTTCATATTCATTTTATAATTGTCCTATCCTATGACCTAACGTGTAATTCGTTCAATTTAAATGCTGAATATGCACCCACAGTTTGAAAGTGAATATAAAATAGTTTGACTAACAAGCCAGCTAACAATTATTTGTTCTAAGAAAGTTTTCCAAACATGATGTTCCTTTCAACTTAATTTTTTAAGCAAAATCTCAACATTCTAGGAATGCTGATTTGATTAAAAAAATTCCAGTTTCCATAATGTTAATAGAACTTCATTTAAAGGTTAATATGATGTTCCTGAAACATTCTTTTAAACATTCAAACACCTGCTGTGAACAAGCAGAATCACAGCAGGAAAGAGGAACAAGAACAGAAAAAAAGAGAACCACAATAACTACAACTTTCACAGTCACAGCCTTAGATGAAATCAACTGAAGATAAAAAACATTAAATCTCTGATTGGTTCTTGGCAGAGGAGTAAACAGCTCCACAAACAGCATTACCAGCTTTACTTACAACTAACCAGATTGGTACGTATTTTGCGTTTTGCAAAAATGTCACAGGTATGTTTTTACAATGAGCCTGTGTTGGAAGCATGTCACCATTGTTGAGTTTCATATGCTACATATTGATGTATATCAATAATACTGTTGTTATAAGCTTTCTGCTCAAAACAATGTTTGGTCAATCTTCACTCAATTAAAAATCTAATTATCTCATTAACCTTAACACTGCTTCAGTGTTCATTTAGCATTCTTGAATGTGGTCTCACATATACTCCCAGGAGAGATAATTTTACATTGTTGAATTAAGTTTTTGCTGTGTACCTCCTGGTTGAAAAACTGCTAGCAAATCCAGGTGACTTTTTGGAGTCAAAAAGGCACTACCCCAGCAACAAGCTGTTGTACCCCTAAAGGTACAATTTTAAACCCTTTTTTTCTGTGTGCAGTGAAAAAGGAGCTGCTTAAGCTCAAGCACAGTGAAACAAATAATATTCTTGAATAAAAAATATGAAACTGCATTTGTATTTGTGCATTTGTGGGTTTTTTTAACAATGTGCATGTTTGTGTTGTTTTGTAAGGAACACAAAAAATGGTGCAATGAAAAAAATTTATTGGCATATTAAACATTCTATTAAGAAGGTGAAAAGATACAAGTTTGATGCAAGTAAAAAGGAAGAGCAGAAAGTCTTTAGTGTCATTGTATTGTGCAAAATACAATGAAATTTCGCTGCACCCACACGCACCACCATCTTTCTAATGACATACATGGTTAATAAATATACAAATAAACCTTACAATGACATCCCAACAAATTAAATGAGACAGACAGTGTAAGAATTTTTATTGACCACCAGATTGTTGTAAAAACCTCATTTAACCTACCCTAAACTTAATAATTTCACATTATAGTAGCTCTAGAATATCACTACAAGGAACACTTTCAAGCCATTAGACAAAAATTATTTAGATAGAATCATGTAAAGGCACAACATGATTCAGTGTGACCTCAACAATGGTGACAAAATTTTCAGATAAACAGATCAGTTCTGAGCATCAAAAAACAAGCTACTAAAGTCACAATAACATTTTTTGTTTATTGTCACTATATTGTTGAGGTTCATATGCTGAAAGAAGAAAGCGCAGCTGAAAGCGCTTTCTATATAATTAATAAAAATTTCTGAATATCAGATTTTTTTTATCTGATAGTTTCATATCACAACGATTCTGTAAAGCTCAAAAACTAACAGCTAATATATACTCAAAGATTAGACTCTGGAGGAGATTAGTGAATCAGTCCATTAAATGATGTTATAGAGAACAGAGAGATCTTGTGTTAATGTTCTTTTGCTGCCAGATATGTGACAGTGTTTTTCCGCTTATTTATAAAAGGAGATTTTACTTTAAGGTTTTTGTTTGGCGGCCGTTGCTGCCAATCATTTGACTGTTTTATCATCTAACTGTTTTTTTTATTGTATTAATTACAGATTATTTTTGTAATTGCACACACATCTGTATACAATTTAAGAAAACAGAACAATACTGCATAAAAATAAATAAGTCATTTTTTGTATAAAAATTAATTACTGTAATTTTTCATTAATTTTTATTCCTTCTGTGTGTATAAATGGAAGGTCTTATTGAATTTCACATTAAATTTTAAAAAGCAGCCAAACAGGGCATGGGAAACAAAAGTGGGCTGCCTACACAAAACCTGCATGGGCCCAAAGGTACAAAAGTTGCTCTGGGCCTGAACGGGCTGACCCACAATGGGCCATCATGGGCTTAATGTGGGCAGTCTGCTTGGGTAGGCAGCTCACAAAGAGCCCGCAGTGAGCCCAAAGCTGTGGGCCCCCCCTGGGCCTGTTTCCCAGACAACTTTGTGTCGGACCAGATCCGCAGAGGTGGGTAGTAACAAAGTACATTTACTTCGTTACATTTACTTGAGTAGTTTTTTGGAAAAATTTTACTTTTTAGAGTAGATTTAAATGTGGATACTTATACTTTAACTTGAGTACATTTGTAATGAAAAATCTGTACTTTTACTTCGCTTCGTTTGACGACGTTCCTCTCGTTACTTTATTTTAAGGCAATACTGTAAATGTTAAGAAATGCGTAGTTTATTCCATGCGCGCTGTCTCTTTTTTCATGAACGATGCCCCATTCACAAATGAGTCACTCTTTTGAGTGATTCTGTTCAAAGACTTGATCAAACAAGTTGGTAAAACTGTCTAAATTGGTTCGCGAATGAGTTTGAATGATTTGTTCAGTTCCTGCACACACTGAATTGTCTGAAGCGGTTTCTCACTCGGAGTGTTGAATGAAGTGGCAGTGGACCTACAGTCAATTAAATGCAAATGCATCCAATTGTTTGCCAGCGATGAAGATCTTTATTTGTTGAACTGCGAATGCTGTCAGTGAACAGTTCCACAGGTAGGCCTATCGATTTCAACTCATACAGCCAATAGCCGACATTTTACAACCAAACAGATTATTACGCCACAATAACAAAGTATGTAGCATTTCTTTACCGTTTTTATGGACATATATCTTAATATACATTAAATAAGCTACCATTGTTCAGAGATTATTAAATAGTAATTTGTGGATAGCCTATTGCTCAGTGGCGGCGCTGACGACCTGTTTGTCTTGAAAATTAACGCCTTTGCATTGACACATATACGCACCTGCAGAAATATACATTTGATTACATTTTGGTGAACAGACGGAAGAAGATCCTTCAGTGTTCATTTGATCATTGTGTGACGTTCAGAGGTTATGAGCGCGAGCACATGTAAAGAGTTTTCTCTCTTCTTTCAAATGTAGCTGTATATGTTATTATTATACAAAGTAGAGGACATGCAATGATATTTGGGTTACAGATGCTGTAAATAATGCTTGTCTCTTCTGTGTTTGTTGTAAAGATATCTAATTATGATACTAATTTAAATATCTATGTAAATAACATGCTATTGCCTAGCCAGCACAGCATGGTGGGGCCCAGATGGGTGTCACCTGGGCAGCCTAACTGGGGCCCAGACATTTTTGTCCACGGTTTCCATGGAGGCCCCACATGGGTTAGCCCAGATGAACTGAACACTGCTCAGTGTGCACACTACAGGCTGTTAAATGAAACACAGAAACATGCTGGAGTTAATGAGATAATTAGGTGATAACGAGCAGAATCACTGAAGGACAGAGAAACAACAAGAACTACGACTTCAGCCACAGCCTTCGATGAAATCAACTGAAGATAAAAGACATTAAATCACTGAAGATCTGATTAAACATCTCCACAAACAGCATTACCAGCTTCACTTATTACTAACCAGACTGACTTTATTTCTGACATTCATCTACAAAAGTTGTTATTGAGAATTACCAGAGGTTTAGATGTTGATGATTTGTTGAAAATAAGTTTGGTTTGATGTCACCGTGATCGAGGTCAGCGCTTACTTCAGTTAGGCAGTTTGACTCTTGACTCTTTTAGTGTTTCTTCTGTTTGATATGGCAAGAAAAACAAGAGACAATGTGTTTAGCTTTTTGATGATAAGAACATAACTGTCATCCTGTTGTGGCTTTATTCATTTATCTAATGACTGAGCTTTATGAAAAAATGTGATTAACTTTGAGCTGATCTTTCTAGAATAACAATACTGTTAAAAAAAAATCAGATCAAAATAATAAATCTGAAAAATACAAAAACACCTGCAAGATTTATTCACACACAGACATCAAGAATCAGCGTATGAATCTCAACAATGGTGACCTGCTTGAATGTCTTAGGGAAAATGCCAGTGTGGAGAGATGTGTTGATGATGTGTGTAAATGCTGGTAAAAGTGTAGAAGCAATCCACAAGTTTCCTACGCCCCATGAGGCCTTGCGTCAAACGTGGGAGCGTCTTCCGGTTCGAAGTAAACAAGCTGGACGTGACACTCATTCATTCAACTTGCGAACGTTTGTTTTTTACTTAAAGATTTAAGATTCCAGCATCAATATTTGAACAATGTTTTACAATAAAAAAATGTTACAGTAATAGTAATGTATTAATTTATGTCAGGAGTGCACATCAGTCATGCTAAATCTAACTGATATTTATATTGACATAAAAAGAAAACACAGACCTATTCAGTTGCACCTGTTTCCATTTATTTACGATCACAAGAATGCAAAAAACAACTCCACTAAGGCTTTTAAATCCAAAGGCTTACACATTTAGAAATATACTGATAACATGCCCTATGTTTAAATCACTTTTCTGAGCATTTCTATTTATTTTCCTCTAAATTATGCGATTGCTATCCGAGGATGTTTGCGCAATCTCTCCGTCTATCTATCCTGATCCTTTCAGCCAGAGCAACAGAAGGAGCTCATGAGAAGATAACAGGAGTTATACGAGTTAACCGGAGTGTGTGAATCTGTGAAAGATACGCATTTGTCAGAAATCAACAGGCACAGGGAAAGAGACAGATAAAACATTAAACCAAATAAATACATAATTATAATCACATAAGAATCGTCTTCGTTCCTCAAGTAGTCTCTGATATTTTCCATAAACGTGTGTATTTATTATCGCAATGGTTAACATAAGTAGCCTTTAGCATCGCATACAGTGGAAACGCGACTGGCTCTGGCACGCACGATACGTTAGGAAGGTGATGCTCTAGTCATGCAGCAGCACTTTTGTGGAAGGTCAGTAAAGTAAAGAGCAATTAAGGGCACGAAAACTGTTTATTGTATTGTGATATTATTAACTAATAATGTAGTAAACTGAGATGTTGTCCCTGAGCACCGTAACAACATCTCTCATAAAGATTTGCAACTTTACAAAGTAAACAATGATTCAAAAAACACTTAGCCTCTTCGCTAATTAGCACACAAAATACCATTGGTATGCTGCTTCCGCCGCCTCACCGGAAGTTGTACCCACGTTCTCTTTTACAGTAGCGCCCCGCGGAAACAGGTGGATACAGATTGTAGAAGGTGTGTGGGGATGGGATCTAGAGGGCAGGTAGTAGGATGACTGGAGATGAGAAGTTTGGATACTTCTGTCTCAGTGAGGGGGGAGAATGAAGAGAGGAGGTGTGTGGCTGTGTGTGTGATTGGTCTGAGTTCCTGTGTGTGTGGAGCGGAGAACTGACTGCTGATGGTAGATGTTTTGTCAGTGAAAAATTTAGCAAAATTATCAGCAGTTAGAGATGAGGTGGGTGGAGGTGGAGGGGGGCAGAGAAGAGAGTTGAATGTTTTGAAAAGTGTTTGAAGCGCTGTTGATTTTGTTGTGGAAACAGGAAGATTTAGCAGCATGTATTTCAGCAGAAAAGGATGAGAGCAGAGATTGATAGCTACTTAGGTCAGACTGGTCTTTTGATTTGTGCCATTTCCTCTCTGCAGCCCTGAGTTTGGTCCGATGTTCACGAAGAACATCGGATAACCAGGGATTAGAGGGAGTAGCACGTGCAGGCCTGGATGACAGAGGACAGATACTATCTAGAGAAGAAGTTAAGGTGGAACATAAAGTGTCTGTTGCTGTATTCACATCCAGAGATAAGAATTGTGTGGGTGAGGGAAGGGAGGATGACACGACAGAGGAAAGATGAGAAGAAGAAAGAGAGCGCAGGTTTCGTCTGAAGGTAACTGGTTGAGGGGTTGGTGGTGAACAAATGGGGAGTTGTAGATTAAAAGTAACAAAGAAATGATCAGAAAAGTGCAGAGGTTTTACCAGAATGTTGTCGGTGATGCAGTTGCGTGTGTAAATGAGGTCAAGTTGGTTGCCAGATTTGTGTGTACTTGTGGTGATGAGCCGATTAAGATCGAATGAGGCTACAAGAGAGAGGAATTCTGAAGCATATGGCTTCTCTAGATGAATGTTGAAATCGCCAAAAACTACAAGTGGGCTACCATCCTCTGGGAATGAGGACAGCAGCATGTCCAGTTCCTCTACAAAGGTACCCAGTTGGCCTGGGGGGCGATAAATTACTACGATATGAATTTTGACAGGAATTGAGATTGTAATAGCATGAAACTCAAATGAATTGTAGTTGCAAAGAGAGGAATGAGTCGAGTATTTCCAATTGTCAGAAATGAGAAGACCTGTGCCCCCACCCCTCCCAGATTGGCGAGGGGTATGAGAGAAAGTGAAGTTGTTCGAGAGAGCAGTAGGGGTTGCTGAGTCCTCTGGACGAATCCAGGTCTCAGTCAACCCAAGATATTAAGAGAAGAGTTAGTAGCAAAGGCTGGAATGAAGTCAGCTTTGTTAACTGCTGACTGACAATTCCATAGACCCACAGAGACAGAGAGAGGAGTGTTAGTGTTAGAAGAGGAGTAAACAGGACACAGGTTAGAAACATTGCGCTGCCTTTTACGAGGGTTAGTGGAGCGTTGCCGAGAGACAACAGGAATGTGTTGAAAGCACATGCTGAGGAAGAAGGAAAAGTGTGAAAGGAAGGAAAAAACTTAAGTGCCTACCGGTGTTGTTGCTCGGTGGAGTCGCACAGGTAGAGTCGAAGGTCTTTACCTGAGTCAGTCTTCACATGAGGAGGCTGAACGCTCCCGCTGACGCTTCTGCGACAGCGCGCACACACAATTAATATACTGCTTATTGACATGTGATTGAAACGAGCTACGCCCGCCTTGCAAATTAGCACTGCAAAAGCCTAAACCCATGAATGGCTGCAAACCGAAACTAACTAAAGCTTAAGTGCGGGCAATAACACCAATAAAGTCTGCAAACACGGCTGTTATTCTAAACAAGTACAATTAAAATACAATTATAGTCGAGGTAGAAAATAGGATAAACACAGATACGAAATAAATCCTTCCGAGCAGCAAAGAATAAACAAAGCAATTGACCCAGAACAGATATTAAGCAAAACACTTACGCGCTATTGCCGTCACCACTGCCAGCCCACTAGTCCTGTTCTGTATTGCCCATTTCAGTTTTAAAATCAGGTCATCTATTATCATGGTTTCAGAGACATGGCTCTCAAAAGTGTGGGAGAAACAATAATTTTACAAAAGAAAACTTTGTAAATTGACATTTCTAAGACTTTAATCTGTCCATTGTTAATTTTAGTTTATAAAGATGCAAAACGTAATAAACAAAAGTCTGAAAAGAATATGCCCAGATAGCAAGCAATGATCGAAATAATGTTAAATGAACGTTAATGTGTCAACGTTAACCTCGTTGAATCATTATCACTTTTGCACCCGCAATTAATGTTGAAAAACTGTTGAAATCTCAACAAACAATCAATGGTAATGGCATTGAATCAATGTTTTCACTGAAACATGAAACACAACTACAACTGACTTAAAGCTACACAGCCTGAAATCAACTGAAGATAAAAGAAGACAATAAATCTCTCAAGATCTCAGCAGAAGTTCTTTTTGAGAATTAACAGAGGTTTAGATGTTGATGTTTTATTGAAAATGTTTGGTCACCATTTTGGTGGTCGGTGTTTCCTTTAGTTGGGCAGTTTGACTCTTGGCTTTTTGTGTGAGTTTGTGATCTTTGTAACAGTGTTTACCAAAACACATCATTTGTTGCAAAGAAAACCTTACCACAGATCATAGTCTGATTTAAAAAAACAAAAAACAAAAAACAAAAAAAAAACATTATGAAATTCTTTTTTTATTATTGACACACACATACATCAAGAATCAGCATATGAATCTCAACAAAGGTGATGTCTTTCATGCCGCAATGCATGCTGGGAGTCGTGAGGTAAAAAAAAAATCAGACTATGATCTGTGGTAAGGTTTTCTTTGCAACCAATGATGTGTTTTGGTAAACACTGTTACAAAGATCACAAACTCACACAAAAAGCCAAGAGTCAAACTGGCCAACTAAAGCAAACACTGACCACCAAAAGGTGACCAAACATTTTCAATAAAACATCAACATCTAAACCTCTGTTAATTCTCAAAAACTGATTTAATGCCATTACCATTGATTGTTTGATTTACCATTATTTCGTTCATCGCTTGCTATCTGGGCATATTAAAAGCACATTTTAGTTCATATTTCATGATGTCTCAAAATAGCACAGTTGAGTACACTTAGATGTTCTTAAAATCATCTTAAGAAGTACTAAGTATATTAAGTACAAAATTAGTGTGCAAAAATAGAACACTTTAAATACATTACAGAAGTGTACTTTTTTCACCTGGGATAATTGTTTTTCACTGTATTTTATAAAACAAAGTGATTACTATTACTAATTACATTGTACATTCCTAATCGTCTTTGTATTAAATCAAATGATTTCAAAATGTATGAAATCATCATGCAAAGTAGTATAATTGAGGTAAAATAACGTTTTCTGTTTTAATATTTCAGAGAAAAAAATATGGCAAGTGCAAATCAAGCAAGCAAAATTGATGAAATCAGAAAGAGATGTAACTTAATTAAAGATGGAAATCCTGCTCGATATAATCTTCAAACAATTCCAGACCATCTGAATCAATCTAAACCATATAGAAAAAAAATATTTGGAGAGAGAAACACAAACAAACCTCATAAAACTATTCTGATGGTGGGAGAAACAGGAACAGGAAAAACAACCCTGATCAATGTGATGATCAACTACATGTTGGGTGTTCAGAGAGAAGACAAGGTTTGGTTTGAGATCACAGATGATCAGAGTGACCGAACATCAGTTCACAGTCAGACCTCCAGTGTAACTGTTTATGGGTTTTATCCACAAGAGAGTAAAACTGATTTAACAATCATTGACACTCCAGGATATGGAGACACTCATGATATTCACAATGATAAACAGATCGCTGACAGTTTGCTTAGTTTATGTATATCTGCTGAAGGGATTCATGAAATAGATGCAGTGTGTCTGGTGATTAAAGCAACACAGAATCGACTCTCTGACAGACAAATATACATATTTGATGCTGTTCAGTCTTTATTTGGAAGAGATATTGCTGAAAACATTGTCCTGCTCTTCACACACTCATCTGGAGCTCCTCCTAAAAATGCCCTGATGGCTGTTAAAGAGGCTAAAATCAAGTGTGCAGTGAATGACAAGAAGAAGCCAGTGTATTTCCTGTTTGAAAACTGTCAGTCAGACACTGCTGATGAAGAATATGATGATGAAGATGAGGAAGAACGTGAACATAGGCTGAATCAATCATTGGATCGCAGTTTTAATAGAATGGCACAATTGTTTAAGTTTCTTGACACAATAAAACCAAAATCATTGAAGATGACTCGAGATGTGTTACAACAACGGAAGCAGTTGGAGGCAAAAAAATCCAATCTAAAATTACGTATTGAAATGACAGAACTAAAGAAAAATGAGCTGAAACAAACTCAGGAAGCTCTGGAGAAGAACAAGGAATATATCAAGAACAATAAAAACTTTGAGTATGAAATTGACGTGACCTACCAAGAGAAGGTTGATATTGAACTCTCTTTAGCTAAAATGGCCACATGCTGCACCGTCTGTCAGGAGAACTGTCATTATCCAGGATGCTGGTGGGCCAGTGATCTCAAATGGTGCAGTATGATGGAAAGTGATCACTGTACAGTGTGTGCAAATAAATGCCACTACAGTAAACATGTCAAAGGAGCAAAAATATATGTGACAAAGACAAAGAAAGAGAAGAGGACATATGAAGAGTTAAAGAAGAAATATGAAGACCAATTTAGGGATGGTGTGTCTTTGGTCAAGAAGCTGGAAGAAGAACTGCAAGAATTAGAGAAAGAGAAAATGAAGCTGGTGATTGAAGCTTTTCACTGTGTGGATAAACTGCAGTTGATCGCACTCAACTCTGATTCTGTGTTCACATTTCTGCACATTGATTTTCTGATTGAGAAGATGAAGGAAATAAATGAACCTGAAAAGGTTGAAACACTGGAAAACATCAAGAAGAGAGCAGGAGAAGAAAAACAAGGAGCTTTGAGATACATAATGTCCAAACAATAAAAATGAACCTGAATAAAATGCTTCAACTTGTCAACTACAGTTTTGTGGACTTGACCATCATGCAAATGTCATAATTTCATACAATTGTGGAGTCACTTGCTAGAAATTTTACGCTCCCAGAACATTCTCAGATCGTCTCCACTGGTGTAAAGGACGTTGTCTAGTTACGTTCCCAGTACGTTCAGAGACGGTCACGATGTGGAGTTCTTTTAAGGGTTGGTGGACGTTATTTGGCGGACCTTCACAGAATATTCAGGATGTTCTCTGAACGTTTAGGGAACCATAATTTATTTGGAAATGTTCTCAGAATGTCCCTGCTGCCCTTGTCAAAAAATTGAATTGAAAATTAGAGTTAAAGTAACTAACAAAAGTGGCTTTTCTTAAACTTTTCTTAAAAATGCAAAACTCTTGCAGTAAACCATTAGTTGACAACAGCACATGCATTTACTGTATCACTGCATCAACAACTACACAGTTACTGTCTTTAAATAAAGCAACATGCAGCAGAACATCAGTGTTTCATTGTCAGAATCAGTGAATCATCATGTGAATGTTCTGTAAAGCTTCAGAATTTTCATCACTTTTAAAGAACTTTTAGGGAATGTTGCCTTCTATATGGGGTTACTCTGACTGATCTCAGACCAGATACTGAGTTCAATATTAAATGTGCAGCAGTGGGAAAACTCAACTACACCGTAGACAGTGATGTGACGCGTCTCACAGTCATAAACCAGAATCTCATCAAGGCCAAAGAGTCTGTTATCGAAAATCTAAACTGGACTGAAAACAAGTGCAGTGAACTTCTGGAAAACACCAGAGAAACAACTTTTAGTGCACTTCATAAGAAAATACAAGATATGAGGCAAAACTGCCAAATGTACCGACAAGAATTCAGTGACCGAATCAAATCTGTGATCCAGTCAGTTAAAGCTTGTGAAAAAGAGTCTTGTGCTCTGAAGGATCTTCTACAAGCTCATGATGAGTCTCCATTCAATGAAAAGAGTCTGAAAGAGTGGATCACAGTGAAAGAAAAAGAATTGAACACTGTTAATGAGTTTCTTCGACAGTTAATGGACTTTGGAGCTGAAGTGAACAGAAGTTTGGACTCATATCTGTCAGATATTCAGGTGGAGAACGTGTTTTGTTACACTTTCAGTTCTCTGGAGCAGCCAGATGAGTTTCTTAATGAACAAGAAAATTACATGAATCCTCAAATGATGAGAAATCCACAGAAGAAATCTGGTGTGGCGTCTCAATCATGGCTCACTGGAAGCATCAGGGAGAAAATGAGAGAACATCTGAAAACATTTAAAGAGCTGATGACTTCATATAACAACGAAAGCACTAAATTTATGGTTTCCATAAAAGACCATGAAAATAATCCAGGTTCCTGCATTCTTCTGTATGAAAATGAATCTAATGAAGCTGTTTACTTCACTCCTCCATCAAAACCAGACTGTCCAATCATTGAAGATGTCAGATATAGACAAGTGGTTCTGAAAGTGTCTCCACCGTGTCCTGCTACAGAGGAGCTCAAACTACTAAACAAGAGACTTACTGTCTTTACAATGGTACACACTGGATAAAGGTCCTGTCATGTAACTTTCACAACTTTTTTTGGAAAGTTTTCATCAGTATGTTGTTAAACAACAGTATGATCCATTAAATGCACTGTAATTCCCTCACAGCCTTGTTTTCATTCCTGTCAAAAATAAACTTATCGCTACATTGACTAAGGTCTATTGCATCATTTTTCATACAATGAAAGTGAATGGTGAAACAGGCTAACATTCTACCAAAAATAAATGTATAATGCTTACATTTTCTTGGTTGAGTTATGTGAAAGAGCCTTTATTGTTAACAGGGATGTTTTTGTAATTTTGTAATTTAATCATTTACACATTAAGGCAAAATGAGCTGAAACAAACTCAAGAAGCTCTGGAGCAGAAGAAGGATCTTGTCCCTAACAGAAACCTTGAGTATGAAGTTGAAGTGCCCTACAAAGAGAAGGTTGATATTGATACTTCTGTAGCCATTGTGGCGACGTGCTGCACCTTCTGTCAGGAGAACTGTGTTTACCCTGATAGTGGGTGGTTCAGAAATCCTGCATGGTGTAGCATGATGAGAAATAATCTGTATAGTGTGTAAAAATAAATGCCACTACAGCAAACATGTCAAAGAAGCAAAAATATATGTAAGGAAGACAAAGAAGGAAAAGAGGACATATGAAAAATTAGAGAAGGAATATGATGGTATGATTAGGAACAGTTTGTCTTTGGTCAAGAAGCTGGAAGAAGAACTGCTAGAATTAGAGAAAGAGAAAATAATGCTGGTGTTTGAAGCTTTACACTGTGTGGATAGTCTGGAGATGATCGCACTCAATGCTGATTCTCTGATCACACTTCTGCACATTATTTTCTGATTGAGAAGATGAAGAAAATAAATGAACGTGAAAAAGCCCAAACACTGGAAAACATCAAGAAGAGAGCAGGAGAAGATAAACACAGCACTCAAACACAAAACAGTGTTACATTTTAAGTATTTTTGAATGTAATGTAAAATGATTAGTGTCATTTCCTGCTATGTTTTCAACACAAATTGACGGCAGCATAATGTAAACAGTTTCTGCAGTAAGATGCAGTTAATTATAGAAATACTATTGTGAAATCAATAAATAGAATATTTGAAGGGTCAATATTTATGATTGTAGTTATACTATGAATCACTGCCACCTAGAGGCCATATGAGAAAATCATGCGCATCATCATCCTTCAGGAAATAAAGAGACAATTATTATGACTTTAATAAAATGTATATTACTATAAATCTGGAGTCATTAATGATGTTTATGGGGCTCACATGTTTATTGCTTCATTGATTCTTCTTTAAAAATATGCTAAAATTTGTCTTATGAATGAGATTTTGCGGAGAGAATATGAAATGCTTTCACTTGAATCTAACTTTTATCAATAAATTCACCTTATCTTTGGGGTCTCTCTGACCCCATTCAATCTTTAATGTCTCTATATGACTGACATCATTTTTCATATTTAATATGCATAACAAATCTTGTTCCTCTAACTTTAAGAAAACAACATTTTTATGTTCCCAGAACCAACTCTGAATATCTGGAGAATATAAAACAAAAATCTGTTAGTTGGCCTGGAAATCTGCTTTTATTTCCTTCGGTGGAGTCTGTGCTGCTTTTACTACCATTACAGTTCTACTGTTTAGACTGTGTTTGTGTGTGTTATTTTTATTTTATATAATAGCCTAACATTTGTTTTATTCTTGCTTTTAGACATTGTTTATTTGCATAATATAGTAGAGATCATTTTTGCAATGCATGTTTTGGTCATTAAGTTATTATTTTTTATTCTTCAACAGATATACAGTGAAAGGTTATTGCCAATACTCAACTGCAGTGTTACAGTTTCAGAACATGTAAAAACTGAAATAAGACACAACATTTGTGAATCTGTTCTGAGTTTTCAAAGGGAAATGAATTCAGTTGTTCTGCAAATGTCACTAAACAGCATATTTTATAAATCACGTGACCATGAGGGTGTTTCCCTCTGTATACTGTAAATACATCTGTTGATTTATTTACCTGCAAGAGTTTAAAGTAATCTGGAACTGGAAAGGTCCTAAAATCAGTAAGTGGATTCAGTTTAATTATGATTGCTGTGAAGACCCAACCATAAAGTAACGAAAGGGAACAGAATCAACACAGATGACATTTCACCTTTTCATATCAGTTTCATTTCAGTTAGCGTCAACATTTAAGATATTTTAATCCATTTTCTCAACTCATAAATCACTGGCGAGTGTTTGAAATGACATCCGATTGCGATCCGATGTGGATCATCAGATTGAGACATAATATATTTGCTACAATACATTATTCTTTAAAAAGTCGAGAGTTCGAAAGTGCTTGATGAACACAGACAAATCATACGTTGTCATAATCGTATTTGTTTCATTTGTCAATATGCCTTTGTTCTCGTGATTCTGGACTTCCTCATAGTTTGTACATCCGCATATTTCATTGGCGCGACTGAATATGTCAAATATGATAAATCTCTGCGTGTCCCTCAGCTGAAACTTAATTATGAAGACCTTTTTTCATCTATATGTTAACAATTTTTTTAGGTCTCCAATAGACTTTGTGTAATTTGTGAAAATAATAATTTATTTACGTTTACTGAACAGAAGTGGAAAAATAAAAGTGCTTCCCACTTCGAGCTCTAAACTCATTGCTTCACAACCTACAGACTCCATATGTGTGGAATCAGTCATGACAGATACTCAACTGTCTCAGAAAAGGTAAGACAAGACTACATTATTATTCATAATATGTAAATTCTGTCTGCATTTAATTGTTTTGTTAGTTTGACTAACCATTCAATCATGCCTTATGTAGGCTAAATATGTTTTAAATTCACCTTTTTTCCACCAAAAACAAAAATAGACTGAATTCGGGCTGTATTGCAAAAGTTTTGAGGAATTTCAAGGCAATGTGCTAATTTTAGATGCCCACCAGATGGCGCTAATGCTGATATTCAAGAACCAACTTCCGATTTGATAGCTATGAATATCTCTTAAAAAAAAGGTCAAACCTCTATCAGTAATCTCAGTGGTTGATTTCTTCTTTTCTGTGTTTTGTCTAGCATGGATCCAGTGGGAGTGAATTCAATAGAAACTGCAGCTCTAGGGAGACCCTTCCAGCTGGGGATGCTGTATGACTGCAGGAGAGATGCTCTCGTACCAGGTGATGAACGGGCCAAATATGTGCAGTCATGAATGAATGATTAGAGTAAAATAACTTCTATTATTTGAATGAAATTGTGTTTAAATGGTTAATTCACAAAAAAATGAAAATTCTAATATTTGTTACTCTCCCTCATATCATTCCACATAAGACCTCCGTTCATCAACACAAATTGAGATCTTCTGAGAGGTTTCTGTCTCTCCATAGAGATCCAATGCAACTACTAGGCTACTCCAGAAAGGTCCAGAACGGTAGGAAAAAGACATCGTTAAAGTACTCCAGTGTCTTAAACTCAATTTTATGAAGTGTGCTGTTTGCATAAAAACATAATTTACCACTTAGAAAAATATTGATCTGCAGTGCGGGTTCATGGGAGCTTCACAATGTATGCGCTTTGGATAATATTATTTTGTAAATAAAGTGGTAATTTTTTTTTGCACAAACAAAGCACTCACGTTGCTTCATACAATTGAGTTAGTCACTGGGTCACACTTTATTGATGTTTTTTCCCTACCTTTCCGGACCTTGGAGTGGTTGATGTGTTGGATCTCTATGGAGAGACAGAAACCTCTCAGACTGCATCAAAATGATCTTAATTTGTGTTCTGAAGATGAATGAAGGTCTTAAGGATGGGGAACAGGGGCTTTTCCTCCGAGGAGACAAAAAAAACTGAATGAGAAAATAATTGATTTTACAAAAATAAAACAATGAAAATATTACCAAATTTGACATTAAAAAGTGTAAAAGTCACTTGTTTTTTCTAAATAAAAACCATTGTCCAATAGCGACACCTGCAAGTGAAGTTACAGCAGTGAGTCTGTGCCTCCCTTGATCACACAGAAATAAAGCAGAACCCTTAGAGCGTGAACCCTTACTGCGCTATGATTGGATATGATCGGTTATGGTTGGACATGATTGGTTCGTGCAATAAATCCCGCTTTTTTTGTTTTCATGCGCATTTTCATCGAATCGGCCTGAATGAAGACAGTGATGGCGTTAATGGGAAGACTAATTAAAAAGTAAACAACTGTCACTTAGATATCACTGCTTTATGTCATGTCAAAATCAAACTCGAAATGGCCTTAAAACATGATGACTGCACAGGTTTTTAGTGAGCAACCAGCATGGAGAAATCAAAGGTTTATCTTTGTGTCTGCGTGTCTTCCACACCCGTAAGACCTTCGTTCATCTTCTGTGTCCACTGACCAGTGTGTACAAGCTTGATGACTGCTGAAAATAAATTGACTATTAAATAGTAAAGCTAAACACATGTGCTTGTGCTGCTGCGGTTCATGTGACACTAAAGCAAAAACGGACATCATTCGCGTCAAAGAAAAGCAGATTTACACTTTAAGAATTGTTCCCTATTCTCTATATAGTTCATTATGTGCCATACAGCATGTAGAAACTAGTAGTAAATGTGTGAGCAAGTCACCAATTTCAAGTGTAGGAGGAGGCGGGACCTCAGATTCTAGAGAGCATTTGATTGGACAGAAGATTTTACGAGAAACTAAAGTGTGAAAATCCGTGATCCATTTTAGCGGAAGTGAGAGACAATGCTTATTTCTCCTAAATGTGAATTTTGTCATTGTTTTGGAACAGCTTATTCATAACATTAAGGCTAACATACAAAAAAACTAAAATTTTGATTTCAGGGGGACTTTAAAAACTTACAATATAAAAATAATTAGCAATATTAAACTATTACAGCCCTAAATTAAAAGCTTTCTCAACATTCTTTCAGGTCTTATGGCCTTTAAAGGTGATAGAGAGGATTTTTTCGTCGACTGAGAATCCAAAGACTGTTACTGAGTTTTTGAAATGAGCGCATGCGTAAGAACAGCCCCCCTCCTTCACAGCTCATTTCAAAGGAACGCCTCCCAAAACTCGTGCACGAGTATTGGAACACGAGTGTTTACCACCGGCATTCGCTGTGTCGTGTTAGTGGATTCATTATGTCGGACTCACCGCAGGTAACTCATAATCTGCAGTTGTTACTCCTGTCTCCTGACAAAAACATTGCATGCGGCGCCTGTAGAGTGTGGAAAGTTACTGGAGAGCGCAGCCGCGCACGTCTATCACAAGGAACGTCACGGCAGTGATTGACAAGCCAGAGGGCCAATCGTTTACGCCAGTCATTCCCAAAGGCGGGGTCCCGACCCACAAGTGGGTCGCGGGAGATTTTGTATGGGTCGCCAAGTCGAGCACTATTTTTCAGTGTGCTATATACTCTTGATTAAAAATTTATATGTGTAGTTCACCAATTAGCCGCACGAGGGAGCTCGTCGTTTTTGTTATTTAGCTGCGCTCTGCACTCGGCAACCAGCCATAAAAATGGATGCTTGGCTAATTAAGAAGAAAAAACCAGCTAAAGACCAGGCTAACACTGCCAACAGCCAAAATACCGTCCTCGAGGGAGGCCAGCTTGAAAATAAACTAGCTAATGTTAGCAAAGCTACTTCAAGTGAAAAACGCCATAATGATGAAGAATGTGAGGAAAGCGGAACCAGTGGATGCTTTCGACCAGACACCGGAGCAGGTAACGTTACTTCTGAGGATTTGGGAGAACAGCCTCCAAATAAGAAAAGAAAAACAAGACCAAGGCCATATAAAGACTACTTTCTGAAATATGGTTTTGTTAATTATTCCAAAACGAACCAAGAAGCTCGACCCATGTGTGTTATATGCAGCGAAAAACTCGCAAATGAGAGTTTAAAACCAACTAAACTAAAAAGACATTTGGAAACACTTCACTTCGACTTGGCAAAGAAACCTCTGGATTTCTTTCAAAGGAAGGCACAGGAGATTGAATCATCAGCTGAGCTTCTCCGTAGAAATGTGACATTAGGCCTAAATGACAAAGCCCAGCTAGCATCATACATGGTTTCTTACCGTGTGGCCAAAGAGAAGCAGCCCCATACTGCTGCAGAAAAAATAATTCTGCCTGCCGCAATAGACATGGTTAGCACGGTTATTTGTGAAAAAACCGCACAAAAATTAAAATGCATCCCCCTGAGTAACAACACAGTTTCCCGAAGGATAAATGACATTTCAGACAATCTTGAGCAACAGCTCATAACAAGATTGAAGGCGACAGGGGAATTTTCAATCCAGCTGGATGAAAGCACCGACGTCTCGGACTGCGCAACTTTGTTGGTATACGTAAGGTATGTGTGGGAAACAGAATTTGTGGAGGATTTATTATGTTGCTTGAATATTCCTACTGGAACGAAAGGTGAACAGATATTTTCTGTACTGAACAACTACGTGGTTACAGAGTGCGGGTTGAGCTGGGCCAACTGTAAAGGCATAACGAGTGATGGGGCTGCAAATATGACGGGCAGAAACAGCGGAGTTGTGAAAAGAATCAAGGAGGCAGCTGGTAAAGACATCGTGTGGAATCACTGTTTCATTCACCGCCAGGCTTTGGCATGCAAAGGAATACCCCCCGAGCTTGACAAAACATTGAAAGAAGTCATTCGTGTTGTGAACTTTATTAAAGGCTGCGCACTCAACAGTCGGCTTTTTGATCAGCTGTGCGCCGGCATGGGGGCGGACCACACCCATTTACTGTTTCATACTGAAGTGCGCTGGCTCTCCAAAGGTAGAGTCCTCACAAGAATATATGAACTGAGAAATGAAATTCATGCTTTTCTCCTTGAGAAAAAGTCTTCACTTGCAGAGCTGTTCACTGAAGAATGGCTTTTTACAGTGTCATATCTGGGGGATATCTTTTCATCTCTCAACGAGCTATGTTTGAAACTGCAAGGACAGAATGATGATGTTTTCCAAAACTGGAAACACATTCTCACCTTTCAAAAGTCTCTAAAGCTGTGGCTTGCATGACTCAGAAGTCCAAAACCCAGTCACTACATGTTCCCTACTGTGTTACAGCACATAGAGGAAAATGATGTCACTGACACACAAGTGAAACACCTGACTGGGCTAATAGTGACACACCTAGTTGCACTCATTAATAACTTTGAGCACTATTTCCCTAAGGACAGATATGATATTTTGCATGATAAAAGGTGGATCCAAAATCCCTTTGATTTTGAAAGTCCAGAGTCACTGCTGGAGCTTGGACTAACTGCTTCTGAAGAAACTGAACTGTTACAGCTGAGCAGTGACCAGACACTTAAAAGAAGACATGAATCCATGACATTATCATCATTTTGGGTAAGCATTTCATCTGAATACCCTGTCTTAAGCAAGGCAAGCATACTGTTGCTTATTCCTTTTACAACTACATACAAATGTGAAGTTGGGTTCTCAGTTCTCACAAAAACAAAGACAAAATACAGGAATAGACTGAATGCTGCACCTGATATGCGTGTTGCACTCTCCTCATGTACACCAAACTGGAATGTAATTCTAAAAAACAAGCAGGCCCATCTCTCCCATTAGCCAGGTAAACTGCCTTGATTTGGTGAAACTGATGATAAGGACTGGTGCACTTAAACATTACTCTTCTTCTGCCTGACCAACATAAAAATAAAAAAAAACTTAAAGCATGTTTTTGATAGCTCTGAAGGTTCATATTACTATTGTTCTAAAGATTGTTTGCATTCATATTTTTGTTTTGAGAAGAAAAAATGAGAGCCTGTCATACTGTGCACTTTATAAAATGTGTATATTACAGTGGGTGCATAAAAAAGTTCTCAAAAAATATTTCAGTAAGAAACTTGTTCATATTATTCTGGTAGATGTGCAAAGCATTGAATGTTATATGAAAGGCATGCATTGATTCTGTCTGGTTTTATTGATGATAGGAAGAAAAATAAATGATTAACTGCCCTATTTTGCACTTTGTCTCATTAAGTATAAATTGTGTACACTGTAATGATGAGAATATGAAAACAATGAGATGCCCTGTCAACTCTTCCTTTCTCATTTCACCTCTGCATTTTACTTATTGTCAACAACAGGTAAATAAAAAATAATTGTGCTTTGTCAAATATCTGTATCTCTTTTAAATAGTTAAGTGGAAGCTTAACTGACCTTAAAAATGGTCATACATATTTTGTTAATGTATAAATTCTCTTTGTGATATATGAACTATATGGGCCTAATGTTTATTGGGTCACAAGGATTTATCGAATTTAAAATGTGGGTCCCCAGAAAAAAAGTTTGGGAAACACTGGTTTACGCGATGATCGCGTAAACGATTGGCTGATGTTTTTAAGGCCCTACCTCGTGCACAGATGATGTATATTAATATTATTCCTTTCAGTGCACCTAATAAATAGTCTTTTATCAGTTAGTAAAGACAGTTTCAAGTAATATTGCAAAAATGTATAAAACAAAACATCCTCTTTAGCACCTTTAAGTCCTCATTTCGAATATAATACTATTTTACCAGACATCGTCACGGTTCTGTGTTGTTTAACCTGTGTTTTCCCGCCTTAGTTTGTCTTTATAGTTACTAATTTGATTTCATCATTCTGTTCAGATGTTCATCCTTGATGGTTTGATTTGTGTATTTAAGTCCGTGGCTGAATCTGAAATCGTCCCATAAGCCCTCAATAACTATTCCCTACGTTACTGCACTAAAACAGTTCACTTGAAGGTGTTAATGAAAATGAGTGAGTGAATTCAGACAGCTGTTACATGGGCTGTACACTCGTTATTGCGGTCGAATGTGGGACAGAGTGAGTGCACTCGATAATCTCCACTATGGTTTCGGACATTAAATGGCTGTTCCCTCAAATAATGCCCTATTTAAGGGTATAGAGGCGATTTCAGAGTCAGTCCTTGAGGTTCATTTAAGTTTAATCCGGTCTCGTATGTATAGACTCTCTGCAGCTATAGGGTCCTCACATATACAAAGCTTACAATATTCCCACATTATACCTATTATTCGCTTTCGTATTCAATACAAGATACTTCTTATCACATTCAAAGCACTTCACGGTCTTGAACTTCATTTTCCCACGTTAGTTTGTCACCATGTTATCTGTTCTTCCTTAATCATCTTGTTGATCTGTGTATTTTAGTCCATTTAGTTCATTTGAGTTTTGTCTATATTACGGTTGTTTTCTTGTCTGCCTGTTTTATTAACTCTGGATTCCATTAAAGACTGTTTTCATCTGATTCTTCATCTTTGTACTTCTTCCTGCAACTACTTGTGACAGATATGTTATACAATATATGAGATTGTATTATTAGTTGAATTGTCTTTTTTCTGTATTTCTGATTTTCATTTATTTTATTTTATTTTTACTCTGATTTGTATAACTCTGGTTTATTTAAATTATTTGAACTAGTTGGTTACTCTGCATTATGATATGACATTGATGTGATAATCCACTGATGTTTCTTATATTTAGCGATTCACCTGACATTTATGTAAATAAATACAAAAATAAGTGGAAGAGAATGGCCAATGGGGCAAGAAACAAAAAATAATGTGTTGTTTGGCTGAGAGAAAATTAAGGTTGTCTTTTCCAAAGGGGCTAAAATATTTAGATATAAATCATTAATTTTTCTCCATTACAGGAATCAGACTTTGGAGTAAAGAGCAGCTGCAGCAGAACATAAGCACTAAACCCCAAATTAACACACTTTTCACAGTCACAGCTTCAGACTCAATTGAAGAAAAAACTAAATTGCTGAATATTGATAGTTGTCTGAAACTGAGTATTTTAGGAGGACTCATCGGTGTAAGTGGAGCTGCAAATTTTCTCAAGGACACCAAGAAATCATTCAATCAACAGAGACTCACATTACATTATCATTCAACCACTAAGTTTGAAGAGCTGATCATAAACCACTTTGCTTCTGGAGACATGGCTCACTATGAGAATGATGTAGCCACACATGTAGTGACAGCAGTGCTGTACGGAGCAGATGCCTGCTTTGTTTTTGATAGAGAAGTTTCTTCAGATGAAGACAAAAGGGTGATAGCAGGAGAAGTAAAAGCTGCATTAGAGCAGCTAAAAGGCATTTCAGTTGGTGCTAGTATGAGACTAAATGACAATCAGAAGACTGCTGTCCAAAAATTCAGCTGTAAATTTTATGGCGACTTCCAGCTACCATGTAACCCGACCTCTTTTGAAGATGCCATGAAGGTTTTTGAAGATCTTCCAAAACTGCTGGGAGAAAACAAAGAGCTTGCAGTTCCTCTGAGAGTTTGGCTTTATCCTTTGGACAAACTTTTCTCAAGAGATGTAAAGTTTCAACATGAAATCAGCACAGGTTTAAGCACAGACATTGAATCTGTTATTGAGAGTTTAAGTACGACTGAGATGAAATGCAGTGATCTTCTGACAGACACGCCTGCTTCGACATTTACTGCATTTCATGACAAAATCAATGACATGAAGAAAAACTGCTACCAGTTCAGATTGAGTCTCATGAAGAAACTCGGCTCTCTCTTACCAAAGATCCGTGGAAAGTTTATAGAGGATTCAGCATTGATTGATCTTCTACAAGAACATGAGGAATCTCCATTTGAAAGAAGCACTCTTGAACAATGGCTGAAAGAGAAAGAGGATGAATCTGACATCATTAAATCATTGCTCACACAACTGAATGACTCAGGAGCAATGGTAGAAAACAACCTCAATAAAAATTTAATGAATCTGGAAGTTAAACATTTGGTCAGCTACACTTTCACATCATTGAGCTGGACAGATGAGCTGCTTTCTAAACAAAAGGCCTTCCTGAGTCCTTCAACAACAGGAAAAAATAAAGAGAAAAGCTCTGAATCTGAACACAAGACTTGGCTCGCACCTGATATCCAAAAGACAATGAGGAACAACTTGAGGGTTTTTAAAAACTTGATTGATTCACAAGATTGTAAATCAGTCAAGTTTATTGTTGCATCAAAAGAAATGAAAAATAATCCAGGTTCCTGCATACTGCTGTATGAAAATGAATCTAATGAAGCTGTTTGCTTCACTCCTCCATCAAAACCAGACTGTCCAATCATTGAAGATGTCAGATGTACTCAAGTGGTTTTGAAAGTGTCTCCACCGTGTCCTGCTACAGAGGAGCTCAAACTACTGTACAAAATGAAGGAAGAGGAAGACTGGAGATCTCAAACTGTGTCAAAGAACCAGAATACAGTTACTCTGACTGATCTCAGACCAGATACTGAGTACAATATTAAATGTGCAGCAGTGGGAAAACTGAACTACACCGTAGACAGTGATGTGACGCGTCTCACAGTCATAAACCAGAATCTCATCAAGACCAAAGAGTCTGATATCGAAAATATAATCTGGACTGAAAACAAGTGCAGTGAACTTCTGGAAAACACCAGAGAAACAACTTTTAGTGCACTTCATAAGAAAATACAAGATATGCAGCAAAACTGCCAAATGTACCGACAAGAATTCAGTGACCGAATCAAATCTGTGATCCAGTCAGTTAAAGCTTGTGAAAAAGAGTCTTGTGCTCTGAAGGATCTTCTACAAGCTCATGATGAGTCTCCATTCAATGAAAAGAGTCTGAAAGAGTGGATCACAGCGAAAGAAAAAGAATTGAACACTGTTAATGAGTTTCTTCGACAGTTAATGGACTTTGGAGCCGAAGTGAGCAGAAGTTTGGACTCATATCTGTCAGATATTCAGGTGGAGAACGTGTTTTGTTACACTTTCAGTTCTCTGGAGCAGCCGGATGAGTTTCTTAATGAACAAGAAAATTACATGAATCCTCAAATGATGAGAAATCCACAGAAGAAACCTGGTGTGGCGTCTCAATCATGGCTCACTGAAAGAATCAGGGAGAAAATGAGAGAACATCTGAAAACATTTAAAGAGCTGATGATGTCATGTAGGAGTGAAAGCACTAAATTTATGGTTTCCATAAAAGACCATGAAAATCATCCAGGTTCCTGCATTCTTCTGTATACAAATGGATGTAATGAAGCTGTTTGTTTTACTTCACCATCAAAACCAGACTGTCCACTAATTAAAGATGTCAGACATAGACAAGTGGTTTTGAAAGTGTCTCCACCGTGTCCTGCTACAGAGGAGCTCAAACTACTGTACAAAATGAAGGAAGAGGAAGACTGGAGATCTCAAACTGTGTCAAAGAACCAGAATACAGTTACTCTGACTGATCTCAGACCAGATACTGAGTACAATATTAAATGTGCAGCAGTGGGAAAACACAACTACATCTCTGAATCTGATGTCACCACAGTTATCACAAAGGTATGATGATCATTCATGAAATATCAGCTATAGAGTTTATTCTTACACCATTAAACACTGTTATTCTAATCTTGAGGCCTTTTCACATGACTTGAACCTGAAACACAATCACTGATCTGATGATCACATGCTGATAGTGTAAGGACGTAGCCTATTTATTAGCTCAATTTAATTGTTACAGGGAATAAGAATTGAATCAACTGTAAATGATTCACTGTAAATGATTCAGAATTAATATTTAACACTTCATCAATTATTCGTCCAGCGAAAATTGAGGTTAGAGTATTTTACCAATTCTGGATAAAATATTATTCTGTGGCCAACAGTAACAATATTTTATTATGATTATTGTTATTATTGTAATTATTATATTATAAGCAAGAGGTAACTTTTAGGATCTTTTGAGTTTAAGGCAGTAATTTGATACACAGCACAAGAAACTCGTATATGTGAAAATCAAAACAAGCTTTATTGACTACTTCTAATGATTACAGGAAACTAAGGCTAAACACACACACACATTCATACGCACACACACACACATTCACGGAGTTGATATGAGTTATGAAGAAAGTCCCAAATACTAACTAAACATCGCAACCTGAGGAAAATCACAAAAGCAGAGCTTTGGCTTGATTCTTTAGGTTTCAAGGAGTTTCACCAGTTTCCAGCAAGAGAGAGAGAAGTTTGCTTGTACCTGCGTTTGCTCTGACAGCTGAGGTAATCGGGTTGTTCCGTGACTCGTGTACAGCGGAATCCCGTTCTGGATTGGCTGTCTTTCAGGTGACGTCTTCTCGGGAAAGCCCTGTGGGTTGCGCGGAAGCTTTGAAGGATGGTGCAGGCTGGTGCAACTGTTCTGAGCGTCTAGCTTGAGCGGCTCTCTTCTTGGGAGACTTTGGTCAGATGTTTCACAGAGTGTTTTGGAGTCTGGATGTGACGGCTGTTGAATGATCAGCGGTGCAGCTCGTGGTTGGAATCGGCGGCTGTTAGATGGAAAATCAGCCCCGATAAAGGATCTTCTCAACTTCTTCTTTTCAGCATGACCCAAGCAACTTTTCAGCCGTGGTCAAAGTATTTCTGACCGATTTCTGACTTCCAGCTTCTGACCGACTTGTTCGGACAGCATAGTTTTAAGGGAGCAATTTTGGCTCCATCCTTCAGATGCGATCCTCCAATGAGACGTTGCTACGGAGATTAGACACGCCTCGTCTATTGTCTATTGATCACATCGCGTGATATCTGCAGAACATTCTCCTGTTTGATTAACAACTTTATAAAGTTTCTTAATATTTTCCTGATACTGAATTTCAATGTTTCATTCACACAGAATTACAGAGAATTATAAACTCTGTATTTAGAGCTCAAACATGACACACTTCTTCCACACATATTACTAGACTGACCTAATTAAAAACAATGATTATAAGAGAAAGAAGATGCATACAGGAATACAAACATATAATGCATTGAATCCAACATGTTAGTAATCACATCATAGCAAATGTTATTCTGGATATAGTTAATACTTTAAGTAATCGACAATTGTCCCTTTTGAGATTCAAGATTGAGTCCTTAAGCATAGTTTAAACTTTGACCGGAGTCACGAGTGACCGGGTTAGGATGGATTGCTCACACAAGGGAGGTATTGATAGGACAGATTCGTCTTTAAGTCCGTTGATGGGTGTTTTCCTGTTCCGTCCGATAATACAAGAGGGTTTGTGAGAGAATCAATAGATTTAATGTGATCAGATCCACGTGATGGGTTCTGATTAGTTTATTGCTGATGAGCAAAGAAGTCCTTTAGACAGAGTCCTTTGTTAAAAGAAGTCACGTCATCACTTCTGTAAAAGCTAGGTTTTTCCTGTCAGGAAATGGATCTTTTGGACCAAACGAAGCTTTGTTCAATCATGCCTCTGGCTGATAAAGCCATTTGGTAACGTCTGTCGAACGAGTCCCTACAATAGCATCCCAGTAAAGAGTGATTTTAGGTTGCTACTGGTAACAAGGTAAACTAGCCTCACAGAAGACTGATGCAAATTAACTAACAAAACATGTAATTACTAAGTATGCAAAACAGAAAACATTGCAACAATTTTAAACTAACATTTAGCATATGAGGGGAAATGACAAATAAAATAAATAATGCTTAACTTTTTTTTTAAAGTTATGTGAAAGGGCCTTTATTATATCTGGGATGTTGGTGGACATTTTATAATTTGATGATGATTTCAAAGTATGACATTGTACAACATTTACACATGAACATCTTTATTGTTATTGTGTTTTTATACAGAACAAAAATTATCTCATCAAGAAAAGCATCTTAATTGAAGATGGAAATCCTGCTCGATATCATCTTGAAAAAAAGACACACAATTTGAATCAATCTGAGCAATATATAAAAATCACCTTTGGGGAGAGAGACACAAACAAACCCCATAAAACCATTCTTATGGTGGGAGAAACAGGAACAGGAAAAACAACCCTGATCAATGTGATGATCAACTACATGTTGGGTGTTCAGAGAGAAGACAAGGTTTGGTTTGAGATCACAGATGATCAGAGTGACCGAACATCAGTTCACAGTCAGACCTCCATCATCACTGTTTATGGGTTTTATCTAGAAGAGAGTCCAATCGATTTAACAATCATCAACACTGCAGGATATGGAGACACATGCAGAATTGATCTTGATAAAAAGATCGCCATCAGTTTGCTTAGTTTATGTAAATCTGCAGAAGGGATCAATGAAATACATGCAGTGTGTCTGGTGATTAAAGCAACCCAGAATCGTCTCTCTGGAAGACAACAATACATATTTAATTCTGTTCAGTCTTCATTTGGAAAAGATTTTGCTGAAAACATTGTCCTGCTCTTCACACACTCACGTGGATCTCACCCTAAAAATGCCCTGACGGCTGTTAAAGAGGCTAAAATCAAGTGTGCAGAGAATGACAAGAATCAGCCAGTGTTTTTCCTGTTTGACAACTGTCAGTCAGAACCTGCTGATGAAGAATATGAATTTATCCAGGAACATTCATGGAATTTCAGTTTTAGAGGAATGGCAGGATTGTTCAAGTTTCTTAAGACAATACAACCAAAATCCCTGAGGATGACTAGAGATGTGTTACAGTAACAGTTGGAGGTAAATATCAATAATCTACAATCACGTGTTCAAATGAAGGAACTAAAGCAAAATGAGCTGAAACAAACTCAAGAAGCTCTTAAGAAAAACAAGGCTAACAATAAACAAAAGCAAACATGTCAAAGAAGCAGCAATATATGTAATAAGGACAAGAAAAGAGAAGAGGACATATGATGATTTAAAGAAGGAATATGATGGGAAGATTGGAGATGGATGGAAAACATGAAAGAAGAATTTAAAGAATTAGAGAAAGAGAAAATAAAGCTGGTGATCGAAGCTTTTGACTGTGTGGAATATCTGCAGATGATCGCACATTTAACACTGATTCACTGATCACACTTAAACACATTGATTTTCTGATTGAGAAACTGAAGGAAATAAATGAGCCTGAAAAGGCTGAAACACTGAAAAACAACAAGAAGAGAGCAGGAAAAGAAAATACTGGAGCAAAAAATGTTATATATGTTTGAACTTAAAATCTTTGGTCAGATGTTCTTTTTCTTGTGAAAAACATGTCTATGATCGTCTTGAAACCAAAACCAAACTAGCATGAACCAACTAATATCAGCATGCTGCTCTAAGCTGGTCCTTATAGAAAATAGGATCAAATAATATTGTATTTTTCTCATTTGTAAGTTGCTTTGAATAAACAGCATCTGCTAAATTAGCAAATGTAAAAAATACTATGTTGATTATGGTCATTTATTGCCTTTTTTCAAAAAATACAAATTGACAGCAGCAAAATGTGAACCATTTCTGCAGTAAAAAACAAAAAACAAAAAAAAAAACAGTTTATCATAGCAATACTATGAAATCAACAAATAGATATAATATTTATATTTTTGGAAAATCATGATCATTTAATGATGGTCACTAATGTTTTTAGAGACTGATTGTTTTGTGAAGCACTGCCACCTAGAGGCCATTTGAGAAAATGGTGAGTACCATCCTTCAGGAAATAAGTCCCAGTTTCACAGACAGGGCTTTAGATTAAGCCAGGATTAATTAGGACATTTTAAACATTCCTTTGAAGGAATCAAGTTGCTTTAAATTAAAACAGCTTAAACATTCATTTTAGTCTAGGACTTGCTTAAGCCTTGTCTGTGAAACTGAGGGAAAGAGACAATGCGATGACTTTAATAAAAATTTATTTTAATATAAATCTGAACTTATTTATAGGGGCTCATGTGTCAGCTGCTTCATTGATTCTTATAAATAAGAATATGCAGTGTGAATATGAAATACTTTCACTTGAACCTCACTTTTTCAGTGAATTCATTTAGTTTTGGGTTTTCATGCAGAATTTTTTTCTTAATTGCTGAGACACATTTCTTAAAGCTACAGGTGCTGGTCATATAATTAGAATATCATCAAAAAGTTGATTTATTTCACTAATTCCATTCAAAAAGTGAAACTTGTATATTATATTCATTCATTACACACAGACTGATATATTTCAAATGTTTATTTCTTTTAATTTTGATGATTATAACTGACAACTAAGGACAATCCCAAATTCAGTATCTCAGAAAATTAGAATATTACTTAAGACCAATACAAAGAAAGGATTTTTAGAAATCTTGGCAACACTCAATACTTAGTTGGGGCTCCTTTTGCCTAAATTACTGCAGCAATGCGTTGTGGCATGGAGTCGATCAGTCTGTGGCACTGCTCAGGTGTTATGAGAGCCCAGGTTGCTCTGATAGTGGCCTTCAGCTCTGCTGCATTGTTGGGTCTGGCATATCGCATCTTCCTCTTCACAATACCCCATAGATTTTCTATGGGGTTAAGGTCAGGCGAGTTTGCTGGCCAATTAAGAACAGGGATACCATGGTCCTTAAACCAGGTACTGGTAGCTTTGGCACTGTGTGCAGGTGCCAAGTCCTGTTGGAAAATGAAATCTGCATCTCCATAAAGTTGGTCAGCAACAGGAAGCATGAAGTGCTCTAAAACTTCCTGGTATACGGCTGCGTTGACCTTGGACCTCAGAAAACACAGTGGACCAACACCAGCAGATGACATGGCACCCCAAAACATCACTGACTGCGGAAACTTTACACTGGACCTCAAGCAACGTGGATTGTGTGCCTCTCCTCTCTTCCTCCAGACTCTGGGACCCTGATTTCCAAAGGAAATGCAAAATTTACTTTCACTGGAGAACATAACTTTGGACCACTCAGCAGCAGTCCAGTCATTTTTGTCTTTAGCCGCTTCTGACGCTGTCTGTTGTTCAAGAGTGGCTTGACACAAGGAATGCGACAGCTGAAACCCATGTCTTGCATACGTCTGTGCGTAGTGGTTCTTGAAGCACTGACTCCAGCTGCAGTCCACTCTTTGTGAATCTCCCCCACATTTTTGAATGGGTTTTGTTTCACAATCCTCTCCAGGGTGCGGTTATCCCTATTGCTTGTACACTTTTTTCTACCACATCTTTTCCTTCCCTTCGACTCCCTATTAATTTGCTTGGACACAGAGCTCTGTGAACAGCCAGCCTCTTTTGCAATGACCTTTTGTGTCTTGCCCTCCTTGTGCAAGGTGTCAATGGTCGTCTTTTGGACAACTGTCAAGTCAGCAGTCTTCCCCATGATTGTGTAGCCTACAGCAGTGGTTCTCAACTCCAGTCCTCGGGACCCACTGCTCTGCACATTTTGTATGTCTCTCTTATCTGACACACTCAATTCAGTTCATGCAGACTCTCCTAATGAGCTGATGATCTAAATCAGGTGTGTTAAATAAGGGATACATACAAAATGTGCAGAGCAGTGGGTCCCGAGGACTGGAGTTGAGAAACACTGGCCTACAGAACTAGACTGAGAGACCATTTAAAGGCCTTTGCAGGTGTTTTGAGTTAATTAGCTGATTAGAGTGTGGCACCAGGTGTCTTCAATATTGAACCTTTTCACAATATTCTAATTTTCTGAGATACTGAATTTGGGATTTTCCTTAGTTGTCAGTTATAATCATCAAAATTAAAAGAAATAAACATTTGAAATATATCAGTCTGTGTGTAATGAATGAATATAATATACAAGTTTCACTTTTTGAATGGAATTAGTGAAATAAATCAACTTTTTGATGATATTCTAATTATATGACCAGCACCTGTACTTGTATACTCATTATTGCGGTGCAGTGTGTGATAGAAAGAGTGCACTCGATAATCTCCACTATGGTTTCGGACACCACTACAAATGGCTGTCACCTCAAATAATGCTCTATTTGAGGGTATAGATTTCAGATTCAGCCCTTGAGGTTCATTTAAGTTTAATCTGGTCTCGTATATAGACTCTTTGCAGCTTGGGTCCTCACATATACAAAGCAATCTTCCCACATTATTCCTATTCTACGCAGACTCCATTGGCTACCCGTTCGTTTTCGTATTCAATACAAGATACTTCTTATCACATTCAAAGCACTTCAGGACTTGCACTTCATTTTCCCTCTTTAGTTTGTCACCATAGTTACTAATTTGATTTTGTTATTCTTTTCAGCTGTTCTTCCTTCATCACCTTGTTTGATCTGTGTATTTTAGTCCTTTTAGTTCATTTGCGTTTTTCCTGGTTTTGTCTATATCAAGGTTGTTTTCTTGTCTGTTTGTTGTTTTATTAACTGTGGATTTTATTCAAGACTGTTTTCATCTGATCCTTCATCTGCATTCATCCTCCTGCAAACACTTGTGACAGACATGTTATATGATATATGAGATTTTATTAATAGTTGAATTGTCTTTTTTCTGTATTTCAGATTTTCATTAATAATTTTTTTTATTCTCATTTTACACTGATTTTTATAACTCTGGTTTATTTAAATTATTTGAACTAGTTGGTAGTTCTGCATTTTGATATGGCATTGATGTGATAATCCACAAATGTGTCTATATTTAGTGATTCACCTGACATTTATGTAAATAAATAGAAAAATAAATGGGAGAGAATGGTCAATGGGGCAAGAAACAAAAAATAATGTGGTGTTGTTCTGCTGGGAGAAAATGAAGGAAAATGAATGTGTTTTCCCAAGGGGCTAAAATATTTATATATAAATTATTAATTTTTCTCCATTACAGGAATCAGGCTTTGGAGTAAAGAGCAGCTGCAGCAGAACATAATCATTAAACCCCAAATTAATACACTTTTCACAGTCACAGCTTCAGATTCAATTGAAGAAAAATCTAAATTGCTGAATATTGGTTGTTGTCTGAAACTGAGTCTTTTTGGTGGACTCATCGATGTAAGTGGAGCTGCAAATTTTCTCAAAGACACCAAGAAATCATTCAGTCAACAGAGACTGACATTACATTATCATTCAACAACCAAGTTTGAAGAGCTGATCATGAACCACTTTGCTTCTGGAGACATGGCTCACTATGAGAATGATGTAGCCACACATGTAGTGACAGCAGTGCTGTATGGAGCAGATGCCTGCTTTGTTTTTGACAGAGAAGTTTCATCTGATGAAGACAAAAAGGAGATAGCAGGAGAAGTAAAAGCTGCATTAGAGCAGCTAAAAGGCATTTCAGCTGGAGCTAGTATGAGACTGAATGACAATCAGAAGGCTGCTGTCCAAAAATTCAAGTGTACATTTTATGGCGACTTCCAGCTTCCATGTAACCCGACCTCTTTTGAAGAAGCTATGAAGGTTTTTGAAGATCTTCCGAAACTGCTGGGAGAAAACAAAGAGCTTGCGGTTCCTCTGAGAGTTTGGCTTTATCCTTTGGACAAACTTTTCTCAAGAGTTGTAAAGTTTCAACATGAAATCAGCACAGGTTTAAGCACAGACATTGAATCTGTTATTGAGAGTTTAAGTACAACTGAGATGAAATGCAGTGATCTTCTGACAGACACGCCTGCTTCGACATTTACTGCATTTCATGACAAAATCAATGACATGAAGAAAAACTGCAACCAGTGCAGATTGAGTCTCATGAAGAAACTCGGCTCTCTCTTACCAAAGATCCGTGGAAAATTCATAGAGGATTCAGCATTGATCGATCTTCTAAATTATCATGTGGAATCTCCATTTGAAAGAAGCGCTCTTGAACAATGGCTGAAAGAGAAAGAGGAAGAATCTGACATCATTAAAATATTGCTCACACAACTGAATCACTCAGGAGCAATGGTAGAAAACCTCAATAAAAATTTAATGAATCTGGAAGTCAAACATTTGGTCAGCTACACTTTCACATCATTGAGCTGGACAGATGAGCTGCTTTCTAAACAAAAGGCCTTCCTGAGTCCTTCAACAAAAGGAAAAAATGAAGAGAAAAGCTCTGAATCTGAACACAAGACTTGGCTCGCACCTGACATCCAAAAGACAATGAGGAACAACTTGAGGGTTTTTAAAAACTTGATCGATTTAAATGATTGCACATCAGCCAAATTCATTGTTGCATCAAAAGAAATGGAAAATAATCCAGGTTCCTGCATACTGCTGTATGAAAATGAATCTAATGAAGCTGTTTGCTTCACTCCTCCATCAAAACCAGACTGTCCAATCATTGAAGATGTCAGATGTACTCAAGTGGTTTTGAAAGTGTCTCCACCGTGTCCTGTTTTAATGCAGTTAAAACTGCCAAAAAAAAATTCTAATACTAAACAGAGCTCAAGAGCCCAACTAAAACAAACCCTGACCTCGATGATGGTAACTTAAAAATTGTGATTTTCTCCTTTGGTGATTCTGCTTGTTATCATCAGGTGTCTTCAATAATGCTCAATCATCACTCAATTAATCACTTATTTATCTCATTAATGCTTCAGTGGGTGGAATAAAAATATGGCAGGACTTTTACTTTCTGACCCCTGGACTATACACCTCTGTTGAACACAATCGGAAAAATATTAATAAATATCCTGATGCATCCGATCTTTATAATGGCAGTGAACAGGGTTTCACGAGTATGAGCTGCAGAAAGTGTCTCCATCCACATCAAGAGAACTGCAAGAGTTTTACACTTTCTTTGTACACTGAATACAGAAAATGGTCTGGCGGAAGCTAGATATTTTACTTCGTAACTGCCATTATAAAGATCGGATGCATCAGGATATTTATTAATATATCTCTGATTGTGTTCATCAGAAAGAAGAAAGTCATATACACCTAGGATGGCTTGAGGGCGAGTAAAGCTTGGGCTAATTTTTATTTGAAAGTGAACTAATCCTTTAAGTACAATCAACTTGGCTGCTTAAGTTATTTCAATTTAAATAACATTAAACTGACTTAAAAATTTAATTAACTTATTTTGAGGAGTTAAAGTAATATTAAAATATTTGTCAATTAATTGTTCATATATTTTTTACAGTGTACTTAATTTATGCTTTTTTAATGCAATACATTTACATGTGTATTTCTTAATAGTATTTTGTTGAATTCAATGTCATGTAAGTTATACAATTCTTGTAAAACTGAATGAGCTTAATTGTTTAAATTACTCTTTATCTGCTGGTAATCATACTCAACACATCCCAGCCAGCACAGCATGGTGGGGTCCAGATGGGTGTCACCTGAGCTGCCTAACTGGGGCCCAGACATTTTTGTCCACAGTTTCCATGGAGGCCCCACATGGGTTAGCCCAGATGAACTGAACACTGCTCAGTGTGCACACTACAGGCTGTTTAATGTAACACAGAAACATGCTGGAGTTAATGAGATAATTAGGTGATAACGAGCAGAATCACTGAAGGACAGAGAAACAACAAGAACTACGACTTCAGCCACAGCCTTCAATGAAATCAACTGAAGATAAAAGACATTAAATCTCTGAAGATCTGGTTAAACATCTCCACAAACAGCATTACCAGCTTCACTTATTACTAACCAGACTGACTTTATTTCTGACATTCATCTACAAAAGTTGTTATTGAGAATGACCAGAGGTTTAGATGTTGATGATTTGTTGAAAATAAGTTTGGTTTGATGTCACCGTGATCGAGGTCAGCGCTTACTTCAGTTAGGCAGTTTGACTCTTGACTGTTTCTGTGGCTGTTCTTGCTGTTTGTTAAGGCAAGAAACAATGTGATTAGTTGCTATCAGCTGTTTTGACATCATGTTGTGAATTTTGATTGGTGGCACCCAGAATGCAATTCTGCTTGTTATCATCAGGTGTCTTCAATAATGCTCAATCATCACTCAATTAATCACTTATTTATCTCATTAATGCTTCAGTGGGTGGAATAAAAATATGGCAGGACTTTTACTTGCTGACCCCTGGACTTCCCACCTCTGATTATTTGTAATGGATTATAAAGTAACAAACGGGATGTACAATATCACTTACATCACAGGACCTTAATTTCAAATAAAAACACTCTCAGAAAAAAAAGTACAAAATTGTACATTTAGGGGTACAATGGCTTGTCACTGGGGCTGTACCCTCAAAGGTACAAATGTGATGTCTACCCTTGTGATTTGTACCTTAAGAGACCAGTTTTTGTCAATCATCACTCAATCATCAATCAATTATCTCATTAACTTTAACACTGCTTCAGTGTTACTTTTTAACACCCGCCAAGATGGACTCATATGGAATGTTTAAAAATGTGTTTAAAATTAAATGTTGTAAAATGTGAAAATGAAAAGGATTTAATAAATTTTGATTTTAATTCAGCGTGTGTGTGTGTGTGTGTATAAAATATATATCTCATTATAGTCAACGATTGTACGCTGTCAAAAAGCCAGTTTTGTACCCTTTTTGAAGGGTCAATTTTTGTACTGTTAAATAAAGGTACAAAATTATCACCAAAGGTACAAAACTGTTCTCTTAAGGTACAAATCACAAGGGTACAAATTTGTACCTTTGTACCACTGTACCCCTAAAGGTACAATTTTGTACTTTTTTTTCTAAGAGTGTGGTCACTAATAAGATCTATATAAAATCAACGGAACATAACATTTTATGAGCAGAGGATCAGCACCGATGCTCATTCTCATGAGTGTTTGATTCTGATCCCATTGAGGCAGAAATATTTATAGTTTCCCAGTTAACAGAATTTTGTTATAAGAATGTTCTCTAAATATTCAGTGTTGGTTCTGGGAACATTAAAAACATCCAGTTTTCTTGAAATTGAGGAAAGTTTTTATAAGGTATAATGTTCCTCAAACGTTCTTTCAACTTAATTTTGATCTAAAATTCAACATTGTAGGAATGTTGATTTGTAACATTCCAAGAACATAAAATCCAGTTTCCTTAATGTTAGTAGAATGTTATTTAAAGGTTAGTGTGATGTTCCTGAAACATTTTAATAAATCATTCAAACATCTGCTGTGAACAAACACTGAAAGAAAGAAAAATAAAAACACAAACTACAACTTTCTTCATAAGTTAACTTATTCATTGTGTTCCTAAATGAAAATTTGCTGAACAAGAAATGTTGTCATTATGAAATTATTGGCTGAATGAAGCATTTTGCAGTTAGTGAACAAACAAATTCAAATTGACAAAACATTAGTTTTACTTAGTACAATTATTAAAACAATAGTTGAGAGAACTTAACATTTTGACATCAAGTTGCCTTGAATGTTTACATTTTCTCAATTAGTTTTTTACAATAGGCCTATATTATTTTAAAGATTTTGATAAAATGAATATGTACAATAATTTTGGGGCAGTCGTGGCCTAATGGATAGAGAGTCGGACTTGTAACCCAAAGGTCATGGGTTCGAGTCTCAGGTCCGGCAGGGATTGTCGGTGAGGGGAGTGAATATCCAGTGCTCTTCCCACCTTCAATACCACGACTGAGGTGAGACAAGGCACCGTACCCCCAACTGCTCCCCGGGCGCTGCAGCATTGGCTGCCCACTGCTCCGTTTGTGCGTGTGCGTGTGTGCGTGTGCGCACTTGGATGGGTTAAATGCAGAGCACAAATTCCGAGTACGGGTCACCATACTTGGCCACATGTCACTTCACTTCATTTGACTCTCAATCACATTCTCTGCTGCTCTCTTCTGGTCAAAAAAATCCTCAAATTTAATTTTTAGTTTCAAGTCCCAATAATTTCAGGAAAATGTCCAATTGATTGGAGGGTGCAGACAGATGATGATCCTTTTGCTCTATGCAATCCTCACATGGGAACTTGAACAGGCAGATATCCAGATATGCATCCTTGTATGCAGTGTTGGGGAGTAGTTAACTACATGTAGCGGCGCTACTAGTTTAACTACATTTTTCAGTAGCTTGTATGTAGCTCAGCTACTTAAAACAGTGTAGCTGTTCCAGTAGTTAACTACATTTTCCAGCCAGTAGCGAATAAAAGCTACAAGCTACATTCCGTTTTGCGTTCTGACGAGCCTGCGATGCACTGAAGCAGCACAGCGTCTTACTAGGGTGTGTCTCATACGTCCTGAAAAGTGAAGCCGTGGGCTCTTTGATCGCCCCCTGGTGGCTGGTCATAAACCCCACCCTCTCAATGCAGTCGAATGAGACTTTAGTGAAAACTTAAAAATAAATTCTGCTTCAAATAAAACTTTCTGAAAGATGGTTTTGGTCATTTAAAGTAGTTGTTATCACGCTGATATATATTCAATTGTTCGTTTTTGTGATAATTTAGATATTAGCTAGTAATTTGATGCTATAAAAACGGGGCGTGTCATCATGATTCGAAGTTGATTGACAGCTTGTCTGAGGACTGTCGGAGCTTCGAGGGGAGACTGAAGATGTATAACTAACTATTAATTTTCGATTTATTTGTTATTTAACACCAACAAAATGAGTTGTTCAGCAGTAAACTGTACTAACCGACCTACAGGATATGACGGATCAGTGAACTTTTTTCTGTATCATTAAATGTGGGTGTTATAAGCTAATTAATAAATGTTATTAGTTAACATTTAACATATAATGTTAACCATGTCGGGAAAAAGCAGGTGATCGTTATCTGGCAGTTACTTATTATTTTTATGGGTATAAAATAATAATTAGCAGGACAAAACTAATGATAGCCTACTCTAATTACAGTAATCGATCTCCTGTAACGTTAGTTGAAGTTGATTTAAAATGGCAGGACCATTTCTGACGATTTAGAATTGTTTCTAGTGGCACGTTATATTGAGTTTATCTACTGAATCTGTTGTTTCAAAAATTTTATTGCTCTAGAAACAGAATAGCCTTTTATTTTATAGGTAGAATTTTAAATTGTGTATAATTTTTATAGTCTATTTAAAATACATCAATGATGACGCAGTCGTCTGGACGCGAGTTTGATACTGCGACTCCGCCTCCGTTTTTTTTTTTTTTTTGATGTATTGCGGAACGTGTCAGCGCCCATTCGTCGGCCCATTTTGGCCTCAGTTCATTACAATGGAAGGAAGCGGCGTCGCGTCGTCCATCTTTTTTTACAGTCTATGGTCTTACTAGATCACAAACTAAAATCGGGCATTACCGCCATCTATTGTTATAGCACGCATCTTGCAGCTTTATCAGTTTCATCGAGATTGCTAAGACATGTGACTTACTGGGCGGCAACGTCATCAGAACGCAAAGAATTATGGGTATGTTTGGCCAGTTTACATGGGTTGGCTAGTGTTCTGGCATGAAAATAATTAAAAATTAGCGTGAAAAAGAGAATATAATCCTACAAAATGCAGCGGGCTAAACATTGTCGGACCATACTGCCTTAAACGAAATCCTAATGCAAAGACGAGATATGACGAGAAAATAAAGGGAATCAAAGGACTGGATCCTTAAGAGCAGAGCGACGTCAAACTGTTGTCCAAATTCCAGCAACCATACACATATATATGTATATTGTGGCGAGGGGGGTGTGGTTCAGTGAGGTCTGCAACTGGAGAGAGCGTCAGGAGACGCGTGGTAAACGAGTGGGTTAAATCTAAATTACAAACACCTGTTTCTCATTCCAGTAATTGGCACGGAGACAGGATAAAACGCCAGGAGAAGCAGGAGTGTGCGAGAGAGAGAGGGACCACACACACACACACACACACACACACACACACACACACACACACACACCCCCCCCCCCCCCTATACGGGTTTATGTGTATTACAAGGACACTTCAGCCCAAACCAGTTTTTTGCTGTATTAGGGGGACACCCCTTTCCACTTGCTCTACAGAGTTGTGGTGCACATCAAAAAAATTAGTTTTAGCCACACAACACATATTTCACTTCAGAATTCATTTACACTCAACACAAGTGATAATGTAACAACCTGACAAAATACACAATTATGGGGACATATTATAATTACATGCAAACCCCGCCTATGACAAAAAACATTATTATGAGGACAGTAGCTATAACACACACACACGCCATTATCGTGTATTAAAGGGACACACATGTATTAATAGGACATATCTAAGCATACACAAAATAAAGGCATTGAGTATTAAAATGACATTGCTGATCTATATTTGTGAACCCTTATGAGACTACTGTCAATCAAACCGTCGGGTCACAAAGTTCTGGTCTGTTAATAATGCCCTGAATATCAAAATCCTTTAAAAGGTAGTAAAGAGTTTAGGCAGATAGTCAGACAGATAGTCAGAGAGGCAGATAGTCAGAGAGACAGATAGACAGACAGACAGACAGACAGATAGATAGATCATCAGACAGACAGATAGTCAGACAGACAGGCAGATAGACAGGCAGATAGTCAGAGAGACAGATAGTCAGACAGACAGACAGACAGACAGATAGATCATCAGACAGACAGACAGACAGACAGACAGATAGATCATCAGACAGACAGGCAGATAGTCAGATAGACAGATAGTCAGACAGACAGGCAGATAGTCAGAGAGACAGATAGACAGACAGACAGATAGATCATCAGACAGACAGACAGACAGACAGATAGATCATCAGACAGACAGACAGATAGTCAGAGAGGCAGATAGTCAGAGAGACAGATAGTCAGACAGACAGGCAGATAGTCAGAGAGACAGATAGACAGGCAGATAGAGAGACAGATAGACAGGCAGATAGTCAGATAGTCAGACAGACAGGCAGATAGTCAGACAGACAGGCAGATAGTCAGACAGGCAGATAGATAGATAGATAGATAGATAGATAGATAGATAGACAGACAGACAGACAGACAGATCATCAGACAGACAGACAGACAGACAGACAGACAGATAGATAGATAGATAGATAGATAGATAGATAGATAGATAGATAGATAGATAGATAGATAGATAGATAGATAGATAGATAGATAGATAGATAGATAGATAGATAGATGTCACCAAGGATCAAGTAAATCCAAAACATGATTTACGGTCAGTATGAAATAGAGTTTATGAGAATAACATATAGGGGACATAGACTCCCTGTGTTATACCACTGGTCACAATTGTGACCGTCTTCATTTATCTGCAGTCTGACAACAGAATAAACCATGTATTAATATAATTTCAATATGTATGTATAGATAACCCTTTCATGATGATGTGTGCAAAAAATTTATGAGCTATTCAAAAATTTACTTATTAAACTTGACTGTCATTTCTGAGCTTTAACATCATCTTTGTATTAAGATGGCAGTACCAGGAAATAAATGTGTGTGGTCACATGACCAAACTACACAATAATGTTAGACCTGCCCAGAACTCATGCAGACATCTTAAATTTGCATTATAAATGAACATATGCTTCATAATAAGAGTTGCTTTTTAATACCACACCAAAATATGTGAGAAAAAATTTGTGGTCACAATAGTGACCTGTGGGATTAAATGGGTTAATTGGAAACTTAAAAACACAAACACAAACGTGAAAACATTGTGTATTATAAGGACAAAAGTGATCTATGAGGACAAACGGTTTAACACAAACACAAACGTGAAAACATTGTGTATTATAAGGACAAAAGTGATCTATGAGGACAAACGGTTTAACACAAACACAAACGTAAAAATGTTGTGTATTATAAGGACAAAAGTGATCTATGAGGACAAACGGTTTAACACAAACACAAACGTGAAAACATTGTCTATTATTAGGACAAAAGTGATCGACGAAGACAAACGGTTTAACAAAGTGAAGGCAACATTCTCAGGTCTGCTGAAAGTGGTAACACAAGACTTATCCAGGTACTGCGAGTCACTGTGACTGGTGCAACTTAATGACATATATTGAAATAATAATGCATCAAAATAATTTAATTTGATTTTAAACGGGCAAAAATAATTTCAAATCATAGTTTGTGTTTCTGTAGTTACTACTGTGACTGTAACTGTACTAAGCAGAAAAATAGTATGAAATACAGTGGGTACGGAAAGTATTCAGACCCCCTTAAATTTTTCACTCTTTGTTATATTGCAGGCATTTGCTAAAATCATTTAAGTTCATTTTTTCCTCATTAATGTACACCCAGCACCCCATATTGACAGGAAAACACAGAATTGTTGACAATTTTGCAGATTTATTAAAAAAGAAAAACTGAAATATCACATGGTCCTAAGTATTCAGACCCTTTGCTGTGACACTCATATATTTAACTCAGGTGCTGACCATTTCTTCTGATCATCCTTGAGATGGTTCTACACCTTCATTTGAGTCCAGCTGTGTTTGATTATACTGATTGGACTTGATTAGGAAAGCCACACACCTGTCTATATAAGACCTTACAGCTCACAGTGCATGTCAGAGCAAATGAGAATCATGAGGTCAAAGGAACTGCCTGAAGAGCTCAGAGACAGAATTGTGGCAAGGCACAGATCTGGCCAAGGTTACAAAAAAAATTCTGCTGCACTTAAGGTTCCTAAGAGCACAGTGGCCTCAATAATCCTTAAATGGAAGCCATTTGGGACGACCAGAACCCTTCCTAGAGCTGGCCATCCGGCCAAACTGAGCTATTGGGGGAGAAGAGCCTTGGTGAGAGAGGTAAAGAAGAACCCAAAGATCAGTGTGGCTGAGCTCCAGAGATGCAGTCGGGAGATGGGAGAAAGTTGTAGAAAGTCAACCATCACTGCAGCCCTCCACCAGTCGGGGCTTTATGGCAGAGTGGCCCGACGGAAGCCTCTCCTCAGTGCAAGACACATGAAAGCCTGCATGGAGTTTGCTAAAAAACACCTGAAGATTCTCTGGTGATGAGACCAAGATAGAACCTTTTGGCCTTAATTCTAAGCGGTATGTGTGGAGAAAACCAGGCACTGCTCATCACCTGTCCAATACAGTCCCAACAGTGAAGCATGGTGGTGGCAGCATCATGCTGTGGGGGTGTTTTTCAGCTGCAGGGACAGGACGACTGGTTGCAATCGAGGGAAAGATTAATGCGGCCAAGTACAGGGATATCCTGGACGAAAACCTTCTCCAGAGTGGCTTCACAACAACTCTGTGACTGTTCTTGAATGGCCCAGCCAGAGCCCTGACTTAAACCCAATTGAGCATCTCTGGAGAGACCTAAAAATGGCTGTCCACCAACCTGACAGAACTGGAGAGGATCTGCAAGGAGGAATGGCAGAGGATCCCCAAATCCAGGTGTGAAAAACAACATGACATCTTTCCCAAAAAGACTCATGGCTGTATTAGATCAAAAGGGTGCTTCTACTAAATACTGAGCAAAGGGTCTGAATACTTAGGACCATGTGATATTTCAGTTTTTCTTTTTTAATAAATCTGCAAAAATGTCAACAATTCTGTGTTTTTCTGTCAATATGGGGTGCTGTGTGTACATTAATGAGGAAAAAAATGAACTTAAATGATTTTAGCAAATGGCTGCAATATAACAAAGAGTGAAAAATTTAAAGGGGTCTGAATACTTTCCGTACCCACTGTAAATATTTTTTTTCTCTAAAACACGTTGGCCACAATTATTGGCACCCTTTTATTCAATTCTTTTTGCAACCTCCTTTTGCCAAGATAACAGCTCTGAGTCTTCACCTATAATGCCTGATGAGTTTGGAGAACACCTGACATATACCTGACAGAGAGACCATTCCTTCATGCAGAATCTCTACAGATCCTTCAGATTCCCAGCTCCATGTTGGTGCTTCTTCTCTTCAGATCACTCCACTCATTTTCTTTAGGGTTCAGGTCAGAGGTTCATGGCAGAAGCTTAATTTTGTGAAGATATCCAGGACCTCCAGCAGAACATTAAAGATCCAGCAGTATATTTAAATTTACTTTTTATTCATGTGTGCACCAAACCCATCTGGTGGGTTTGCTGCCAAAAAAGCTCTTTTTTAGTTTCATCTGACCATAGAAGCTGGTCCCGTTTGAAGTTCCAGTCTTGACTGACAACTGAATATGCTGGAGATTGTTTCTGGATGAGAGCAGAGGATTTTTCTTGAAACCCTCCTGAACAGCTTGTGGGGATGTAGGTGCCGTTTGATAATTTTTTTTAGGGTTTCTGAGACTCAAGACTCAACTAATCTCTGCAATTCTCCAGCTGTGATCCTTGGAGAGTCTTTGTCCACTTAAACTCTCCTCCTCACTTCACATTAGGATGATTTAGACACATGTCCTCTTCCAGGCAGATTTTTAACATCTTGATTGGACCTTCTTAATTATTGCCCTGATGGTGGAAATGGGGATTTTCAATGCTTTAGCTATTTTCTTACAGCCACTTTCTATTTTGTGAAGCTCAACAATCTTTTGCTGCACATCAGAACTATATTCTTTGGTTTTACTCATTGTGATGAATGATTACGGGAATTTGGCCTTTGTGTTTCCTCATGTTTATATTCCTGTGGAACAGGAAGTCATGGCTGGACAATTTCATGTTCATGATCACCCTGGTGTTAAAAATGTAAATACGAATGGGACTATACTTCAGAGATATTTTACTCATAAAAAATTCTAGGGGTGCCAATAATTGTGGCCAACATGTTTTGGAGAAAAACATTTATTTCATAATGTGATTTCCCCCCCCCCACTTTCAATTCTTTTCCTTCAATGAAAGGTTAGATTTTTGCTAATTTTATGAATTAAAGATCAAAAGGATAAACATTGCAGACTTATTTTTACAGTCTTCTTTGATCATATTTATCAAGGGTGCCAACAATTTTGTCCATGACTGTATTAAATATATATATATATATATATATATATATATATATATATATATATATATATATATATATATGTGTGTGTGTGTGTGTGTGAGAGAGAGAACATAAAACAGTACACCAAGTATGGGAACAAGAAGCAAATTTTAATGTGTGCTTTTTCATATACAAAAAAAAAAAAATGCGTTGAGGTAAAGCACTTTACCCTTTACCTTTGATAACCTTGAACAAAGCATATTATATCATATCACTAAACAATGTATAACCTTGCTCATACATATAAAACCAAAAAAAAAAAAAAAACTACACCATCAAAACACTAAATGTTTTGTTCCTGTCTCTTTCTCTTCTCTGACCATTGCTGTTTTTGTTTCCTTCTGGCATCCTTTTCAGCAGGATTTTCAGGAATGACTATAAAAGAGAAAAACAGATTCCTAGAATAAACACAATGATGACTAGATCTCATCTTTCCATTCTTCCAACTAGTCTTATAATTATCTTTAGTCTAGCCAATAGATATATATAACTAGATGCCGCCTTCAAGCGCTCTAGGCACGTAGATGTGTCCGCCATCTTGGAAGGATGTGTGTATTTGACCATTCAGGCACGAGGAGAAACGATCTTGGTTGTCTGAGAGAATTGGAATCGCACGCAAGAAAGAGAGAGAGAGTGTGCGAGAGAGAGCGTGCTTGTGGTCATTCAGCACGATTCCGCCTATCAGGCTTCACTAAAAGATAACGAAAGCATGAAGTTCGCAATGTGTGTGCTGTCATCATCAATTTTGAAGTATTTCCACACCTCTGAGGCTGACGTTATTTCTGCTGCTGTAGGCCGAGTCTCTCTGCACGGATAATTCTGTCAGTCACATGAGGTTTCGGTCTTTGGTATCGGTGTAAACTGCTTAAAAACAAAACAGAAACACATCAATTAATACAACATGACACCAACAGTAAATATGAGGACATAAAACACAACACGCATATTCCAATCTGACTGTAGTAACCCAAACCTGGATCTTCACCCAACCCCCACAACATGACATCAACAGTAAATATGAGGACATAAAACACAACACACATTCCAATCTGACTGTAGTAACCCAAACCTGGATCTTCACCCAACCCCCACAACATGACACCAACAGTAAATATGAGGACATAAAACACAACACATATTCCAATCTGACTGTAGTAACCTAAACCTGGATCTTCACCCAACCCCCACAACATGACATCAACAGTAAATATGAGGACATAAAACACAACACACATTCCAATCTGACTGTAGTAACCCAAACCTGGATCTTCACCCAACCCCCGCAACATGACATCAACAGTAAATATGAGGACATAAAACACAACACACATATTCCAATCTGACTGTAGTAACCCAAACCTGGATCTTCACCCAACCCCCACAACATGACACCAACAGTAAATATGAGGACATAAAACACAACACACATATTCCAATCTGACTGTAGTAACCCAAACCTGGATCTTCACCCAACCCCCGCAACATGACACCAACAGTAAATATGAGGACATAAAACACAACACACATATTCCAATCTGACTGTAGTAACCCAAACCTGGATCTTCACCCAACCCCCACAACATGACACCAACAGTAAATATGAGGACATAAAACACAACACACATATTCCAATCTGACTGTAGTAACCCAAACCTGGATCTTCTCCCAACCCCCGCAACATGACATCAACAGTAAATATGAGGACATAAAACACAACACACACATTCCAATCTGACTGTAGTAACCCAAACCTGGATCTTCACCCAACCCCCGCAACATGACACCAACAGTAAATATGAGGACATAAAACACAACACATATTCCAATCTGACTGTAGTAACCCAAACCTGGATCTTCACCCAACCCCCACAACATGACACCAACAGTAAATATGAGGACATAAAACACAACACACATATTCCAATCTGACTGTAGTAACCCAAACCTGGATCTTCACCCAACCCCCGCAACATGACACCAACAGTAAATATGAGGACATAAAACACAACACACACATTCCAATCTGACTGTAGTAACCCAAACCTGGATCTTCACCCAACCCCCGCAACATGACACCAACAGTAAATATGAGGACATAAAACACAACACATATTCCAATCTGACTGTAGTAACCCAAACCTGGATCTTCACCCAACCCCCGCAACATGACATCAACAGTAAATATGAGGACATAAAACACAACACACATATTCCAATCTGACTGTAGTAACCTAAACCTGGATCTTCACCCAACCCCCGCAACATGACACCAACAGTAAATATGAGGACATAAAACACAACACACATATTCCAATCTGACTGTAGTAACCCAAACCTGGATCTTCACCCAACCCCCACAACATGACATCAACAGTAAATATGAGGACATAAAACACAACACACATATTCCAATCTGACTGTAGTAACCCAAACCTGGATCTTCACCCAACCCCCGCAACATGACACCAACAGTAAATATGAGGACATAAAACACAACACACATATTCCAATCTGACTGTAGTAACCCAAACCTGGATCTTCACCCAACCCCCACAACATGACATCAACAGTAAATATGAGGACATAAAACACAACACACATATTCCAATCTGACTGTAGTAACCCAAACCTGGATCTTCACCCAACCCCCACAACATGACACCAACAGTAAATATGAGGACATAAAACACAACACATATTCCAATCTGACTGTAGTAACCTAAACCTGGATCTTCACCCAACCCCCACAACATGACACCAACAGTAAATATGAGGACATAAAACACAACACACACATTCCAATATGACTGTAGTAACCCAAACCTGGATCTTCTCCCAACCCCCGCAACATGACATCAACAGTAAATATGAGGACATAAAACACAACACACACATTCCAATCTGACTGTAGTAACCCAAACCTGGATCTTCACCCAACCCCCGCAACATGACACCAACAGTAAATATGAGGACATAAAACACAACACATATTCCAATCTGACTGTAGTAACCCAAACCTGGATCTTCACCCAACCCCCACAACATGACACCAACAGTAAATATGAGGACATAAAACACAACACACATATTCCAATCTGACTGTAGTAACCCAAACCTGGATCTTCACCCAACCCCCGCAACATGACACCAACAGTAAATATGAGGACATAAAACACAACACACACATTCCAATCTGACTGTAGTAACCCAAACCTGGATCTTCACCCAACCCCCGCAACATGACACCAACAGTAAATATGAGGACATAAAACACAACACATATTCCAATCTGACTGTAGTAACCCAAACCTGAATCTACACCCAACCCCCGCAACATGACACCAACAGTAAATATGAGGACATAAAACACAACACATATTCCAATCTGACTGTAGTAACCCAAACCTGGATCTTCACCCAACCCCCACAACATGACATCAACAGTAAATATGAGGACATAAAACACAACACACATATTCCAATCTGACTGTAGTAACCCAAACCTGGATCTTCACCCAACCCCCACAACATGACACCAACAGTAAATATGAGGACATAAAACACAACACACATATTCCAATCTGACTGTAGTAACCCAAACCTGGATCTTCACCCAACCCCCGCAACATGACACCAACAGTAAATATGAGGACATAAAACACAACACACATATTCCAATCTGACTGTAGTAACCCAAACCTGGATCTTCACCCAACCCCCGCAACATGACACCAACAGTAAATATGAGGACATAAAACACAACACACATATTCCAATCTGACTGTAGTAACCCAAACCTGGATCTTCACCCAACCCCCGCAACATGACACCAACAGTAAATATGAGGACATAAAACACAACACACATATTCCAATCTGACTGTAGTAACCTAAACCTGGATCTTCACCCAACCCCCACAACATGACACCAACAGTAAATATGAGGACATAAAACACAACACACACATTCCAATCTGACTGTAGTAACCCAAACCTGGATCTTCTCCCAACCCCCGCAACATGACATCAACAGTAAATATGAGGACATAAAACACAACACACACATTCCAATCTGACTGTAGTAACCCAAACCTGGATCTTCACCCAACCCCCGCAACATGACACCAACAGTAAATATGAGGACATAAAACACAACACACATATTCCAATCTGACTGTAGTAACCCAAACCTGGATCTTCACCCAACCCCCACAACATGACACCAACAGTAAATATGAGGACATAAAACACAACACACATATTCCAATCTGACTGTAGTAACCCAAACCTGGATCTTCACCCAACCCCCACAACATGACATCAACAGTAAATATGAGGACATAAAACACAACACACATATTCCAATCTGACTGTAGTAACCCAAACCTGGATCTTCACCCAACCCCCACAACATGACATCAACAGTAAATATGAGGACATAAAACACAACACACATATTCCAATCTGACTGTAGTAACCCAAACCTGGATCTTCACCCAACCCCCGCAACATGACACCAACAGTAAATATGAGGACATAAAACACAACACACACATTCCAATCTGACTGTAGTAACCCAAACCTGGATCTTCACCCAACCCCCGCAACATGACATCAACAGTAAATATGAGGACATAAAACACAACACACATATTCCAATCTGACTGTAGTAACCCAAACCTGGATCTTCACCCAACCCCCACAACATGACACCAACAGTAAATATGAGGACATAAAACACAACACACATATTCCAATCTGACTGTAGTAACCCAAACCTGGATCTTCACCCAACCCCCGCAACATGACACCAACAGTAAATATGAGGACATAAAACACAACACACATATTCCAATCTGACTGTAGTAACCCAAACCTGGATCTTCACCCAACCCCCACAACATGACATCAACAGTAAATATGAGTACAATTCGTAGTCCAATAAGGGAAACGCCTGTTTTACACTGCACGTGTAAGCAGTGTATTGATGATGTGGGATTTATTCACTATAGGAAAGAGTGATTGATGTGAGATGAAATCATTTTTCCTTTTTTTCATATTTGTGAATGGTGAATGAAATGTATAGCTTGAAGCCCTTCTCCTTTACTGTTGTTGATGTATGACTTCTGTGTGGATGACTAAACTTACTTTGAAAAGCACCATTGTTCCCTATTAACGCAACTTGCGCTGGATGGAACAAAGCTGGGGTGCGTTTCCCAAACAACAATGAAACTCGCTGCTGACCTACCATAGTACAATGCATCGTTGAACAAATCAACTAGCTAGTCACGACTGTTTCCCGAAACTGTATTGTCGCAAACTTGTCGTTGAACCACAATGGTGAATGACGTCACGCAGGTGGTGAGTAATAACTTCTTTAAATTAATCCATTTGAGATCGAATTAATGCTAGATTTTTTGCTATAAATTACAGACATGGCATTAGAGGACTAATTCTCATTTTCCTCAGTTATGTTGCTTTATTTCCAGATTAAATCAAATGCCTGTTCTGACATACCAGAGAACGTACACACATGCACACTCTTTAAAAACGGTGCTTTAAATCTTAATGTCAGCTTGCTTATTTTGCTTAAGATAAGGATTTATTAAGTCCACATGTCATAAAAACAGGAAACTATGCTTCTAACCACAGCTCGAGAGCTGTCGTTCCAACCACACAAGTTTGCGATACAGTCTGCGAATGTTCATTTGAACAATGGTTTTGGGAAGCACCAAATCGTTGAACTATGTAAGTAACGACAGAACTTGCGATGTTAGTTGGCTAACGATGCTTTTGGAAAAAGCACCCCAGGCTGAGATTTTAGCGGAAATGTGTCATCGCCACGTAAGCATATACCCCAATCAGCATGAGCAGTGCAATAAAAATAGACTTGACTCTGAAATTATGGCTGCACTGCTGCTTACGCATGCTCTGAGGTGCCAAAAAAATATGTGTTGCTTACGCATTGCTTACACGTGCGGTGTAAAATGGGCGTAACTCTCTGAAGGACAGTGACTCTCCAGGAGCAGGATTCCTTTATCCTTATTAATACCATTATAGGTTACACACACACTTCACAATGGTAACACTTTAGAATACTGATCCTTCATTAATGAATAACTACACAGGAACAAATGAGTAATGCATTATTAACACTCTAGTAACTATTAACTAACAATAAACTCTGATTAATGAATTAGTAAGTAATAGTGCTCAGTTGTAGGTGGTAGTTCACTATTAACTAATCAGTAACTACTGTTTTTTCATACCTCTAAGAGAACTACTAAGAACTACTATATACAGGTTCATAATTAACATGAATGATGCATAATGTATAATTAATTCTAAAGTAAAGGCCTTGGTAAACCACTAGTAATGACTGAAGTATTAGTAAATACTTAAGACAGAATTACTAATTATTTGGATCAGTATTCTAAAGTGAGAAACATGATAACTCGCTAGTACCTACTGTAGTCATTGTAAACTTTTGATGTTTTTGTATGTTTTTGTACAGTAATTCCTTATGATATATTTGGTAACACTTAAGTAATTACTAGTGGGTTACCATGATCTTCACTTTAGAATACTGACCCAAATAATTAGTAGTTCCTTTAGAAGGATGTAGTAACACTTGAGTAATTACTAGTGGGTTACTATGATCTTCACTTTAGAATACTGATCCAAAAAAGAAGTAGTTACTTTAGAGTTATATAGTAACTCTTGAGTTATTACTATCCAATACTTTACAAAAACCTCAAAAGTTTACAGTGACTTCAGTAGTTACTAGAGAGTTATCATGCTTTTCACTTTAGAATACTGATCCAAATAATTAGTAATTCCTTCTTAGGTATTTGGTAATACTTCACTCATTACTAGTGGTTTACCAAGGCCTTTACTCTAGAATTAATTATACATTATTCATTATTCACATTAATTACGAACCTGTATATAGTAGTTCTTAGTAGTTCTCTGGGAGGTATGAAAAAACAGTAGTTACTGATTAGTTAATAGTGAACTACCACCTTTAACTGAGCACTATTACTTACTAATTCATTCATCAGAGTTACTTGTTAGTTAATAGTAGTTACTAGAGTGTTAATAATGCATTACTCATTTGTTCCTGTGTAGTTATTCATTAATGAAGGATCAGTATTCTAAAGTGTTACCTTCACAATCACCATCAGTGATGTTTTACTCCCATCTCCACAGACGAGTGAGGCAGGTTCTTCATTCTCTGAAGTTATCTGTGCAGATCAACAATAAAATATTAACAAATTAAATTCTCAACATGATTGATAAAACCACTTTAACAGAAACCTGTGTGTTTGAACGAGAATATATAGAATAAAACTAAGACCCTAAATGGATTCACTTTTCATAAGCACTTACCATCAGTGATGTTTTACTCCCATCTCCACAGACGAGTGAGGCAGGTTCTTCACTCTCTGAAGTGTTCTGCGTAGATCAACAATAAAATATTAACAAATTAAATTCTCAACATGATTGATAAACCATTTTAACAGAAATCTGTGTGTTTGAACGAGAATATATAGAATAAAACTATAAGACCCTAAATGGATTCACTTTTCATAAGCACTTACCATCAGTGATGTTTTACTCCCATCTCCACAGACGAGTGAGGCAGGTTCTTCATTCTCTGAAGTTTTCTGCGTAGATCAACAATAAAATATTAACAAATTAAATTCTCAACATGATTGATAAAACCACTTTAAGAGAAATCTGTGTGTTTGAATGAGAATATATAGAATAAAACTATAAGACCCTAAATGGATTCACTTTTCATAAGCACTTACCATCAGTGATGTTTTACTCCCATCTCCACAGACGAGTGAGGCAGGTTCTTCACTCTCTGAAGTTTTCTGCGTAGATCAACAATAAAATATTAACAAATTAAATTCTCAACATGATTGATAAAACCACTTTAAGAGAAATCTGTGTGTTTGAATGAGAATATATAGAATAAAACTATAAGACCCTAAATGGATTCACTTTTCATAAGCACTTACCATCAGTGATGTTTTACTCCCATCTCCACAGACGAGTGAGGCAGGTTCTTCATTCTCTGAAGTTTTCTGCGTAGATCAACAATAAAATATTAACAAATTAAATTCTCAACATGATTGATAAAACCACTTTAAGAGAAATCTGTGTGTTTGAATGAGAATATATAGAATAAAACTATAAGACCCTAAATGGATTCACTTTTCATAAGCACTTACCATCAGTGATGTTTTACTCCCATCTCCACAGACGAGTGAGGCAGGTTCTTCACTCTCTGAAGTGTTCTGCGTAGATCAACAATAAAATATTAACAAATTAAATTCTCAACATGATTGATAAACCATTTTAACAGAAATCTGTGTGTTTGAACGAGAATATATAGAATAAAACTAAGACCCTAAATGGATTCACTTTTCATAAACACTTACCATCAGTGATGTTTTACTCCCATCTCCACAGACGAGTGAGGCAGGTTCTTCACTCTCTGAAGTTTTCTGCGTAGATTAACAATAAAGTATACTAAAGTATCACAAATTCTCAACGTGATTAAAGCTTATGTTTGAATAATTGTTTAGAGCACAATAACATTTATGAAATAAGTGTTACTTATTACTACATATAAAATTACATGTATATTTATATGTATTAGTACAAATAAAACCAAAAAAAGAAAAGAAAAAAAGGTTATTATAGTTAAACCATGGTAACCACAAATTAACCATAGCTTTGCAACTCTAACCATAGTTTAACCATGGTATTTGTGGTAAAACTGTGGTTATATAAATTTTATTAGCCAAAAAACATGGTTACTACACTTTTACTATAGTAAAACCATGGTTAATTTTCGTAAGGGATGTTTTAACAAAGCTAACTTGATTAACAGCTCATTCTCTGTAATTTCACAATCGTCTTATTAACAACACTAGTTTAAATCGTTATAAACTAAAACAGATTTTAACATAAAGAGTAGCTTTGTGCTTATCATTAATCTTACCTTAGGGGCGATGAGAGATGACGTCGTCGTCAGACATCCACAGAGAAAAGGCTTCGGTCAGGTGGGATTAGAGGGTTCAGTTTGCAGTGCTTTTTATATATAATTTAGTAAATGTAATACGTGGCTATTATTTTATACTTAAAATTATATATTTTCCTATACCGTCTTTGTTGTAGATCTGTGTTAACATGGCTTGAGTTTGACAAATTCCGACATTATGAGGACTTCCGGCGGTCAGCCAATCAGAAGCCGCGATTTCATACACACGTATTAATAATTAATGAGGAGGCGCAGTACCAAGTCCCGGCTACAGAGGCGCACTTCCGATACACACGTCATACACAAATTCAGGTTTATGTGAATTATAAAGACATGTGGAGAAATTTTGGATTTCAGCTCCCCCTAGCTACTGGAGCACTTCTACATTGCCCGAATTATGAGGACACCGGCCATGTCCTCATAATTCAAAATGTCCTTATAATGTGGCGTGTATTCATACGAAATGTCCTCATAAATCACAAAGGCCAACACACACACACACACACACACACACACACACACACACACACACACACACACACACACACAAAAAAAAAAAAACCCTGTCTTGGACTGATGGGGAGATCATACTGGAGTGAAGCCCTTTTTCGGATGTGGATTATTTGTTGTGCGTTGCACAGTCTTTTTGTTGGAACTTTGTTTTATGTAATAACCCAGCCAGCACAGCATGGTGGGGTCCAGATGGGTGTCACCTGGGCAGCCTAACTGGGGCCCAGCCAGTTTTGTCCACGGTTTCCATGGAGGCCCCACATGGGTTAGTCCAGATGAACTGAACACTGCTCAGTGTGCACACTAGGCTGTTTAATGTAACACAGACACATGCTGGAGTTAATGAGATAATTAGGTGATAACGAGCAGAATCACTGAAGGACAGAGAAACAACAAGAACTACGACTTCAGCCACAGCCTTCAATGAAATCAACTGAAGATAAAAGACATTAAATCATTCAAGATCTGATTAAACATCTCCACAAACAGCATTACCAGCTTCACTTATTACTAACCAGACTGACTTTATTTCTGACATTCATCTACAAAAGTTGTTATTGAGAATTACCAGAGGTTTAGATGTTGATGATTTGTTGAAAATAAGTTTGGTTTGATGTCACCGTGATCGAGGTCAGCGCTTGCTTCAGTTAGGCAGTTTGACTCTTGAGTGTTTTAGTGTTTCTCTGGCTGCTCTTGCTGTTTGTTATGGCAAGAAAAAAAAGATACAATGTGGTTGGCTGCTAAATGATTAAAAATAATGTAGTTTAGTGGCTTAATTCACTGATCTAATGACTGAGCTTTTTATGAGCAGAATGTGATTAACTTTGTGCTGGATCTTTTCTTGAATTACAACAATAAAAATGTTTAATCAGAAAGTTTGAAAAATATATTGTTCACTAAACACTTCCAACCTCCTGTAAGATTCTCTTACACACAGACATCAAGAATCAGCATATGATTCTCAACAATGGTGACATGCTTCATGCTGCAATGCATTCTGGGAGTCATGGATGAGTTTTGTAGGAGGCACCCAGAATGCATTGCAGCATGAAGCATGTCACCATTGTTGAGATTCATACGCTGATTCTTGATGTCTGTGTGTGAATAGATTTTGCAGATGTTTTAAAAGATTTAATGTATATTGCATTTTTCAGATTTATTCTTCTGCTCTTTTTTTTTTTTTTTTTTTTTTTTTTTTTTTTTTTTTTTTAGCTCTGGAAAAAGTCCAGCACATTTTTTTCATATAAAGCTCAGTCATTAGATCAGTGAACAAAGCCACAACATGATGATAATTAGATTCATATCATTGAACAGCTGACAACAACTAAACATATTGGCTTTTGCTTTTCTTAACATAACAAACGGCAAGAGCAGCCAAAAAAACATTATTACTAGAACAGTCAAGAGTCAAACTGCCTAACTGAAGTAAGCGCTGACCTTGATCACGGTGACATCAAACCAAACTTATTTTCAACAAATCATCAACATCTAAACCTCTGGTAATTCTCAATAACAACTTTTGTAGATGAATGTCAGAAATAAAGTCAGTCTGGTTAGTAATAAGTGAAGCTGGTAATGCTGTTTGTGGAGATGTTTAATCAGATCTTCAGTGATTTAATGTCTTTTATCTTCAGTTGATTTCATCGAAGGCTGTGGCTGAAGTCGTAGTTCTTGTTGTTTCTCTGTCCTTCAGTGATTCTGTTCATTATCACCTAATTATCTCATTAACTCCAGCATGTTTCTGTGTTACATTTAACAGCCTGTAGTGTGCACACTGAGCAGTGTTCAGTTCATCTGGGCTAACCCATGTGGGGCCTCCATGGAAACTGTGGACAAAAATGTCTGGGCCCCAGTTAGGCAGCTCAGGTGACACCCATCTGGACCCCACCATGCTGTGCTGGCTGGGTATGTGTCATGATGATACGCTGGGTGAGTGATGTAATGACAATACCAGTGTGATTTGTGATATGTGTGGTTCTATAATAAAACAGATAAAGCTCAATTAGTTTCTGATATAATCTTTATAGCTAAAAAGTGCTGAATCATTATCGTTAAACGTGGCTGAAAACATGAGACAAAGCACATAATATAGAATATTGTGGGTATAAGGGACTAGTAAACAATACAAGATGCAGTAAAAGAAGTTCATTGTTCATATTTTGATTTTTATTAACATGTAAATTGACATGTTAAAACAATAGTTTGGCTAAATTTCAATATTTAGCAAGACTCACACATTATGTCAAACTCTCAAATGATGTATAAATACATTGTTTCAATGAATACAATGATTATATACGTATATTACAGAAGGACACATACAGAGAGCACTTTTCTGATTTTCTGATTTAACTCATCCATTCATGTATTCCAATGCTTTGTTGTTTTTCTCCTGCTTTCTCTTTGATGTTTTCCAGTGTTTTCACATTTTCAGGCTCATTAATTTCCTTCATCTTCTCAATCAGAAAATCAATGTGCTGAAGTGTGATCAGTGAATCAGTGTTGAGTGCGATCATCTCCAGAGTTTCCACACAGTGAAAAGCTTCCATTGCCCGCTTTATTTTCTCTTTCTCTAATTCTTGCAGTTCTTCTTCCAGCTTCTTGACCGAAGATTCACAGTCCCTAACTTTCTTCACACTGTCATCATATTTCTTCTTTAAATCTTTATTTGTCTTTTTCTCCTTCTTTGTCTTTGTTTCATATACTTTAGCTGATTTTAAATGTTGTGATTTGTGGCATTTATTTGTGCACACTGTACAATGATCAGCTTTCATAGGACTAAACCATAGATCTTTGATGGACCATGCTGAATAATGACAGTTCTCCTCACAGAAGCTGCAGCACGTTGCCACACTGGCTACAGAGCGATCAATATCAACCTTCTCTTTGTATTCCACTTCAATTTCAAACTCAAAGTTTTTATTTTCTTCAACAACTTTCTTGTGTTGCTCCAGAGCTTCTTGAGTTTCTTTCAGCTGATTTTGCTTTTGGTCTATGTCTTGAATATGTGATTTTATTTTGGAGATATTTGCCTCAAACTTCTTCCTTTTCTGTAAAACATCTTTGGTCATCTTTAAGGTTTTTGCTTTTATGTTGTCAAGAAATTTGAAAAATCCTGTAATTTCTGTACAACTAAGATCCCATGATTGCTTCAGCATTTCATCTTCTTCATCTTCATCAGCAGGTTCTGACTGACAGTTGTCAAACAGGAAATACACTGGCTGATTCTCATCATTCACTGCACACTTGATTTTAGCCTCTTCAACAGCCATCATGACATTTTTAGGAATAGCTCCACGTGAGTGTGTGAAGAGCAAGACAATGTTTTCAACAATATCTTTCCCAAATAAAGACTGAACAGCATCAAATATGTATATTTGTCTGTCAGAGAGTCGATTCTGTGTTGCTTTAATCACCAGACAAACTGCATCTATTACATGAATCCCTTCAGCAGATTTACTTAAACGCAGCAAACTCTCAGAGATCTCATCTTTCTTAGCTCCTCGTGTGTCTCCATATCCTGGAGTGTCGATGATTGTTAAATGGATTGGACTCTCTTGTAGATAAAACTCATAAACAGTGATGATGGAGGTCTGACTTTGTTCTAATGTTCGGTCACTCTGATCATCTGTGATCTCAAACCAAACCTTGTCTTCTCTCTGAACACCCAACATGTAGTTGATCATCGTATTGATTAGTTTTGTTTTTCCTGTTCCTGTTTCTCCCACCATCAGAATGATTTTATGGGGTTTGTTTTTGTCTCTCTGCCCAAAGGTCATTTTTTTATATGGCTCAGATGGATCATGAGACTCTGTCTTCAGTTTCAGATGGTATCGAACAGGAGTCCCCTCCTCAATTACACTACTTTGATTGATAATTGCATCAAATTTGTGTAATTCAGGTCCTATTTTTTGTCTGTGCAGAAAACAACAATGCACAAAGACACATTTAGTCATGCAAAAAGTAAATAGTACAACTTCATTTGTTTTTGGCACAATTATGCATCACTTCATTAATAACATCAATATCTTTATAATAAATCTTTAAAGAAATGTATTTTAAAAGAAGAGTAAAAAGGCAAATTTGGCATACATGTCTGGTGGTCTATAAATTCCCAGCCAGCACAGCATGGTGGGGTCCAGATGGGTGTCACCTGGGCAGCCTAACTGGGGCCCAGACATTTTTGTCCACAGTTTCCATGGAGGCCCCACATGGGTTAGTCCAGATGAACTGAACACTGCTCAGTGTGCACACTACAGGCTGTTAAATGAAACACAGAAACATGCTGGAGTTAATGAGATAATTAGGTGATAATGAGCAGAATCGCTGAAGGACAGAGAAACAACAAGAACTACGACTTCAGCCACAGCCTTCGATGAAATCAACTGAAGATAAAAGACATTAAATGACTCAAGATCTGATTAAACATCTCCACAAACAGCATTACCAGCTTCACTTATTACTAACCAGACTGACTTTATTTCTGACATTCATCTACAAAAGTTGTTATTGAGAATTACCAGAGGTTTAGATGTTGATGATTTGTTGAAAATAAGTTTGGTTTGATGTCACCGTGATCGAGGTCAGCGCTTACTTCAGTTAGGCAGTTTGACTCTTGTTTTAGTGGTAGTTTCTTTGACTGCTCTTGTTATGGCAAGAGAAAATGTGTTTAATAGCTGTTTGGTGATAAGAATAAAACTGTCATCATGTAGTGGCTTTGTTCACTGATCTAATGATTGAGCTTTATATGAAAAAAGTGTGATTAACAACAAAACAGCTAAAAAAAAAAATCAGACCAAAATAATAAAACTGAAAAATAGAATGTACACTAAACGCTTTAAAACACCTGCAAGATTTATTCACACACAGACATCAAGAATCAGCGTATGAATCTCAACAATGGTGACATGCTTCATGCTGCAATGCAATCTGGGTGCCTCATACAAAACTCATCCATGGCTCCCAGAATGCATTGCAGCATGAAACATGTCACCATTGTTGAGAATCACATGCTGATTCTTGATGTCTGTGTGCAAGTGAATCTTTCAGGAGGTTTGAAGTGTTTAGTAAACAATGTGGGATTTTTTTTTCTTTTTCCAAATTTTATGATTAAAACGTTTTTTGTTGTTGTAATTCAAGAAAAAATCCAGCATAAAGTTAATCACATTTTGCTCATAAAAAGCTCAGTCATTAAATTAAACCACTAATTAATGATCATATTTTTAATCATCTAGCAGCTGATATTGTCTCTAATTTTTCTTATCATAAAAAATAGCAAGAACAGCCAGAGAAACACTAAAACAGTCAAGAGTCAAACTGCCTAACTGAAGTAAGCGCTGACCTCGATCACGGTGACATCAAACCAAATGTATTTTCAACAAACATCTAAACCTCTGGTAATTCTCAATAAGAGCGTGTGACAGAAATAAAGTCAGTCTGGTTAGTAATAAGTGAAGCTGGTAATGCTGTTTGTGGAGATGTTTAATCAGATCTTCAGTGATTTAATGTCTTTTATCTTCAGTTGATTTCATCTAAGGCTGTGGCTGAAGTCGTAGTTCTTGTTGTTTCTCTGTCCTTCAGTGATTCTGCTCGTTATCACCTAATTATCTCATTAACTCCAGCATGTTTCTGTGTTACATTAAACAGCCTGTAGTGTGCACACTGAGCAGTGTTCAGTTCATCTGGGCTAACCCATGTGGGGCCTCCATGGAAACTGTGGACAAAAATGTCTGGGCCCCAGTTAGACAGCCCAGGTGACACCCATCTGGACCCCACCATGCTGTGTTGGCTGGGTTCTCACAATATAATGGCCACAAAAAAAAATGTTTATAAAAAGCTTTACTTCAGGAATGTGATCTACAGTCACTGCAAAATATGATAAAGACAGAAGATAACAGATATGGTGAACATTTCCTGAACGTTTCTACTTTCCTGTAGCTCAGTGGTTAGAGCATGGCACTAGCAATGCCAAAGGTCATGGGTTTGATCCCAGGGATTGCACATACTCCGATACAAATGTATAGTATAATGCAATGTAAGTCGCTTTGGATAAAAGCGTCTGCCAAATGCATAAATGTAAATGTACATTTACCTGATAGGTTTAACTAAGTAATGGTGTTTCTGAAAGAGCTTTGTGAATTATTGATTGCAGCTATATTTAAATCATATGAATAGCACTGAAATGTGATCAGTTTAGCAGATGTTTTACAGAATATTAGAATCATAGTGATTTTAAAGCCCTAAGATGTAGAGACTAAAATGACTGACTCATAGGTTTGTAGTCTTCAGGGCAGAGGTGGGTAATCCAAGGGCCAAAGAGTAAAAGTCCTGCCATATTTTTATTCCACCCACTGAAGCATTAATGAGATAAATAAGTGATTAATTGAGTGATGATTGACCATTATTGAAGACACCTGATGATAACAAGCAGAATCACCAAAGGAGAAAATCACAATTTTTAAGTTACCATCATCGAGGTCAGGGTTTGTTTTAGTTGAGCTCTTGACCCTTGACTTTTTAATATTAGATTTTATTTGGGCAGTTTTAACTGCATTAAAACCAACCAGACAAGCAAAGTTAAAAGATGATCAGGTGGTGTTGGTTATGTTTCACATAATCATTATTTGATTTGAACTCATTTAGAGCTCAATCTCTGAGTTAGATTTACATTATTGATTACAGCAGCACTGTGATTCTACAGCACAAGATCAGCTTTTACAATACAGATATTTTTTTAAAAAAAGTTGTCCTTATCACAAAAAAAAAATATATATATATATATTTTAGGCACACACAGACATCAAGAATCAGCCTGTGAATCTCAATGACGGTGACAAGCAACATATTCTGATCAACAGATCAACTCTGAACATTAGAAAACAAGCTACTAAAAAGTCACAGAAAAACAGCAAAATTTTAATAGTGAGAATAAAGAAAATTACTAAGACAATTCAGCTCATAATTTATTCATGCAGCAATGCATGATGGGAGCCATGGATGAATTTTGATTGGTGGCACCCAGAATGCATTGCAACATGCTTTATGATGGGCACCACTGTTGAGATTCACAGGATGATTCTTGATGTCTGTGTGTTTAAATGAGCTCTGCTTTTTTTTTTTAAATCAGAACTCTTAAAAAAAAATTGTACTGATAAAGCTGATCTTGTGCTGTAGAATCACAGTGCTGCTGTAATCAGTAATGTAAATCTAACTCAGAGATTGGGCTCTAAATGAGTTCAAATCAAATAATGATTATGTGAAAACATAACCAACACCTGATCATCTTTTAACTTTGCCTTTCTGGTTGGTTTTAATGCAGTTAAAACTGCCCAAACAAATTCTAATGTTAAAAAGTCAAGGGTCAAGAGCCCAACTAAAACAAACCCTGACCTCGATGATGGTAACTTAAAAATTGTGATTTTCTCCTTTGGTGATTCTGCTTGTTATCATCAGGTGTCTTCAATAATGGTCAATCATCACTCAATTAATCACTTATTTATCTCATTAATGCTTCAGTGGGTGGAATAAAAATATGGCAGGACTTTTACTCTTTGGACCCTGGATTACCCAACTCTGCTTCAGGGTAACCAAGCAACTTGTTCTAAGCAAAGTATATACACATTAAATTCATTTTTGAAAACAGAAAGAAACTTCTAGTCTTTCTTTGTTCCAATTTCGGTATTGATAAGCACTATTAGCAAAAATCTACAATCATATACAGAAACATCTACAGCAAGTGAATCTGAGATAATACAATTCATTGCAATATTACTATTGAGCCACAGAGCCTATGCCGAAGATTGACTTACAATAATGTTCAAGTGCTTCTTTGTCTAACTTTTGTCTAACTTCAGGTACTTGCAGACTAGAATAAACCGTTGTATTTATACACTGGCCAACACCCATTTTTTTGAAGGTCATGTGATTCGCAAGAAAGCGCCAAATCATATTTAATATAATAAAATATAGTTTAAATTCCAGATAGAAATGATACCTATCTTGTTTGAAACCATGCATAATTAAGTGATAGAAATGAAAATTATACTGATACATATATAAAACGGAGGCTATCATTTTATTATAAGCTACTTTAAAATATTATTTTTTAAAACTTAATTTATACTGATACATATATAAAATGGAGGCTATCATTTTATTATAAGCTATCATTTTATTATTTTTTAAAACTTAATTTTTTCTGAAAGTGGTGTTAACAATTATGATTTAGTTATATTTTTCATCATTTGAGCACTGCATTTTTGTGTTCACTTAACAGGTGTGTCCCTCATATCATAACCTACACTAACATTTTTTGCAGTTTTGATAACGACAAACATCATGTAGTGGCCTGGTTCACTGATGATCCAGTGTCTAATTCCTAAACAAAAGTCTATTACGCTATTGATACACTTTAACATTATAATACCACTGAAACAACAAAATATGAAGGATTGTTGCTAAAAATCAAGTATTGTGGATCGTAATCTTATCATTCACATAAAATAAAGCGTTTTAAGCCACATACTCTACACACAGAGAGATCAATAATCAGCATATGAATCTCAACAATGGTTACAATCAACTATGAATCACAAAACAAGCTACTAAAAGTTGCAACAAAAACAACAGCAAAAATTAAAGCAAATAGAATTAAAGAAAATAACAGGACTATTCAGCTACTAATTTATTCATGTTGGCTGCAATGGGAGTCATGGACGAGTTTTGTACTATATGCTGGTACCCAGCATGCATTGCAGCATGAACCTCTTGATGTCTGTGTCTCTGAATGATGCAAAATGTTCAAAATATTTTGAGCACAAACTGTTTAAAACTCTTCACACTGTAAATTGGTGTAAATTCATCATCTTCATTCATCAGTTAATTATGTACTTTGCTGCTGTTATGCTTGCCAACTGTAGAGGGCGCTTAATGCTATCATTTCAAGGTCATGCACCGGGCGAGTCAGAATCAAATAATGTCGAAGACTGCAACCAGTACTTCTGTCCTACAGTGTCTTCTTTATTATTCTACAGTGCTGGCTAGAGTCGTACATTTAACTTACCCACTTAGGCTTCCCAGACTTGAGGCGGGTAACATCATGTCAACAAATGGAAAATTCAATTAACTATTTATTATCATAATAAATATGGTGCCTTTATCCCCAGCAGGTGTGCCTTTTATCCCAAATACCACACTTTTACATATTCTTACATTACTGAAAAACGTTTGTTGCTTTAATTACCCTGAACAAAACTGAAAATCAATAATAAGACCTTTGTCTCAAAATATATTCAATAATTTTAGCAATTATTGTTTGCTACTTAAATCTACAATATTTTAAAGCACATAAAGTAGCGCAGAATCAACTTTGCACTGCTGCCCGCAATTGCGCCAAGGATCAGATAAATTTACATGTGGATCTTGAAAATCGGATGTTTTGGAAAGTGCTGTGGCAAGTTTTTGTGCCATCTAGAGGTTTAGAGGAAAGCCTTTTACCATGTGGAGCCTGTAGCCCCGTTGTACCGTAAACTTATGACTGCAACTAGGCATGTGAAGGTATCAAATTTTCATGTTGCGATAAATTTCTGAAGCAATACCGTATGCGGTATTATCACAATATTGAAATAAGTTGCCAAAAAAAAAGTGTTGTCATAGTATAACAGGTTTAAGAACAATCTTTTGTAATAGCCTAACATAAAGAACTCTGAATGTTTAAATACAATAATTCAATACAACAAAAATATATAGCCTAAAGTCAAATTTTCAAACAGATTAAAGTGCAAAAGATTTAGGCTATACAGAACAACAGGTAACACTTACAATAAGGTCTTATTATTTAATTCATTAACTAAGATTGAGCAATAGCTACATTTGTTACAGGAAGTGTTATTTTTTGTTAATGTTGGTTAAGAAACACAACTGATCATTGTTAGTTTTATCTCAGGTCCATTAAATAAGTTCTTCTGATTTTATAATGTTATTAAACAGTAACTAAGAAATTAACATTAACTAAGAATAATTAATGCTTTATAAGTATTTTTCATTGTCAGTTTGGTAATAATGAATTATCATGTTAAATAATGAAGCTGTATGTCTCAAAGTTTTACTGAACAATAACAAATAATCAGAACATTTCTAATCATTAGGGCATGTTGTAGTCCAGATAAAAAAATAAAAATAAAAATATGTTTAAGTTTGAAAAGAAAAAGCCTATTAAATCTTTAAGTATTTGGTGCTGTGATGAACAACATTGAGATTACTTCACTAGCGCAGTTGCTTTGTTTCAAAGTCCCTTTAAGACAAGTCATTTCACTCGGCAGCCATCTTTGAAACGCCTCTCGGGCATCCTGGGCATCATGCAGCTCCTATCTCTTTGAATGGGGAAACATCAGATTCTCCAAAACTGTTCGTCAACCTTACGATTAAATTTCATATTTGAAATCACCAATGAAATCTAACAACAACCGACTCATAAATTTAGTTTCTAAACGCTCGAATCATGACAAAAAAACTCTTTGGAGGCGCGCTTCTGACTGTTTCTATAGAAACCGGTGATTCTAACGGCCGCTGAAGTGACACGATGACTTTACCAGTCGGCGATTGGCTCTTGGCTTTAGAAGGCGGGACTTATTCCGCCATATTGCGCGTTACACTTTCTCCCATTCAAAACAATAAGAGTGACACGTCTTGTGTTATTCTATAGTCTTTGTTTGTTTACGGGGTTTCCGGGGTAACCGTTGCACTCTGCTGTTCCATCAGCGCCCTCTGCTGTCAGAGAGTGAACGTGCACTTTCATTCAGCGCGTCTCCTTCACTCGTTCCGCCATGTGCTTCTCATGTGCACGTTGGGATTGTTTACACAGGAGCGCGTCCCTTTGACGCAGAATACAGTAGTGTTATGCATTTTATTCGGTGGTAATAATTAGTCATTGGTAATAAATTATTTGCGGTATTTTGAAGTGCCCACGATGACAATATCATGCATATTCATTATTGTGATATATCGCATTACCGAATATCGGCACATGTCTAACTGCAACTCTACATTGCAATCATTTTGTTTAAAATATTAATTTAAGAGCTCAGTGTTGAGTTTACAATTGACCTTTCACCAAGGTTTGATTGACAGGTGAACTGACCAATCATAATACACCCACTGAGCAAATTATGTCCAGAAGACGTCTTTTTGAGGTCTTGTCTCAGGTTGAAAAGACGTCCACTGAGGGGCCAGAATGAAAGTTTTTATGACGTCTTTTTTTGACGTCTTCTGAACATCCGATATAGACGAACAAGCAGAATCACCAAAGGAGAAAAATCACAATTTTTAAGCCACCATCGTGGAGATGAGTGTTTGCTTTAGTTGGGCTCTTGTCCCTTGACTTAATAATATTAGATTTTGTTTGGGCTGTTGTAACTGAGTCATAACAGCCAGACAAGTAAAGAGAGAAGATGATCAGGTGGTGTTAGTTATGTTTTCACATAATCATTATTGGATCTGAATCACTGAACTCATTTAGAGCCCAATCTAGATTTACATTATTGATTACAGCATCACTATATTTCTACAGCAGAAGATAAACTTTTACAACGTGATTTAAAGGATTTCAGAAAAGGTGTGCTGAACAAATAAAAAAAAATCATTTTTTTTATTTTAGGCACACACAGACATCAAGAATCATCCTGTGAATCTCAACAGTGGTGGCCATCAAAAAGCATGTTGCAATGCATTCTGGGAGCCACCAATCAAAATTCACCCATGGCTCCCATCATGCATTGCTTCATGAATAAATTATGAGCTTAATTGTCTTAGTAATTTCCTTTATTCTCACTATTTTATTTTTTTCTGTTTTTCTGTGACTTTTTAGTAGCTTGTTTTCTAATGTTCAGAGTTGATCTGTTGATCAGAATATGTTGCTTGTCACCGTCGTTGAGATTCACAGGCTGATTCTTGATGTCCGTGTGTGCCTAAGAGAAAGATTTCTTTTTTTCATCAGAACACCTTATGTGAAATCCTTCAGATTATGTTGATAAAGCTGATCTTCTGCTATAGAATCACAGTTCTGCTGTAATCAATAATGTAAATCTAACTCAGAGATTGAGCTCTAAACGAGTTCAAATCAAATAATGATTATGTGAAAACATCACCAACACCTGATCATCTTCTCTTTGCTTGTCTGGCTGTTATGACTCAGTTAACTGCCCAAACAAACTCTAATATTAATAAGGCAAGGGTCAAGAGCCCAACTAAAGCAAACACTCATCTCCACGATGGTGGCTTAAAAATTGTGATTTTCTCCTTTGGTGATTCTGCGTGTTCGTCTATATCGGATGTTCAGAAGACGTCATAAAAAGACGTCATAAAAACTTTCATTCTGGCCCCTCAGTGGACGTCTTTTCAACCTGAGCCAAGACCTCAAAAAGACGTCTTCTGGACGTAATTTGCTCAGTGGGCAGATATCCTCCATTTTGTGTAGACACTGCTAAGTGTATTACTGCCCTCCACAGGTCAAAGTTTGAGCTAAATTGCCCTCCACAGGTCAAAGTTTGAGCTAAATTGTCATATACAATATGCTAGTGCAAGTATATAACAATTTAGTTCAAACTTTGACCTGTGGAGGGCAGTAACACACTTAGCAGCGTCTACACTGCTGGAATTCAAATAGACAAGAAGAAGAAGAGAGCTAGTTCAAGATGAGCATTTATGGTTAAAACGTATATAATTTTAATTTTTTTTTAGAAAATGAGCGATGGTTTCTCTAGATAAGACCCTTATTCCTCGTCTGGGAATGTAGGCCCCACATGGATTTGCCCAGATGAAATGAACACTGCTTAGTGTGCACACTACAGGCTGTTTAATGTAACACTTAATCAGTGTTGGAGGTAATGAGATAATTAAGTGACTGAATAATGATTTTGTATTAGTGAAGAACACCTGCTGTTAACAAGCAGAATCACTGAAGGAAAGAGAAACACAAGAACTACTTCCAGCCACAGCCTTGGATGAAATCAACTGAAGATAAAATACATTACATCTCTCAAGATCTGATTAAACATCTCCACAAACAACATTAGCTTCACTTATTACTAACCAGACTGACTTTATTTCTGTCAGACATCTACAGAAGTTCGTATTAAGAATTAAGAAGAGGCTTAGATGTTGATTACTTATTTGAAAGTAATAGTTTGATTTGATGTTACCATTGTGGCGATCAGTGTGTGCTTTAGTCAGGCTCTTGACTTTTTAACATTAGTTTTTCTCTTGACAGCTGTGTCTGTTTGTTATGGCGAGAACAGCAAGAGAAAATATAATCAGATGTTGTAAGCTGGTTGATGATGATAAGAATATAATCATCATATATTGGCTTAACTCATTGATATTATGTGGGAGGTTTATATGGGTAGTATGTTATTAATTCTGTTTTATTGTTATGATTCTACAGCAAGAGAATAATAGAATTTAATCAGAACATCAAACGATTTATAACACACCATTTACATATTTTGGGCCTCTGTGAGTTTTACTCGCACACAGACATCAAGAATCAGCATATGAATCTCAACAATGGTGACATGCTTCATGGTGCAATGCATTCTGGGTGCCTCATACAAAACTCATCCATGGCTCCCAGAATGCATTGCAGCATGAAGCATGTCACCATTGTTGAGATTCACATGCTGATTCTTGATGTCTGTGTAAGTGAATCTTGCAGGAGGTTTGAAGTGTTTAGTGAACAATGTGTTTTTCAAATTTTCTGATTAAAACATTTTTTTTCTTTTCAAGAAAAGATCCAGCACAAATTTAAACACATTTTGCTCATAAAAAGCTCAGTCATTAGATCAACGAATTAAGCCACTAAATGATGACTATATTGTTATCATCTAGAAGCCGACCACATTGTCTCTTGTTTTTCTTGACATAACAAACAGCCAGAGAAAAATTTAAAAGTTATAGTTAAGAGGCAAACTGCCTAACTGAAGTAAGCGCTGACCTCGATCACGGTGACATCAAACCAAACTTATTTTCAACAAATCATCAACATCTAAACCTCTGGTAATTCTCAATAACAACTTTTGTAGATGAATGTCAGAAATAAAGTCAGTCTGGTTAGTAATAAGTGAAGCTGGTAATGCTGTTTGTGGAGTTGTTTAATCAGATCTTCAGTGATTTAATGTCTTTTATCTTCAGTTGATTTCATCGAAGGCTGTGGCTGAAGTCGTAGTTCTTGTTGTTTCTCTGTCCTTCAGTGATTCTGCTCGTTATCACCTAATTATCTCATTAACTCCAGCATGTTTCTGTGTTACATTAAACAGCCTGTAGTGTGCACACTGAGCAGTGTTCAGTTCATCTGGGCAAATCCATGTGGGGCCTCCATGGAAACTGGGTGCAAAACTGGCTGGGTCCCAGTTAGATAGCCCAGGTCAAACCCATTTGGGCCCCACATGGCTCTGCTGGCTGGGTTTTCGACTGAAGAAAGAAGGAAATGAACATCTTGGATGACATGGGGGCAGAGGTGGAGATTCCAGGGGTCAGAAAGTAAAAGTCCTGCCATATTTTTATTCCACCCACTGAAGCATTAATGAGATAAATAAGTGATTAATTTAGTGATGATTGAGCATTATTGAAGACACCTGATGATAACAAGCAGAATCACCAAAGGAGAAAATCACAATTTTTAAGTTACCATCATCGAGGTCAGGGTTTGTTTTAGTTGAGCTCTTGACCCTTGCCTTTTTAGTATTAGATTTCGTTTGGGCAGTTTTAACTGCGTTAAAACCAAACAGACAAGCAAAGTTAAAAGATGATCAGGTGTTGGTTATGTTTTCTCAAAATCATTATTTGATCTGAATCACTGAGCTCATTTAGAGCCCAATCTCTGAGTTTTACATTATTGATTACAGCAGCACTGTGATTCTGCAGAAGATCAGCTTATACAATACAGAATTTTTTTTTTTTTAAAAAGTTGTCCTTATCACAAAAAAAAAAAAAATAATTATTTTAGGCACACACAAACATCAAGTATCAGCCTGTGAATCTCAACAACGGTGACAAGCAACATATTCTGATCAACAGATCAACTCTGAACATTAGAAAACAAGCTACTAAAAAGTCACAGAAAAACAGCAACATTTTAATAGTGAGAATAAATGAAATTACTAAGACAATTCAGCTCATAATTTATTCATGCAGCAATGCATGATGGGAGCCATGGATGAATTTTGATTGGTGGCTCCCAGAATGCACTGCAACATGCTTTATGATGGCCACCACTGTTGAGATTCACAGGATGATTTTTGATGTCTGTGTGTTTAAATGAGCTCTGCTTTTTTTTTTTTTTTTTTTAAATCAGAACTCTTAAAAAAAAAAAAAAAATGTATTGTAAAAGCTGATCTTGTGCTGTAGAATCACAGTGCTGCTGTAATCAATAATGTAAATCTAACTCAGAGATTGGGCTCAAAATGAGTTCAGTGAGTCAGATCAAAGAATGTTTACGTAAAAACATAACCAACACCTGATCATTTTTTAACTTTGCTTGTCTGTTTGGTTTTAATGCAGTTAAAACTGCCCAAACAAAATCTAATATTAAAAAGTCAAGGATCAAGAGCTCAACTAAAACAAACCCTGACCTCGATGATGGTAACTTAAAAATTGTGATTTTCTCCTTTGGTGATTCTGCTTGTTATCATCAGGTGTCTTCAATCATCACTCAATTTATCACTTATTTATCTCATTAATGCTTCAGTGGGTGGAATAAAAATATGGCAGGACTTTTACTTTCTGACCCCTGGAATCTCCACCTCTGCATGGGGGTGAGTAAGTTATCAGGAAATTTTAATTTGAAAGTGAACTAATCCTTTAAGCTTGTGCTCAGAGGATCCGTGACCTGTTTGATCAAACTTGGCCTGAAAAGTTTGTGATTCTCTGCTTTACAGCACTGTATAAACCAGTTCACCAGAAGGCAGGTTTTAAGTGCAGGTTTATTAAACAAAGAAAAGTCCAATGGACAATCCAAAAAGTAATTTTAACCAAACCATAATACTCAAAAGCCAATAACTCACAAAAATTACAAAAGTGACATACACTGACATCCTCCATAATCTTCGACCTTTTGCAAGCTGTTCATCTGGGCTAACCCATGTGGGGCCTCCATGGAAACCGTGGACAAAAATGTCTGGGCCCCAGTTAGGCTGCCCAGGTGACACCCATCTGGACCCCACCATGCTGTGCTGGCTGGGTGAGAGCCACCAAATGACGAATATGAAAAAACGAATATGACAGTTTCAGAATCAGTCAGGGTGCAAGGACCTTAAACTTTTGAGGCTTGCGCAGCTTCTCGAGGAGAAATCAAACAAATGAGTGCCGTTTTCTAAAGTCTACCCAGCCAGCAGAGCCATGTGGGGCCCAAATGGGTTTGACCTGGGCTACCTAACTGGGATCCAGCCAGTTTTGCACCCAGTTTCCATGTAGGCCCCACATGGATTTGCCCAGATGAAATGAACACTGCTTAGTGTGCACACTACAGGCTGTTTAATGTAACACTTAATCAGTGTTGGAGGTAATGAGATAATTAAGTGACTGAATAATGATTTTGTATTAGTGAAGAACACCTGCTGTTAACAAGCAGAATCACTGAAGGAAAGAGAAACACAAGAACTACTTCCAGCCACAGCCTTGGATGAAATCAACTGAAGATAAAATACATTACATCTCTCAAGATCTGATTAAACAACTCCACAAACAACATTAGCTTCACTTATTACTAACCAGACTGACTTTATTTCTGTCAGACATCTACAGAAGTTCGTATTAAGAATTAAGAAGAGGCTTAGATGTTGATTACTTATTTGAAAGTAATAGTTTGATTTGATGTTACCATTGTGGCGATCAGTGTGTGCTTTAGTCAGGCTCTTGACTTTTTAACATTAGTTTTTCTCTTGACAGCTGTGTCTGTTTGTTATGGCGAGAACAGCAAGAGAAAATATAATCAGATGTTGTAAGCTGATTGATGATAAGAATATAATCATCATATATTGGCTTAACTCATTGATATTATGTGGGAGGTTTATATGGGTACTATGTTATTAATTCTGTTTTATTGTTATGATTCTACAGCAAGAGAATAATAGAATTTAATCAGAACATCAAACGATTTATAACACACCATTTACATATTTTGGGCTCCTGTGAGTTTTACTCGCACACAAACATCAAGGATCAGCATATGAATCTCAACAATGGTGACATGCTTCAATGGTGCAATGCATTCTGGGAGCCATGGATAAGTTTCATATGATGCACTCAGAATGCATTTTTTTTTAAATCAGTCCAAACACATTTTAATTTTTATTCAGGAGTTATGTATATACAAAACTATAACTTTTTATGACAGTAGTTTAGTGATAATTTTTTTTTAAATTTTATTTCAAGTTTTTCCATTTTTTTTTTCTCCCATCCTGTAGCCTACTCGCATCCCACCGGTTGAGAACCACTGCAATAATCAAAAAGACCAGTGGGGAAAAAACAGACATGCATGACAGATAACTATAAATGATAAGCACAACAAATACAGCAAAACGCGGTAAAAACAATTAACGTCAATGAGGCTGGAAACTAAAGACAACTAAAAGATACAGATACAGATACAGATACTTACACATACAGAGAACTAAATATTAATATTAGGGCTGGATGATTAATCGAAAAGTAATCGAAACCTAAATTCAGAACCTCTATCCGATGTCATTTTCCCATGTCGGTTATTTCGTTTTTTTAATCCTGTTAATACTTCTCCCTTAAAAACTTACTACTGCGTGTGTAGCCACATGACTCTACCCCATTCCAGCCAGGTGAACACAGGTGAACGCTGCATCTTCACTAAACTGTCAGTTGTATGTGTTTTAAGGTTTGCCAGTTTGGACATTCAAGCGATTTTAGACGCTCGCGCAGCTGCATTGTGTCACGCAGGCGCGCCATTGGCACGGGGGACAGGGTGGTCAGGACCCCCGCAGTTTTGAAAAGACAGAAATCGACCCCCGCACTTTTGATAAGGGCTGCTTCAATCAGTCACAATATATCATCTTTTAGCTTAGGATATTTTCTTTCAAATGAGACCATTTTCACGTTTCTGTGAGCTTTCGTTTGTAAATAATCAACTGTTTTGTTGCAGATGTGAACAGGAAATACGCTCTCAAACAGAGAAACACTCGATCTCCAAACCATCGATCAAAGCGTGCTAACGTTTTAGGACAGGTCGATGGTATATAAATCATGCCGGAACATTAGCGTTTGTCAATCAAGCCAAACCGTCCATTCAGAAACTGAGAAATTTGACACTTTAAGGTAAGGAGGCTGATCTCTCAGGTTGATGCACGAGCTGGCTTGACTGAAGTTTTCGTGAGGATTTATAGTTTTACAGTTTTGATTTTGGTAATTACATCTAGAAAGGTAAATGCATTAATGGCATCTATAATAGAGATATCTGAAAGCGAAACAAAAGTCATTGCCTCGACCAGCAACACAGTGGGGAGGACGCACAAGAGAGCAGACCTGCGCGTTTAATTGGTGTATACTGTAATACTGCATTTACAATGCTTATCAGTGGCGTGCACTTTGATCGCGAAAGTGAAAGTGCCCTTTGCGGTCGCATCGCGGTGCCCCCGCATTCCCATTTCTCTCGATGCTCCAGTTTATTACAATTAAGAGCGGTTAAGGCCCCTTTCAAAGAAACTTCTTTGCCCATGAGCGCGGAAAGACGTGTTCGGCAAAAAAAACAAAAAAAAAACAGACACAAAATAATCATTCATTAATCGTAATTGAGGTAAAGTGTTCAATTAATCGAGGTTTTGATTTTTGGCCATAATCGTCCAGCCCTAATTTATATACAGTTTTGATATGTAAATGTTTTATATCGTCTTTGCACAAATATTCACTAAACACAAAAATTTGGATAAATGACAGTTTACAAAAAATTCGGTCAAACATAAAAATTCTGTATTAACAACTTTTATCAATGAATACAATGATAATATAGCATAATATCACAATATATCATTTTCAGAGTGCACTTTTTAACTAGCTGATTAATTTTTGTAACATTTTTTTATATATCCCAGAGCTCTGTGTTTTTCTTCTCCTGCTCTCTCTTTGATGTTTTCCAGTGTTTTAACCTTTTCAGGTTCATTTATTTCCTTCAGCTTCTCAATCAGAAAATCAATGTTCAGAAGCATGATCATAGATTCAGTGTTGAGTGCGATCATCTCCAGAGCTTTCACACAGTGAAAAGCATCCATGATCAGCTTTACTTTCTCCATCTGTAATTTTTGTAGTTTTTCGTTCAGCTTCTTGACCAAAGACTCACCATCCCTAATTTTCATCATACTGTCATCATATTTCTTCTTTAAATCTTTGCATGTCCTCTTCTCTTTCTTTGTCTTTGTTTCATATATTTTTGCCTCTTTGACATGTTTGCTGTAGTGGCATTTATTTGTGCACACTGTACAGTGATTATTTTTCATCACACTACACCATGAGAGATTACTGACCCACCAACATCCTGGATAATGACAGTTCTCCTTACAGACGGTGCAGCACATCGCCATGCTGGCTACAGAGCGATCAATATCAACCTTCTCTTTGTATTTCACTTCAACTTCATACTCAAAGTTTTTATTTTCTTCAGCAATTTTCTTGTGTTGCTTTAGAGCTTCTTGAGTTTCTTTCAGCTGATTTTGCTTTTGGTCTATGTCTTGAATATGCAATTTTATTTTGGAGATATTTGCCTCCAACTGCCTCCGTTGTTGCAACACATCTTGAGTCATCTTCAAGGTTTTTGGTTTTATGTTGTCAAGAAATGTGAAAAATCCTGCAATTTCTCTAGAACTAAGATTCCATGATTGCTTTTGGACCATCTGGTATTCTGTCCGAAATGTTTCTCCCTGACAGTTGTCAAACAGGAAATACACTGGCTGATGCTTGTCATTCACTGCACACTTGATTTTAGCCTCTTTAACAGCCGTCAGGGCATTTTTAGGGATAACCCCACGTGAGTGTGTGAAGAGCAGGACAATGTTGTCATCAATATCACTTCCAAATAAAGACTGAACAGCATCAAATATGTATATGAGTCTGTCAGAGAGTCGGTTTTGGTTTGCATTAATCACCAGACAAACTGCATCTAGTTTACAGATGCAGTCATCACATTTGCTTAAACTAAGCAAATTCATTGCGATCTCTTTATCTCTCTCAATTCCACGAGTGTCTCCATATCCTGGAGTGTCGATGATTGTTAAATCGATTGGACTCTCTTGTCGATAAAACCCATAAACAGTGATTTTGGAGGTCTGACTGTGAGCTGAAGACCGATGCTCACTCTGATCATCTGTGATCTCAAACCAAACCATGTCTTCTCTCTGAACACCCAACATGTAGTTGACCATAGTGTTGATTAGTTTTGTTTTTCCTGTTCCTGTTTCTCCCACCATCAGAATGGTTTTATGGGGTTTGTTTGTGCGTCTCTCTCCAAATGTCACTTTTCTATATTGTTCAGATTGATCATGAGAGTCTCTCCTTAGACGGTATCGAATAGGAGTCCCCTCCTCAATTACACTACTTTGATTGATGATTGCATCAAATTTGTGTAATTTTGGTACTAAACTGGCCATTTTTTTTCTGTAATATAAAGAAGAAAAATATAACACAAAACAGACATTAAAAATGGAAAAAATAAATAAATTGTAGTCTACTAGTTAATTTTTTTCTACTAAAGAGGCAAAATTATGCATCTCTTCATCAATAACACCAATATCTTCAACAATATTGGTAACACTTTACAATACAGATGCACTAATATGCATTACTTCACACTTAACTAATGCACAGATAATCATGTTAATGTATGACTCATGAAAAACTGAACCATTAATTAATGATTACTGCATCAGCAAAGAGTAATAGATTAAGTAATATTCAGATTGCCATTAATTAAATGTGTCATAATGTATTAATTCCTTAATAACATATTTTATTAACTAATAGTGTAAATTAATGTGTTAATTACACAGCAAACTTCCCAGTGTTAAACTAACACTGCTCAGAGTTTATATGAGTCCACACTCAGAGTGTTATAAGTAACTCTGAAGCAGTGTTGAAGTTGATCAGGTAATTAAGTGATTAATTTAGTGATGACTGAGCATTATTGAAGACACCTGATGATAACAAGCAGAATCTGAAGAAAAGAGAAACACAAGAACTACAACTGACTTCAGCCACAACATTAGATGAAATCAACTGAAGACATTAAACCCCCAGTTTCACAGACAAGGCTTAAGCTAGTCCCAGACTAAAATGCATGATTGAGTTGTTTAAACTAAAAGCAAAATGCACTAACACATCTTAACATATGTCAGTGCCATTGTTTTGTCTCAAGATACACAACAGTATTTTTTTTTCTAAGGCATGTTTATAAAAGCTACTAAAATGCCCTAATTGAATTAAGGCCTAATCCTGGCTTAATCTAAGCCCTTTCTGTGAAACCAAACCTTAATCTCTGAAGATCTGATTAAACATCTCCACAAACAGCATTACCAGCTTCACTTATTACTAACCTGACTGACTTTATTTCTGTCACATGGCTACAGAAGCTCTTATTAATAATAATTTCGTTTGTACTCACCGTTGCAGTGACGGGTGTTTGCTTTAGTTGTGCTCTTGACACTGGGGATTTATACATTCATGGTCTTTTTAGCGATGTGTTTGTGAAAACATGTAATATGTTGGAAAAAAGCCATAAGCAAAAATGATCAGGTGATATAATTTTAATCACCATAAAGTAGTTTATAGTGATGTCCGGTTCACGAACGAATCTTTCTTTTTAACCGGTTCTTTTCAGTGAACCGGTTGAACCAGTTCACCAAATCGGTCTGAATCGTTCCAAACAGTTCGCATATCCAGTTAGCAAACACAAATCCACAAATTACTAAAGTTACTCACTTTTTGACGTGCCTGACACTACCTCTCGAAATAAACCAACATCCCTGAGTTATTCAGTTACTCCAACAATACAGTGACTTAACCTGCTGTGAAGAGAGAACTGATGATGATGGGCACGAGCTGCAGAGCAGCTGATATGAGTGAGCATGCGCGGCGCACACCAACGAACTTACACGGCCTGTCACGGTTCTCGTTCTCGAGTCAAGAACCGGTTGCAACGGTTTTCGGATCATCAGTACACAACCGAGAACCGCTTCTTTCGGACATGTCCGATTTGAGAACCGGTGAGCTGATGATACTGTGCATGCGTTTAACTTTTCAAGTGAACGAAAAGCACGTTAGTCAAGTTGTTGAACATCGGACAGTGTGACAGAGGTGGAGATTCCAGGGGTCAGAAAGTAAAAGTCCTGCCATATTTTTATTCCACCCACTGAAGCATTAATGAGATAAATAAGTGATTAATTGAGTGATGATTGAGCATTATTGAAGACACCTGATGATAACAAACAGAATCACCAAAGGAGAAAATCACAATTTTTAAGTTACCATCATCGAGGTCAGGGTTTGTTTTAGTTGAGCTCTTGACCCTTGCCTTTTTAGTATTAGATTTTGTTTGGGCAGTTTTAACTGCATTAAAACCAACCAGACAAGCAAAGTTAAAAGATGATCAGGTGTTGGTTATGTTTTCTCAAAATCATTATTTGATCTGAATCACTAAGCTCATTTAGAGCCCAATCTCTGTGTTAGTTTTACATTATTGATTACAGCAGCACTGTGATTCTGCAGAAGATCAGCTTATACAATACAGAATTTTTTTTAAAAAAAAGTTGTCCTTATCACAAAAAAAAAAAAAATTCTTTTAGGCACACACAAACATCAAGTATCAGCCTGTGAATCTCAACAACGGTGACAAGCAACATATTCTGATCAACAGATCAACTCTGAACATTAGAAAACAAGCTACTAAAAAGTCACAGAAAAACAGCAAAATTTTAATAGTGAGAATAAATGAAATTACTAAGACAATTAAGCTCATAATTTATTCATGCAGCAATGCATGATGGGAGCCGTGGATGAATTTTGATTGGTGGCTCCCAGAATGCACTGCAACATGCTTTATGATGGCCACCACTGTTGAGATTCACAGGATGATTCTTGATGTCTGTGTGTTTAAATGAGCTCTGCTTTTTTTTTTTTTTTAAATCAGAACTCTTTATAAAAAAAAAAAAAAAAAAAAAAAAAAAATGTATTGTAAAAGCTGATCTTGTAGAGTCACAGTGCTGCCGTAATCAATAATGTAAAACTAACTCAGAGATTAGGCTCTAAATGAGTTCAGTGATTCAGATCAAATAATGTTTATGTAAAAACATAACCAACAACACCTGATCATTTTTTAACTTTGCTTGTCTGTTTGGTTTTAATGCAGTTAAAACTGCCCAAACAAAATCTAATATTAAAAAGTCAAGGATCAAGAGCTCAACTAAAACAAACCCTGACCTCGATGATGGTAACTTAAAAATTGTGATTTTCTCCTTTGGTGATTCTGCTTGTTATCATCAGGTGTCTTCAATAATGCTCAATCATCACTCAATTAATCGCTTATTTATCTCATTAATGCTTCAGTGGGTGGAATAAAAATATGGCAGGACTTTTACTTTCTGACCCCTGGAATCTCCACCTCTGCAGTGTGATAATATAAAACATACTGAAAATATAACGTTTATTGTGCTTTTCCAAATACACCATAGCAGATTAATAGCATAAAATACTGTACATAATACTGTACATAATAAACTACATGCCCACATGAACATAATATTTTGTACACAGATCAAACTAATGTTCAGAAATAGTTCTACAAATTCATTTTTCTATATTAATATTTAAAAAGCAATATAGTTAAAATTGTGCAGTTGTGCTTTCAAGTTATTTTTTTTTAAAGAGTGAAAACAAATCGATTTATCAAAACATTTATTTGTTTCATAAATAATCCATGGACAGCTTTAATTTCTAAACAAGGTGATATAAAGATAAAAAATGACGTAATCAAACTACAGCGAGAGCAAACAAGCGACTCCTTTTGAATCGCTCTCGCGGTTCTCGAATCTCAATCTCGTTCTCGGGTAGAACCGGTTGCAACGGTTTTCGGATCATCAGTACACAACCAAAGAACCGCTTCTTTCGGACGTGTCCAATTTGAGAACCGGTGAGCTGATGATACTGCGCATGCGTGATTCAGCTTGTGATCTGAAGCTACCGAACAGTATAGAGTCTGGGAACGTGACGTCAGCAACGCATTGCATTCTGGGACTTTAGGTCACGGACAGTACAGTAGAGACTGGGAAATAGTGGAGGAAGATGTTAAAAT